>JBBBDQ010000932.1:1582500-1880000 GCA_037127315.1 Ascarosepion bandense
CTTCAAAATGTTTTGCCATTGCAGCATTATTTATGTGTGTTTTCTGATAAGTAATTGTACATCGTCTTAAAGCCGATTTCATGGAAAGCAACAACATCAAAAAGAAGAGATCAAACATGACAAACATATTTTTGAAGAATAGAAAAAAATATTCCTCAGATTTCAAAATTCAGGTTCACATGAAAAAAACTATTATTATATTTGTACAAACATTCGCAGACACACACACACACACATACTCTTACAGAAGCGCACGCATGTGTGTGTATGTATTTATGAATGTGTGTGCGTTTGTGAATGTGTGTGTGTGTGCGTGCACGCGCGTGCATGTCTTCTTTGCGTGGTAGATGGGACTAGATATCCCCGGAACACAGGTCATTTCAATTTCTGTATCGTATTAATTTTACTACACCTGGCTTGTAGTTGGATATTTCGGCTTCCTCTTTTTAATGATTACATATTTCTTAATTACTGCTAATTCTTGTAGGAGGTCTTGTAGTATCTTTTTTGTATCTGCTGTCAGCACTGTATTATCTGCATATTTTCATTGTTTACATAGTGGTAGCCAATAATGAATCCTGGCAGAAATTCTACAGGGTGCTTCATCAAAATCCGACACATGAAAAAAAAAAACGAAGTAGGAAATAAAAACAAAAGTTTATATGCAGAGACCCGTCAGTTTATTTAGTGATAGTTAGAGCTACATACTACATCATTTTTCAATGTAACCACAGCCAGCGGTGACGACCATCTCAAGGCAGACGCAAAATGAGTCACACGCTTTGGTGACCATGTCCTTGCTTATAGCAGCAAATGCCTCCACGAGGTCAGCTTTCAGAGTGTCGACTGCGTTGTGGGCGTGTTTGTTGTTATTGGCCTCGATCATGCCCCCTGTAAAAATAGTCAAGGAGGTTGCTGTCAGGTGAGAAGGGCAAGGAACATTGTTGAGCAGCCACGCCTGGATCTTAGACTTGTCTGCAGAAACATTGTTCTGCTAGAAGAGGTAGGGTCACGAACATCCAGGCTTTTTCCACGCTCCTCAGCCCCTCCACTTAACTCATAGATGTGACTGTCAGGCCTTTTTAAAAGAATGCTGCGGTTCTTCTGTGATGAAAATTTTTCATCCAGGACCAGACGCGCAGCTGGCAGAACGATGGATGAATCAGGAAAGACATCGAAGAATTTCCCGTTGTGATGAATACAAAGTTTCCCTCCTTCGTTAGGGTTTCTTGGCATCATCTCCAGCGAGGGTGATGTCATGCCTCCCTTCTTCTTTCAAAAAGACCGGAGAGTTACGTCTGAGTTCTACCAGGAGGTGCTGAGGAGCGTGGTAAAGCCCTGGATTGATGAGATTAGCTCTGGACGTCACAGCATGACTCCGCTCCTGCACACAAGGCCAAGACGACCCAGGCGTGGCTGCTCAAAAATGTTCTTCACTATTGCTCGCCGGACTTGTGGACCCCTTCCTCACCCGACAGCAAACACCTTGACTATTTCCTCTGAGACCCGATCGAGGTCAAAATCAACAATCCCGCCCACAACACGGTCGACTCTCTGAAAGCTGCCATCTTGGAGACGTTCGCTGCTATGGACAAGGACATAGTCACCAAAGCGTGTAAATCATTTCGCGCACGCCTTGAGATGGCCGTCTACGCCGCCGGCGGTTACGTTGAAAAACATAATGAAGGATGTAACTCTGACTGTCGCTAAAAAAAATGTCGATTCTCTGCATATACAACTTTGTTTTTATTGCCGATTTCGTTTTCTTTTGTCGGATTTTACTGCAACACCCTGTAGTTATCTAAGAATTGCCTCGCTCTATAGGTTGAATAGATCTTGTGAGAAGACACATCCTTTCTTAAATCTCTTTCTATCATTGTGAAACTCTGATTTTAAACTCTCACCGTTGCCTTGCATTTATATTCAGACAAAGAAAAGTCTGTGGCGATAAATCTAAAATCGGAAATGGACTCATAAAGTTCGTTTCAAATTGTCCTCAGATATAATGTACACAATTCCTTTGAATTTTGTCGGTTCACCAGTGTGTTGGTTGTTTCAGTGACTTGACCCGAAACGTGTTAGTTCAGTACTTGGCTACAGCAGTGGTGAAAAATAATTTAAAAAATAATTTTTCAGAAACTAAAATTTTGCAATTCTTCTTCTTCTTCTTCTTCTTCTTCTTCTTCTTCTTCTTCTTCTTATTATTATTATTATTATTATTATTATTATTAGTAGTAGTAGTAGTAGTAGTAGTAGGAGTATTAGTAGGAGTAGTAGGAGTAGTAGTAGTATATTTAGATCTCTTTTATGATCACACTGCCCACCAAAACTAAGGGAGGTAATGGTGTGTTGTTATGGCTACTTTCATGATATCTTTCTTTAATCCCATACATCACCACCATTACATGGCAAAAATTATAACTATTATTATACTGTAATTATTATTATCATTATTATTATTATTATTATTATTATTATTATTATTATTATTAGATTATTATTATTATATTCTTGTATTTCTGCTGTTTTATGTATGTTTTTGCTATGGTCTCAAGACAGTTTCCACTGGCCAGTTATTTGCCAAAAACAAATCAAACTTAAAATCACAAACATTTTACATCGATTAAGCTTTTTATAATGCAATTTCTTGAAATTCTTTGAGGTATGAGCAACACTTAATATCTTCAATGAGTATTTCGAAAACATTTCCATCAATCCGAGTGCCCCATGTACAAGTCTTATTATTGATGTACGAGTTACATGCATTTTTTAAAATTTTCCAC
The DNA here is from genome assembly GCA_037127315.1 of Ascarosepion bandense. Taxonomy (NCBI): domain Eukaryota; kingdom Metazoa; phylum Mollusca; class Cephalopoda; order Sepiida; family Sepiidae; genus Ascarosepion; species Ascarosepion bandense. The sequence continues at coordinate 1,585,284 of JBBBDQ010000932.1, forward strand.
TTGAAATTCTTGTCCTTTGATACACTTTTGAAGAAATGCAAAGCAACATTACAATCCGCAAGGACTTCTTTGTCAATATGAATACATGTTCTTTTTTTTGTGTTTTTTTATCAAGATGTCTTGTCGATTAGCTTTGGTTTTTCTACCTATGTGTATTGTAATATTCCATGAAAGTTTTAAATTCCTATTTGTTTAAGGAGGTCAAGATGATGTTCAGACATATTTCTTGGAGTTTACTTCCAGGAAATGTTCTGTGTTTTCCATTCCAGATGTTCGCTCATTCTTCTTCTTCTTCTTCTTCTTCTTCTTCTTCTTCTTCTTCTTCTTCTTCTTCTTCTTCTTCTTCTTCTTCTTCCTTGTCATATTATTATTATTATTATTATTATTATTATTATTATTATTATTATTATTTTCCTTTGATTTCTTGTGCCTACTCATTTCGTTTCGGGACACAAATTAAGACATTATGACTTTTTCAACTGAAAATCTATTGGTGAATCATATAACAAAATTTAAGTTTACACAGATTTTATATATTGAAAATACATTGCATGGTGTGGGCTGTACTTGTGAGTGCAGATGTTTTTATATATTTAAGGCTTGCACTACCAGATACTTATTCAATGAGTCAATTGGAACATTTTCTAATCAGTCCGGAGTCACTCAATATCACTTGAATTGTTTATGTTTACATTCACTATTTTTTTCATCCCCCACTTCCAGATCTAGTTTTTTGAAGGATTTTTAAAGATTTTACAGGTATTGTCACAGTTTTTATGCCAAAATTTATTTAAATTTAGTGTCAATACTGTGCAACAAGATGATCAATGGTTTCTGGATATTTAACACATTTTGTAATTTCTTCCACACATTTATTTTCTTCATAAACAATAAAAGATGTTACAAAGTGCATTCAGTGAATTTGCTCAGAGGAAGACAGAAAATAAGTGATAGAAATAATGATAAAACAAAGATGCAGAATTAAGCAACATTTAAATGAAAGTCACAGAAATTATAACATTCTTTGAAATGTGTTGACATCTACATAAATAGCTTTATCATATATTCTGGTTTGGCTGCCGCTCTTCTGGCTTGATTGATCTGACCTGCTAAAATCAGTATTCATTTTTATACATTAGTCATTAAATTTAAGGGGTTTCAGGCGATAAAAATACTTTATTATACAAGTAAATTGAACCTATAGTAAAAAGATAACCCTAACTCTGTTTAATATTACTTGCATTTATTTTCTTTTGTTAATGTTTTTGGAACTTTTGTAGCTAGAATATGATATAATTACATTCCTCCATTCACTTTAAATTCCAGTGTGAAATTCTTTAATTACTGAATATAGTTTATTGCGTCTTTTATGTCCTTTTACCTCACCCAATCTTCTGTAGTTTTTAGGTATATTTGAAGGCAGATTTAGTTTTACTAATAATTTGTCTCCTTAATTTCTGGGCACATTTAGACAAACTTAATCAGCCTTAAGATGATAGATTCAATGGCAAATGAGAAAGTATCTTGTTTTAGCGTTCATTAGATTCACGTCAGTTATGAACAAGTTAAAGATGTTGATACTGTATATCACTACATGTGCCACTGGCGTATATATTGCTGATATTTATTTTTCTGTATTCAGCACGATATTCCGTATTAGAACCACATATCTGCAGTATTCTCTTCTTAATTTATCCTTCATGTTTGTATGTTGTATTCCAACCATTTGCTAATTCTTAGGTACCTCTACGAGTTTTGTCCCAATTCTCTAATGTAATTCTATCTATTTAATATAAAATCCATATTTATGTCGTGACTGAAACATTTATTTCATTATTGAAGATACGCTTCCACTCCTTTTCCTTCAATGGAAAATAATTTAAGATTTTCAGTATAGGTGATGAAATAGTTTCTTTTAAACTCTGTATACAAGGAGATTCAGTGAAGCATACCTTCTCGGTTATTCAGGTGGTGAAATGTGATTGTGTGTTTGTAGTGACTGAGGTAAAATTAGGCTTTCTATATTTTCAAGGTTTTGTTTAAAAAATAAATTATCACCATGGAGACTTTGTACTTTACAACGCCTTCAGGATTTAAAAATATGGCACTATGAAATAGTTAAACATTCCATCCTAGGATGATATTTCATTTTCTGTTCCTGCATTTTTTCAGGGTCATTTTTTCCATCAATAGTTGCCAATGCAACCATATGAATCGCTCCGATATCATTTCTGTTCCAAGGGAAGTATGTTGCATTTTAGAAAAAAGAGTATCTATTGTTCGTGAAGACCGACATGATTGATTTATAAGTAGTAGACAGATATGTTATTGACCAATAATCTTTCGGATATTCTGTTCAACTCGTTTTTGGTAAAAGGTATGTAATATTTTAATGTCTTATTATATGATTACATGGAGCTGATTATATATAATTAATAAATTTTGCGCAAGTATTTAGGAATTAATGACATATGATATTGCTACGTCTTAGAAAATCATACCGTAAGAATTAATTATAATCTAAACAATATTCATGAAAATAATTGAATATTATTGGCTTATTTATTTTCACAAAATTTAAATTAGGATATATTGTGCTGTCTTATGATTTGATTTAACTTTCAAACATCTGCTGAATATTTATTAAACTTTTCAAATAAACAAATATTTTTAAGCAATAGGTACATAAACACGCGCAGCCTTGTAAATCGTACATGTCCTGAGCAAATGCCTGAGAGGATGAAAGTTTTTCTTCTTATCTCTCTTTTTTTATTCATTTTTTCTCTTCTAAAAATAGACTATATATATATATATATATATATATATATATATATATATATATATATATATGTAACTGGTAGAAGTTATAGTCAATATGCTAGCAGGAAGAAAAATGAGTTATAGAAATAAAGATAAAAAAGTTACAGAATGATGCAAAATATAAATGAGCATCACAGAGATTATAAAATTATTTGAAATGTGTTCACATCTACATAAATAGATTCATTAAATATTCTGGCTTGATGAATCTGCAATGCTAATATCATTATGCAATTTTTGTAATAGTCATGAACCTTATAGACATATTTTCTTGTGGAATCTCGCTTTTTTAATGAAAACAGACTCGAATTCTGTATAAATATACTCCTGGCATAGTGATATGCGTAGATATCAGTAGGTTGCGTAAGATACTGACAGATAACGAGAGATACCGAAGTTCCACAGAGAATACTGCAATAGTAGTCAGAGTAACTCTGAGCTCCACTCGGCCAGAATAGTATTACACAGCACCCGACATATATATTCCTTACTAAGCGTATTCCGGGATTACTAATCTGCGCTCAAGTTTGTATCTTTTCGTTTAATATACTATTTTTTGATCACGAATATCTGGTTTGTTGTTCATTATTTTGTGCGTTTCCTCACCCGGAATCCACTATATATATATATATATATATATATATATATATATATATATATATATAATGTTCTGGACTAATACACAAAACGCATAATGTTATTAGCATGGCAGATACATCAAACAAGGATAACTGCTGCAGCCAAACCAGAATATATGATAAATCTATTCATGTAGATGTTAACACATTTCAAATAATTTTAATCTCTTTGATGTTCATTAACTTTTGCTTTATTCTGTATCTTTTTTATCTTTATTTCTATCACTTAGTTTCTGTCTTCTTATTCGCAAATTGACTATCACTTCTATGAGTTATATATATATATATATATATATATATATATATATATATATATATATAGGGGCCTAATCAATTATATCGGGATGTATTTCATAAATAAAAAAATACAACACATAACAATTCAGCTTTTAAATTCCTTGGAATTGTCCCGTTCTGATCCTAGATATTTTATTCAGCGTTGATGAAGCCGTTACTGGAATTTCTTTTTGAAGGATTGCAAGCAGCCGTCTGACAACCTTCTCTTGAATTACGTCGTCGTCTTGATATTGTATTCCTTTCATATGAGATTAGGTTTTTGAAATGTTAAACGTCGCAAAGTGTGAGCTATAGTAAATATGGTGGTTGGAGAACTTGAAGATTTTGTGCTTAGCCAAAACCCTATTAACATAACCTGATCACTGAGGCATACGGCTCAGTGATCATGATTCTGTACACACATTCCTTCAAAGTAAGAAAACGTTATAAGTTTTGTCTATTCGTTACTTCTTTCAAGGACTCTCTGTTCCAAGAGGATTCACTTTGCTTACTCTAATCTCAGTTACACTTGCAACAATCCGGATACCATTTGATAAGAACTCTTACGTTCAGCAAAACAAGTCCTATTTCAAATATTAAATAAGTCCTAAACATTTGGACATGAATATATATAATTATTGATGAATATAAGCATGGAATATATGCATAAAATCCTTGGTTTCAATATATTTTCTAATCATCAAATAAAAATATATGCAATATAACCTTTGCTACCGTTGTGTGAATAATCAGACGTAACTTTTAATAATTACTTTACACCATATTATCTTATCTCCATCATTTACGTCTTCTGTTCTCCCTCCACTCATAGACGGAAGATATTGATTCATAACTTTTTCAAGGTTATTTTCCCGAAAGTGAATGCAACGAAATTAACTGGAATTCGAATATGGCTGTCCTGTTATTCCTTTCGAGACGATATCCTTTACACCACATCCCATTAAAACTTTGTTTCAGTGAACTAATTTGGTACATTAACACAGAAATTAATATCATATGATAATCTTGGAATACAAATTCAGTATTATCTCAAAGTTACAGCACGCATCGTTTGTTTAGGCCACTGATGCAAATAGTGGATGAATGATACTGAGATTTTTTAGTGATATACGATATGTAGAAGTCTTATTTGGTACATTAACACAGAAATTAATATCATATGATAATCTTGGAATACAAATTCAGTATTATCTTAAAGTTACAGCACACATCGTTTGTTTAGGCCACTGATGCAAATAGTGGATGAATGATACTGAGATTCTTTAGTGATATACGATATGTAGAAGTCTTATTTGGTACATTAACACAGAAATTAATATCATATGATAATCTTGGAATACAAATTCAGTATTATCTCAAAGTTACAGCACGCATCGTTTGTTTAGGCCACTGATGCAAATGGCGATTGAGTGATACTCAGTTTTTTAGTGATATACGATATGTAGAAGTCTTATTTGGTACATTAATCCATTCTTTTAGTAACACTTATGAAAGCTCTTGCCACATGTTTTTTTCTTTGAGCCTGTCTTATTAATTGGTTGTATTTTGCAATAACTATGTCATCGGTTTATGAAGAATATATATATATATATATATATATATATATATATACAAACTCTCTATTGTAAAAAAATCACTGCTTCACACACACACACACACACACACATATATATATATATATATAACATCTCCAACTTATAAAGTCAGTAAGACAAAAATATTTTTCATGAGGTCTACAGAAGTTTAGGAGAAAAGTTACAATGAAATTATTTATAGAATCTTTGGTGGGTAAGTGATTGAATTTGATATGTGACCTCAGGATCAATTGACATATAGGGTATTCATTGGAATTTTATCAATAATATTTACACACATGTCATATGTGCCAGACCAGATGTGGTAGCAATATTAAAGGCCTGACAGACTAAATTCGGAAGATAGATTTTGTGGAGAAAAATTACCTTACAGAAAACCGAGGAACGGATTTATTATAATCGCTTGACATCATGAAACAATCTAACTTATGTATGTTGATATCTGCATATATTTATGTTAAAATCGTGACAGAAATGTGGTCTCGACAAAAATATATAGATATTGTGTGTGTTAAAGAGTGAAAGGAGGAGGTAGTGATATAAAGAGAAGTAGATAGAAAGAGTAATATAGAGAGATATAGAGAGTGAGATGTTTGACGCCGAACACAAGAATTTATTGGCTGTTTAGTATTATTCGATTTGAAACTTATATAAAATATACATGTCCCGATTTAATCTTGTTACTCGGTTGAATGGTATGATGAGTAGTAGAAATTATAAAAACTGAAATACTTGCTTTATCAACTAATTAAATTAACAATGAGGCGCGAACAAAAGCCGTGGAACGGCGTTGAACGTTTAAACACATACACATTGAAGTGTATTTATGTAATTATTTATGTATAACTAGAATCATAGCATTGAAAAGTCACGACGGGCATACATTCATAATTATACACATATCTTTATATCGGTGTTTTAATACGCATATATATATATATATATATATATATATATATATATATATATATATATATATACGTTTTTAATTTCATATAAATGTTATTAAGTCGGAACCCTTTTTTTTAAATTAAGATAGAAGCATGTAAAGCAGGGATTTAGTATATATATATATATATATATATATAAAATAAACATGAGTGTGAATCTGTAAGTATGTAAGTATACCAAGCTCCATAAACACTCTAACACATAACGCACAAACATCTATCCACATACAGACACAAACACACACGCGCGCGCGCGCAAAATGCATTCGCACACACATATGCAAAAGCGTGCAAGCACTCACCCTTGTACACACACAATTTTAATGAAATTTATATAAGATTAAACACACACACACACACACACACATACACACACACACACACACATTGTGGTGCGGTGGATTTCGGCTTTGGGGGGGAAATCGCTGAGCCGAGTTCCAATTCCAGTCGAGCACACTGCATTCACTTGCCCACTAGTACCCTTGGGAAAGGTATTAATCCGTACGTTCCATCCAATTATGGGTTAAATATTTGAGGTCCGCTGTTCATGCGATCTGTGGCATATTTCTGCACCGATTGTTTGTTATCAGCGGTTCCAAAAAGTGTGGATGCTACTGCACAATGACATATTCATATAGATAAGTGTGTGTTTGTAACCCTGGATTTTACGCTCTTGCGATCGTCAGACAAATTAATTTTGCAAAAATTTCTTATACGTAGGGTTGCATATATTCGTGTATTTTTGTGGAGGAGGGGGAAAATCTGTCGTCATGACAGACGCAGACATATATATATATATATATATATATATATATATATATATATATATATATCCGAGTGAATATAGAATGAGGAGAGAAAAACATTAATTTAACACAGTGCTCGATATATGATGTATAGAGCTGTGAATATCTGGGCAAAATCTTTAATAAAAATACCATAAAATTAAACTACAGCTATTCCAATAATCTAGAAAAAATAATTAAAATGCATATCACTAAAATCTTCAAAATACACAGCAAAAATAAATCCAAATACAAGTTCGTCCCATGATAACAACCTCTGTAACTGTAGAAACCCCAACCAATGCCCCATGGCCAATAAATGTCTCACGAAATCTCTGATATATATGTGTTCGATCTCATCCTTAGAAAAACCTAAAGATGAAAAAATATATTTTGGGAATACCATGAACGTATTTAAAAGCACTTTTACAATCACCTCTCATCCTTCAATAACAAAGAAAACTAAAACATGACATCTCCCTCCAAACACTTTTGGAAATTAAAAAACGAAAATAAAACATCTAAGGTCAAATGGAAAATTCTCAAAAAAGCAAGAACAGCAAAATCTATAAAAGAACCATGCTTTCTTTGCCTTCAAGAAAAATTGAGATCCTTAAATATATAAATAGTAACAAGCTCTTAAATCAGAGACACGAAACCACAGTAAACTGCAAGCACATTAGGGACTTGACGCTACAATCATGCTAAGAAATACAAAGAGTTCGATTGATATCCTCATTATAAAAGATAAAAAATGCTATAGAAAAAATGGATCCAATAAATACTTAAATGAAGTTCTATCACTAAAGCCTACACCAATAACCTTACTTAACACAATAACCTTACTTAAATACAAAAATATTCCGTACTCAAAAAATCAACAATTAAACAAATGGCTCCCAAAATTGAAAAAGAATCAAAATTCATATATTCAAAATCAAGATTAAAATGTACTACTTCAGAATAATTATATAATACACAAAAATAAACTGTAAGCACACGTAAGATCTAACCCTTCAATCACTTTAAAAAGTACTGGAAATTTGAATAGAGAATTTTTATTATTATAAAAGATAAAAAATGCTATCGAAAAAATCGCTGTAATAAATATTTAAAGCAAGATTTAATGCCCGCAAAAATATCTAAATAAATAAATATATCAAAAATCAAAAGAAATAAATAAGATTCCAAACGATAATTTATAGAATAAAGAATATAAAAAAATAAAAGAGAAAACCGAACCTCTAAACCTCACCACTATAGAAATCGATGGGAGAGTTCATAATATATCAGATATTCTCAACAAGTTGAAATGTTACCGTGTCCTCGGACACATTTTTAAAATGAGCCAGTTTTTCTCGTGAAATCGTGGAATGAAAGTTATCTAGAACAGTCCCTTTTATAAAAATGCGAGTGGTCCCCAGTTCTCTATTTATGGTCCAGTTTTCTTTTTCATTTTAATTAATGACATTCAGATGGCATTTTTCTTCATTTGATATCTCCTCCTGTTTTATATTTACTCCTGTATTGATTGTAAAGGTGTCAGTCGTATGAACTCAAAATAGCAGACGAGATCCAAAAGAACCCAAGACCGTTGTTAACTGATGAAAATATGGTTTGATAATTTTAAAGCTTCCAACACTATAGCCAATCTTCCTGCCTTCCATCATCATGGCCGATGCTAACATCCAGAAATGTGTCTCGTTGCTTCTTCCCATGCTAAACTTCAGATGACATGAAGTAGAAAAACTAAATTAAATTCATTGCTTTTTCAGCTGTTAAGCAATGTGATTCACCTTGTATTGTCAGACAAGGTTCTCTGACAATACACAACTATAAGATTACAGTTCTTAAATGCTTAGAATATTGCAGTCACATATGATCAGGTAACGTTACTATTTACCTTGAGTTTTGATAAAATCCAAAGTTCAATCATCAATATATCTTGTCATGATCTGGTGTATCGGCTTCAGTCACAATCCCCCGCTACCGAAATGTTACCACTCTGAGTTTTGTATGAACTCTTTCATAGTAATTTTTCCAACGGTGCCAGACATTTTTTTAAGGAATAAGCGCAGTATTCGATTGGTGTTGAGAGCTCGTAATTTTACAGTTAGGGTGGTTAGATAACCGTAAATTCTATGTTAGCACTTTATTTTATTTCTCTTCTTGCTTGTGGTATAAACTTTGAGCTTCATGCTTTCCAATAAACATTAAGATTTATTGCAATATGAAACACTAATTACAAACGGCTTGGAGGTAATTCCTAATGGATCCTATTAATGTTAAATATTAACACTGTTTGATCCAGAGGGTTAAATTTTTACTCATTATTTTTACTGCTCATTAGTAAACGTAACTATAAAGAAAGTTAAAAAATCTACTAAAACACACTTAACATAAATAAAAGTAAAGTTATTTCTCCTTATACGTAAAATTCATAAAATTATAGAAGCTAACCACCAAGAAATGTTTCTTTAAATTCAGTGTCCACTTCTGTAGAAAAATGTGGTTTACAAACGCAGTCTTCTATCGCTTGTTTAATTTTTAAATTTAGAGAACGGGACCTATTAAAAATATTCTACTAATACATGCTTTCTATTTCAGGAACATGAACGACCCTCTACTAATATATTCATAAAATACTAATGTAACGTAACTTGTCAAATGTTTTAACAGTGTTGAATTTCAAAAAAACTTCACCTTTAAAAATGAAAAAAATAAACGTTACACAAAAACAATAACGATCTCAATTTTGACATTTAGAAAAAATCTACCACCAAAGCTCACCTGGTCAGTTTCAACTCAAACCATGACATTAAAATTAAATCTGGTATAATTTCAAGTTTCTGTTTAAAAGCATTAAGAATTTGCAGCCCAAAATATATATCCAAGAATGAAACACAGGAAGAACCCCATCCAAAAACCTACAATATCCACATCACTTTATGTACAACACAAAAAAGCACATAATATACACTAACGAAAAAAATAGAATAAAACATTTTCCACATTAAAATAAAATAATCAAATATAGAAACATAATGATACCTACCATATCTCTAACCAGAACAATTCATCTCATCTAAATACATCCAAATAGTCACAATTACTTCAAAAACTATTAGGGATAAAATCTGTTCTAAAAAAAATGAAGGAAATAACAATAATAAGAAGTAAGCATATATTAAATCAGTTTCCAAAATTTTTCTTCACAATACAATGAGGAAATATTTAGAAATTTAAATAAAATAGCTGTAATCACAAAAGCGATCTCATAAATAATATTTTAATAAATTCAATGTTAATACTCAGAAATAAATTCAGCCACAATTTTGAACTAATAAATGCCACAATCATCAAAACAGAAAATAATTTAATCAGAAGGAAAATGCTTGAAAATTTCACTATCAAATGTAGCCAAAATATTAATCTATATACCCTCATACTACTGTCTGTTACTGCTTACTTAAACTTTCCAAAACTGAATAGATGAAACAAAATGAAGATAATTTATGAAATTTTCTTAACTTTTTTCTGTCAGTCAGCCTGCAACTGGTAAGTTTTAGCCAGTGTGATCTTATTTTTTGAATTTTTATTTTTTTAAATTTCTTTCTTCCTTTTGGTTCTTATCTTTTCTGCCTAATTTTTGTTCCTGTTTTGTTACTAACCTAAGTTCTCTACTTGTCGCTCTTGTAATGCACTGCGACTATGTTTGTGTAAATTGTTTTTAATTATCAAAGTTAGGTTTGGTATATTAGGGTTAGGGTTTTGGTTATATGTAGGAATTCTAAGACCGGCCACGTTTGTTTTTTTATTTTATTGTTCTGTCTTCCTCCCTTGCTAACTGGACACATGGCTTTGAGGTGCTCCCTCCTACTCAGCTCCCACTCCAATGTATTCTACCCTCATACTACTGTCTGTTACTGCTTACTTAAACTTTCCAGAACTGAATAGAGGAAACAAATTGAAGATAATTTATGAGATTTTCTTGACTTTTTTCTGTCAGTCAGCCTGCAGCTGGTAAGTTTTAGCCAGTGTGATCTTATTTTTTGAATTTTGAATTTTTTTTAATTTCTTTCTTCCTTTTGGTTCTTATATTTTCTGCCTAAGTTTTGTTCCTGTTTTGTTACTAACCTAAGTTCTCTACTTGTCGCTCTTGTAATGCACTGCTACTATGTTTGTGTGAATTGTTTTTAATTATCAAAGTTAGGTTTGACTTATACTAACTGAGTTAACTTCAGTCACACATTTATTTTTATTTTTATTTATTTATTTTTTTAATTGGAGTAGATAGTACCTTCTATCGCCAGGTCTCACACTCCACCCCCTTCTTTTGGACAGGAGTAGAGGTGATCGCCTTGTTTCTTGTTTAGGAAGGGGTTCCCGGTTGATCTCTCTTTTTCGGTTTTTATGTCGGTTCGGCTGGAAGCTTTTTGTAGTTGGTGAGTATGGTGGCAATGTCTCTTCATTCTGAGGATACCGGGTTGGCAGTTTCCTGGTTGCTGCTTCCGACTGGTAGTTAGGAGCCCGAACTCTTGCGTAGTGTCTTGAGAGGCAGCTCTGAACAACAGTTGAATAATATCGGGGTTCCTGTAGTGTCATTTGGCGCATGGACGGGCGTCCCTGCATGAATTTCCGATGGGCAACCCCGAAACCACATTATGCTGCAGGCGGCGCCATTCACCATCCTTCACCTGCTACAATTAACGACCATCTGACCCTACTCTAGACCTCTCTCTATCCACAACTATAATCAGCATGAAATTAAACAAACAAAATAGCAAGCCTAAACCAGCTAGTCGTAAATCGCCCAAACCTATCTGCGTTACCTTCACAAATATACGAGGTATCCGCAGTAACTTTAATAGTGTAGAATCTTTGCTTCTAACTAACTCACCCGATACCTTAGCTATATATGAGACTAACCTTGACCCTTCTATCTCCTCTTCAGAGCTGTTCGTTCCTGGTTACTTTCCTGTCTTGAGGAAGGACTCCAATGTCCATATGTATGGGCTTGGTGTATATGTCAGCGAACATCTCCCCCTAGCCAGGGTCACATCTCTTGAATCCCTTGATCATTCCTTCATGTGCTTTCGCCTCTCACTTCTAAGCTCGGTTAGCTATCTCTTCTTCCTCTACCGCTCCCCCTCCTCCTCTGACTGTACGGTACTTGATTGCATCTCTACTAATATCGACAGGGTCATTTCTACTCACCCATGTGCCCATATATTTGTATTTGGCGATTTTAACGCCCACCACACCAAGTGGCTTGAAAACTCAGGCACCGACCTTGCTGGGATCCGCACTATGCACTTTTCAATAGCCCAAGCTCTAACGCAAGTGGTGGACTTCCCCACGCGTTTCTCTAAAAACCCTAACGGAAGGGACTCTTTACGCGATATTTGCTTTACCTCCATCCCAGACTCCTGCACTACCAGGCAACACTGCCCCCTCGGAAACTCTGACCACGCCGTAGTCTCCGTAAAGATATCGATCTTCACTAACTCTACCCAAGAAAACCAGACCAGCAGAATATCATACTGCTACCAACGAGCCGACTGGGACTCGTTCAGGGACTTCCTCTGCGACGTCCCCTTGAACAACGTCTTCGATCTTCTTGTCGAAGAATGTGCCTCCGAAGTCTCCTCTTGGGTTAAGGCCGGCATCGATGCTTTTATCCCGGCCAGGAAATTCCAAATAAAACCAAATTCGTCCCCCTGGTTCTCACCCGCTTGCTCGGCCGCCATTGCCCACCGGAACCATTTCTTCCGGCTCTGTCGAAGCTGCTCGTCGAACCAAAACAGGCGCCTTTTCACCTCAGCACGGAGCAAGTGTAAAAAAGTACTGAACGAAGCCAAGAGGGCGTTTGCTACGAGAATTACGCAACGCATAGCATCCTCTAAGTTTGGTTCCAAAGATTACTGGCGTCTCTGCAAAAGCGGGCTCAATAAGAACAAGACTTCAATACCCCAACTAATCAACGAATTTGAAGTTCTCACCTCCCCAGCCGACAAGGCTGAATGCTTTGCCCGTAGATTCTCAACAAATTCGACACTGGACTCGTTAGGAATACCTACACCAGACTTCCCACCCAGAACTAAGGCTCAACTAAATAACGTCCATATTACACCCTCGCTGGTCGCCAAGATAATTGCACAACTTGACCCACAAAAAGCGAGCGGCGGAGACGGAATCCCAGTCATAGTACTGAAGAAATGTGCCCCAGAACTCTCCTCTGTCCTCTCTAAACTCTATAACCTCTGCCTATCTGCTTCCTGCTTTTCTGCCTGTTGGAAGTCCTCCTGCGTAGTTCCTATATTTATGAATTCTGGCGAACCCTCAGACCCCGCCAATTACCGTCCTATTAGTCTCCTTCCAATCTTTGGCAAAGTTTTCGAAGCCATTATCAACGCCGAGGTGATTCAGTATCTCATGGCCAACGGGCTTCTCTCTGACAAACAGTACGGGTTTCGCTTCACCAGGTCTACTGCTGATATGCTAACGACCATTACCGAGTACATATACCGGGCACTCGACAAGAATGGTGAAGCCCGAACCGTTGCCTTGGATATCTCCAAAGCATCCGACAGGTTCTGCATGCAGGCCTCTTGTGCAAACTGCGGAGCTATGGGATAACTGGACATCTTTTTGACCTCATCCAGTCTTTCCTCTCCAACCGAACATTGAAGGTGGTATTAAATGGGCATGACTCCCAAAGCTACCATACGAACGCGGGCGTCCCTCAAGGTTCTATCCTAGGTCCGACGCTCTTTCTGATCTACATTAATGATCTTCCCGACACCATTAGATCCCAAGTTGGCATGTATGCCGATGACACAACAATCTACTCTTGCATCGACCAGAAACCAGGTCTGGACAACAAAGTGAACCTCGCTGCCGTACTTGAAAGGCACCTCCAATCCGTAGTGGCCTGGGGTAGGAAATGGCTGGTAAATTTCAATGCCTCTAAAACAAAGCTGTTATCAACTAACCACCATAGACAATCGCATCTACCTCCCATTAGCATAGGACAGGCTAGCCTCCCAGAGAGTAAAATACTACGCCTCCTTGGCCTTACACTTTCGGCGGACCTCAAATGGAATGACTCTATTGAATCCATTGCCAAATCTGCTGCTATGAAAATCGGCTCCCTGTGCAGGGCCCGGAAGTTTTTCCCACCTGAATCTATTCTGCACATATACAAATCTACCATCCGCCCGTGTATTGAATATTGCTGCCATATCTGGTCGGGTGCCCCTGCTGCTCTCCTTGGGCTTCTTGACAAAATACAAAGGAGGATCTGTAACGTGTTTGATACTGACTTGGCAGACCGGCTGCTGCCGCTCTCTCACCGGCGTGATGTGGCTTTCCTGTACCTCTTCTACAAGTACTTTCATGGCTTCTGCTCCCATGAGCTTAGATCACTGGTGCCGCCTAAGCACGAATTTACACGAGATACTAGATTAGCAACTAGGTCCCACCCTTTTACAGTTAAACAAATAAGAGGTAACCGTAAATTCTATTCCAACAGCTTCTTTTCTCGCGCTTCCCGCCTGTGGAACTCCCTTCCACAAGTCTGCTTTCCCGACAGTTACAATCTCCAGGTGTTTAAATGTAGGGTCAATAGACACCTCCTATCACAATAACTCCCAACTATTCTCAGAACAGTCTCATCTACCCAACCCTCATTCTCGGTATCCTTACCCGCCTATCACCCACCCTCTGATACTTCCTATATTTAATCATCCTTTCTCCTCTCTACGTAGCCTCCTGGGCAGTAGTGGCAGTGACATGCCTTGCTTGGGGTGAAACGCTTATAAAAAAAAAATGTTTTCCTAAACTCAAATTTTCTAATAAAACAACTACATTTCCAAGCTAACATATACAACACGCATCTCAATAAATCCAAAGGAAACAGTTAAATCCATCATTTCAACATCTTTAAGTGTAACTATATAAACAATATACTTTATATGAAAAATTATTTTCAAGTATGTAAAATAATGTAATTGAATATCTAGCGTTATTCAGTTAACCTAATAAATATTTATGAGCGGTTTGTAGTTATTTTTAGAAAAAAAACAACATTTTTTGCAGATACATTATTTCTAATACATCATTTCGTCTGTTGCCTTGATAAATTCATTCAGTGGACGAAACGCATAAACGCATCAGCTAAAATCAAAAACTGTTTTCCTCTTGTGTTTTAGTCAATTTGTTTTTCTCTATAGACTTCATCTGAGAATATTTACACAGACATAAACACACCCACACACACCCACCTACACACATACACACACACACACATCTATATATATATATATATATATATATATATTCAAAATAAAATATAAGGAATCTGTTAATTTGTAAGGACTGGCGATTGCGAAAGGTTGAAACCTTGGCAGCGTAACAGTGTGATGTAACTAATTTGAATATTTAAAAGCTTTGCAAGTTAAATCATTACCAAGTATTTTTCTACAAATATGAATTGACTAATTTTTAATACAACTGTTTCATGGTCTAATTTGACTCCCACCAGTAACTGCTTAATATATATATATATATATATATATATATATATATTATATACTTATTATCTAAATATATATGCGTATAATGATAATATATGCACTAAAATGTCTGCTTTCTTCCATAGCCGAGAGGTAGAGTTGCTGACTGATGCAAATTCGGTCGTGTTTCAGTCCTGGGTTAAAAAGCAACGGGAGCCATACCGTACTGATGAGCTGTGATACAGCGAAACAGATTTGTCTGCGGATGACTATATATATATTGTCATCCGGAGACAGATCTGTTTTGCTGTAACACAACTGATCAGTACAGTTAAACTCCGATTGCTTTTTAACTCAGGCTATATATATATATATATATATATATATATATATATCAATAACAATATTGAAGAAATTCTGTGAAAGTAGATATGTTTAATATGACCGTTTTGTCGTTCAGTATTAAATAAAATATTTAAATAAAAATACATTTTAGTGATAACATCTTTTAGAATTATAAATACATCACTTAATTATATATATATATATATATATATATATATATATATATATTTCAGCAATGAATTAGAACACTCCCATCTATTGGCCATGTATAATGATAATATACATGCTAAAAAGTTGGCCTCTTCCTACCAAGCGCCCATTGCTCTAAGAAAAAATCGCCGTACTGATAGCTGTGATATGGATGTGGATGACTATATATATATATATATATATATATATATATATATATATATATATATATATATATATATCAGGTAATCATATGATTAAATGTGTATATTAAACTCTTATAAATTTATGATATACAAATCATATAATATACGTTTCAATAGGTCCTGATATTTGTTTTCAATTCCGTAACAATGATGAGGGAAACATTACGATCGACAATATTGATTTTTATTAATTAGTTCAATTTAATATGCACACACACACACACACACACACACACACACACACACACACACACACACACACACATATATATATATATATATTTATATATATAAAGAGAAATAATGATAAATGTGTGCGTATGTGTGTGTGTGTGTGGGTGTAATTAACAACTCCTTTTTGAGAGAAGCATTCATTATAAAAATGTAATGTGTTAATCTAATACAATAAATGTTAAGCCGGTCGTGTTTTTTCTCTTTGTTTGTTTGTCTGGCTGGAGTCAAAATATCTCAACACTCCTTCAATGGTTTCAGATGAAACATTCAGAGGTGATTATTATCATGGCTCTCGCAAACTGATTAGATTTCGAGTTCAATTCGGTACGGGATAAGTTTCTGTTATATTGTTTCTTTAATATTTACCACTACATTTTGTATATTTCCTGGTTAATTTTAAGACTGCACTTACTTTTTTAGAGCCATCGAAATCATTTTCATTCCCGAGACTGTTCCAGTTCATTGAAGTTATTTTCATTTTAATATTTATCTCTTGCAAATAACTGAAATGATTATGTATTTATTTGGACGAGATTTCCAGTGTTTGACCGCTCTTGCTATATATATATATATATATATATATATATATATATGATCGTTTCGTTGCGGAAATTAACCAACGGACCTTGGTAACAATTAGTATATAAACTTATATTTGGCTATATCTCATATATAATTCTTCCGATTTTTCTGACAGTGATTTAAACATAATTATTTACATTCCTATTTTAGCACAATCCGAATCTCGAATTGCAAACTTGGCGCTACATTTGTCAACAAATTCATGAAAAAGATCGTCATAAAATAACACTACATTGCGAATGCCAAAGGTAGTGACGCCCTGAAAATCTTTATTGTTTTATAGAAAATCTTTGAGGAATGTCAAAGCGTTGATATAAAACGTAGATATAAAAAACAAACACATGGCAAGTCGAGACATAAAATCTTTATACACAAATGTTCCTATAGAAAAATGCTGAGATCAATTAAACACACTTAACAAAAACAAAAGTAAAATTACCTCTACCTACACAGAAAATCCTAAAACTCTTCTATCTAAGCAATGTTTTTTCACTTTTACTGACCATTTCTATAGACAAAAATTTGGTTTACCAATGGGATCGCCTCTCAGCGGAGTTCTCGCTTGTTTATTTTTAGAATTTCTAGAAAGAGATTATTTCAGAAACATCTTACCACCAATTTCCTCCTACTTTAGATATAGACGACTCCCTTCTAATCTATCCGGAAACTACTAACGTAGCAAATTTTGTCGACAAACGAAATAACATTATAACTTTTACCATCGAAACTGAATCTAATGATACTCTTCCTTTCCTAGATATCATATTACACAAAAATAACAACACACTCGATTCTACAGAAAAGCTACCAACCAAAACGTCCTGATAATTTTCTACTCCAGTCACTCTTCCAAAATCAAATCTGGTATTATTATAGGTTTCTTCTTAAGAGCACTAAGAATATGCAGCACCCAATATTTAACAAAAGAAGAAAAGTACATAGAAAGCATATTCAGAAACTTGCATTAACCATATCACTTTATTCACAATGCAAAAGGAAAGGCACATAATACATACAATCACAACAAAAAACACTGTTAACAATAATAATCTAAACAATAACAAATACATCATACTACCAACCAACTCCATTGCATCTAATATCCCAAACAATCTACCTCATATAAAAAATACACACATAGTAACAACTACTTCGAAAACTAATATGGATATTATCAGATCTAAAAATAACCGAAATCAAAATGACGAACAAGCAGGTGTATACCGAATCAATTGCCAGGATTGTTCCTCCATCTACATCGGAGAAACAAGTAGAAATCTAAAAAAACGTATATATGAACACAAAAGAGACATCACTAATAATAATCTTACAAATGCATTAGTGATTCTCAGAAATAAATTCAACCATAATTTCGATTTTAACAATGCCACTCTAATAAAAAGAGGAAACAATTTATTCAAAAGAAAAGTTCTCGAGAACGCCGCTTTCCAATATTTCCAAAACATCAATTTACGCCCCGGATTTTACCCAATCTCACCTTTACTCATGGAAATTATACTAAAACAGACTAACATTCATAATAAAAACTTCAAA
Organism: Ascarosepion bandense; assembly: GCA_037127315.1. NCBI lineage: Eukaryota > Metazoa > Mollusca > Cephalopoda > Sepiida > Sepiidae > Ascarosepion > Ascarosepion bandense. The sequence continues at coordinate 1,603,995 of JBBBDQ010000932.1, forward strand.
GAAAACGGTTGACTTACCTTCATTTTAACATCTCTTGACTTTGCGCTACACATGAAGAAATTCTAAAACAGACTTATACACAAAATAAACAGTTCTCAAAGAAAACGGTCAAATTCCCTTCATTATAACATCTCTTGACTTTGCGCTACACGTGAAGAAATTCTAAAACAGACTTACACACAAAATAAACAGTTCTGAAAGAAAACGGTCAAATTCCCTTCATTTTAATATCTCGTGACTTTACACTACACATATAGAAATTCTAAAAACAAAAATATTCTGTTGATCTTTTGAAATGATTTGTGGGCGTCTTTGTGGTTAACAACACTGTTGTTTATAGATATGTAATTTAGAATAAATCACATTTCATCTATTTGCCTTGATAAAGTCCAGTACAGGATGGAACGCGTAGGCGATTTAAAATACAGTTTTCCTCTTGTCTTTATTTTATTTAACCATATACTGTAGTCATCTGCAGATATATCTGTTTCACTGTATTACAGCTCATCAGTTCGGCTTACACTCCGGTCTATTACTAACCAGGATTGAAAGCCGCCCGAATTGGCGTTAGTCGGCGGTTCTACCCCTAGGCCACGAGCGTCCAGTATAAGAGTATAAGAAGGCAGGCTTTTTAGCGCGTATAAACACGCCAAATAGCTAGAGTAATCCAAATGCGTAAATGCCGGAGTAGCTACTGTTTACAAAGTCTACCCCTCTTCTAAAGTGGTCAGTCAATGTGTGAGATAGGAAAGCAAGTATACGGAATGGAGTACCACGGGCGGGAAGTGCGAGAAAATAGGCTGATGGAGTAGAATTGTCGCCTGTATTTCATTGATTTCACTGTAAATGTGTGTGCCCTTGTTGTGAGTCTGTTTGCACGAGTAAATTCTTGCGGAGGGCGCACCAGTGACCTAAGTTCGTCGGGGCAGAAGCTATGAAAATTATTGTAGAGGGATGCCACATTCCGCCGGTGATAAAGTGGTTGGTGTCGAGCTGCCAGGTCTGGACCGATGACATTACAGATTCTCTTTTGAAGCCTTTGGAGAACACTGAGATGAACAGCTGGGGGTGGTGATCAGATACGACAACAGTATTCTATGCAAAGTTGGATGTTTGATTTGTATCTGTGCAAGAGAGATTCAGGAAGAAAAATATTTTTGTTTTGTCTATTCAATCGGGTTATTTCTTAAGATTTAAGGTTTGTTTGTTATTGAAAAAATAGTATTTCTCAATGAGCAAGTCAATATTTTTTCGGTTTAATTTCTAATTGAGATGTTTCTATGATTTTACTTTGGACAAATTGCCATCGGTTCATATTCTATATGCAGAAATAAATTAAAAAAGAATGATTATTATTTTTAAAGTCAGTCTTGAGGTATCTCCCTCTTTTCTGTGATAATGGACTCAACTTGGGTATATATATATTTCTACTATAGAGAGAAGAGAGACTGATCCCTAAGTTAACGAACGATACCGAAGTTTCACAGAGAATGCCGCGTCAATAGTCATAGTATTTCTGAGCTCCACTCAGCCAGAACAGTATTTTACAGCAACCGTCAGATTTGACGTGGACATACTAATTCCAGCACGGGTTCACTTCAAAGACTTATTTATATATATATATATATATATATATATATTCCTTACTAATCGTACTCCTGGATTACTAACCTGCGTTCCAGTTTGTATCTTTACGTTTAATATAACATATTTTTCTATCTCAAATATCTGATTTGTTGTTCATAATTTTGAGCGGTTTCTCAGCTGGAATCCACAACAGTGAGGTAAACAAAATGGTAGCTAACCTAGAAAAATAAATTACTTTTAAGATTCAACACACTAAAATTAGCTAAATATTTTCTTGACTAGCGTTATTAAACGATGCGAGGTATTTTTCCGTGTACTAATATATCTAAATTCCTGCGGTCAAGAAGGGTATGTTTTTTAAAATATTGCCATGAAAATATACATAGAAATACACAGGTAAGCCATGTAATATGAAAGAAGCCAAGAAATCTTGTCAGGAACGGATAATCGGATATTTTAATTTCTATTTTTAAAAAAATGCAAAGATTTAGGAAAAACATGCATTTCTATCGCAGTGACAATATCGGTATATTTATGATGATGTTTGAAATATATTGAACAAATTAACAATTTTTATGTATAACTGTCAATTATTGGAAAATTAAAAATTAAAGCATACATCGTAGATTCAATTAAACAAAACATCCGCGTCTGTATACAAAACATAAATCATATTTAAAATTCCCTTCATTGTCGTGAGTTACATAGTTCTCAATACGGAAGTATTTTAAAAAAATGCAAGGATTTAGGAAAAACATGCATTTCTATCACAGTGACAATATCTGTCTATTTTTTTTTATCATTTCACCCCGTGCAAGGCAGAAATGCAACTGATGAGCTGGGGGCTACATAACTGTAAAAAGATTAATTAGAAAAGAGTGAGGAGTACAAACTAGTTAGAAAGGAGCAATAGAAAGCGGAGAATGCAGGTGCGATGACAGATACATAGATAGAGAGAAAGAGGAGGATATAATGGGGGTGGGGAGGGAGCTAGAGTCCAGTGGTTAATAGATGAGTATAGACATTGCATTTAAATTTCTGGATGTTGTAGCCATCAGGAAATCAAGAATGTGGGAGCGAGTTCCACAGGCGGGAAGTGCGAGAGAAGAAGCTGTAGGAGTAGAATTGTCGTCTGCATTTGGCTAACCTAACTGTGAATGGGTGGGAACCAGTTGCCAAACTGGTTGCACGAGTAAACACCTGCTGAGGAGGCACCAGTGACTTAAGTTAGTCCGAGCAGAAACCATGAAATATTTATAGAACAGACAAAGGGAGGTTACATTTCGACGGTGGGGAAGTGGCTGCAGTCTAGCCGCCAGATCAGTACCTATCACATTATAGACTCTTCTTTGGAGCCTGTCGAGAACACTGAGGAGAACGGCAGGCGCGCCTGACCATAAATGGCAGCAGTACTCCATGCACGGACGGATGGTTGACTTGTATATATGCAGGACGTTTTATGATGATGCTTGAAATATATTGAACAAATTAACCGATTTTTATGTATAACAGTTAATTATTGGAAAATTAAAAATTAAAGCATACATCGTCGATTCAATTAAACGAAACGCCCGCGTCCGGATACAAAACATAAATCATATTTAATATTCGCTTCATTGTCGTGAGTGCGGATTTCTCTTGAGATATGTTTATTCAAGTGAGAGAAATTTAACAATTTCGAACAAACATCGAAGGATCGGATCATGAGATTCAATGAAGAAAATTCGTTGTCATGTTGTAAATTAAAATAATGCAATTTTTCTACAGATTATCACATTAAATATAGCATTACACGCGATGCTTTCTCTCTTGCTTTTCTCTTTATATCTCTCTCCATGTCTTTTTTCATTATGTATATATTTTTACTTTTACTTTTAAATAGTTCTCAATACGGAAGTATACCATAGACATACAGGTGTATTTGTTATTATGAATATTACATTCATTATTATAGCATACTGCGAGTTAATAGCTGTGAGGTTTCTGTGTTTAATGCACCAGCATTGATCAGTTAAATTTGGTTAATTTTCTTGATTATATTCATGCATGCCGAAAATTTAAAAAAATAAATAAAATTTAACTAAAAAAAATGTACATCATAAAATGACATGAAAAATTTAGGATGTGAGGTTATTAAATTGTAAAGGAATTGAAATTGTGAACTCATACACAAGATGTATCAGTTTTTGTCAAAGAAGACTAGACATGTTGAAAGTTTAAACCGGATATAAGACAGGAGCATAAAATATAAAAAGAGTAGTGTTGGATAAAATTAAAACATAAATGATAATAACAATATAAAAATATTTTAGAACTTTTAAAAAATCTTTTAATAAGAAAAATACCAAAAGAAATGACAAAATAAGGGAAGTTTTAGAAACATAATTACTAAATATGACAAAGTATCAGTTAAATGATTTAAATTTTATCATATAAAAAGTTGTAAATTTTGAAGGTTAGAGTAAATGAATTTACAAGTTGTAAATTTTACAGATAAGAGCAAATAGTAAATATATTGAGATCAATATTTAAGAGTATTGAATGATATGGTGGTAAAAATTAGTGATATCATTACTTTGGATCAACACGCAAATATTTGAAAATCTAATTAAATAGATTTTTTCTTGTAAGCAAATGAAAAATATTTCATGTAACGATGCAAATGTTAATATTTTCAATTTAACTCTACGAAATATATTAGCGTATTTCTATTGGCATTAGCATCTAGAGAGATATACAGAGTGATTATATATTTTATTAGTGAAATATAGGTTATGCTGAAAAAACATGTAAAATTATTCTTAGTACCTTCAACATATTGTTTGGTAAGATTAGGATTTAGACGTTAAGATGGTAGCTTGGCAAACTATAGAATTTTTACAGCATTTATTTTGCAGATGTCATACGTTAGGTTTATGAGAATATCAAGAATTAGTGTTATTATCATAATTTATAATAATTTTGTTAGCGTTAATATTATATTTTTTAGAATTTTATTATTGTGTTTTATTTATTATCATATCAGGATTATCGGGCAGCTATAAGAAGGTCTCGGAGCATTTTTATTTAAAAAAGAATAGAAGGGTTATTACTTGGGAAATGTTTCTGAACTAGGTTATTGCCTAACTTTGTACTAAGCATCTTGTTAAATAGTGCTGAGTTCCAAATGATTTTTCTATTTCGATTATATTTGGCATTATGATTAATTTGGCAGATACTGAATTGTTGTTTATTCTGTGTTCAACTGAATGTAGTATGTTTTTAATAATAGATGATGAATAATAATATTTATGATGTTTGTAGATAGCGTTAGCATTATATTTTACATTGGCTGAAAAAGCGTTATTTACTCAAACAAGCGTAACGTATAGAAAGTCAACTTTTTATGCTGTCTTGTACTTTATTCAAAATGTTATGTATGTATTGTTTTAATCGTGTCACCCCAAGCAAGGCATTCCACTGCCACTTTAGCGCAGGGGGTTACATAGAGCGATTGGGTTTGGGAAATATCAGAAGGAGGGTGGTAGACGACTTAGGATGTACATAGGGAGAGAGTTTGCGAGAGTGGGTGTGAGTTAGTGTGTTAGGAGGTGTCTACTGACGTTACATTTAAACTCCTGGATGTTGTAGCCGTCGGGGAGGCAAGCATGTTGTCGGGAATTCCACAGGCAGGAAGTGCGAGGAAAGAAGCTGTTGGAGTAGAAATTGCGGTTACATTTCATCGGTTTCACTGTAAAAGGGAGGGACCTAGTTGCCAATCTAGTATCTCGTGCAAATTCACATCTAGGGGGCACATAGTGACTTAAGTTCGTCAGAGCAGAAGCCATGAAAGTATTTATAGAAGAGGTACAGTGAAGCCACGTCACGCCGTTGAGAGAGATACTGCAGTCTGTCAGCCAAGTCGGTATCAATCACATTACAGATTCTTCGCTGTATTTTGTCAAGAACCCCGAGGAGAATAGAAGGGGCACCCGACCAGATGTGGCAGCGGTACTCAATACACGGGCGGATGGTGGATTTATATAAGTGCAGGATAGATTCAGGCGGAAAGAATTTCTGGGCCCTGCACAGAGAGCCGACTTTCATAGCTGCGGATTTAGCAATGGATTCGATGCAAGAATTTTAACTGTTTTTGATGTACTAGAATTAGGGATGATCATGAGGCGTACGCTTCTATACAATCCAATATCGTCTCTAGTAATATCTCGATTTGCAGTGGGATTGTAAAAAAGGACCTACAAGATCCAATGATTTTGCAAAAACCAATGCTCCCACGGCAATACCAAATGGTTCATCTGTATTAGATTTCATCCATTGATAATTTTTATGGATGAGAACTGATTATACAGAATTTAAATATATATTTCTTTCTCGAATAGTTAGATCAGAAAATTTCAAAGCTAAGTCCAAATTAAAACTAAACAAATCCTTCGAGATATAGTGGTAGTAAGTCAAATGTGATAAATGTAAATGTACAAAGCAGTTTATGATATCAAGTAGTCGAAATACTGAAATTAATATAAATCACCGAAATTAGTAACGTTTACTTATACACACACACACACACACACACACAGATATATATATATATATATATATATATATATATATATAGTCATCCGCAGATAGATCACTTTCACTGTATCACAGCTCATCAGTACGTTTAGACAGCCGATTGCGTTTTACTCAGAATTGAAAACCGACCGAACTGGCGTCAGTCGGTGATTATAGCTCTGAGCTACGGGCGCTCGGTAGAAGGTGCAAGCTTTTTTTTGTTTTTATATATATATCTATGTTTTTGTTCTCCCCCCCCCCCTTTTTGGAGTTCATGCTTCATTTAGGAGGGAAAAAAAAAAGTTTGAAATTTATATTTATTCTGTTATGCGAAGCTACTTTGGCCAAGTTATCAGCAGCCATTACAGCTCCATGCCACGTGTTGTTCTTTGAATGGGAATTTACCTAGCAGGCCGACTCGCTTTGATATTTGGGAAAAGCAAGAATTGAAGAATGAATCTTAATTCAAATTTCCTGTGTTAAACTGTGAGGTATTTTCCGTTTGTTTTTTTTTTTTTTTTTTTGTTTTTATATATATATCTATGTTTTTGTTCTCCCCCCCCCCTTTTTGGAGTTCATGCTTCATTTAGGAGGGAAAAAAAAAAGTTTGAAATTTATATTTATTCTGTTATGCGAAGCTACTTTGGCCAAGTTATCAGCAGCCATTACAGCTCCATGCCACGTGTTGTTCTTTGAATGGGAATTTACCTAGCAGGCCGACTCGCTTTGATATTTGGGAAAAGCAAGAATTGAAGAATGAATCTTAATTCAAATTTCCTGTGTTAAACTGTGAGGTATTTTCCGTTTGTTTTTTTTTTTTTTTTTTTTTTGTTTTTATATATATATCTATGTTTTTGTTCTCCCCCCCCCCCTTTTTGGAGTTCATTTGGACTTTAACTAAGTTAAAACTTAGTTAAACTCCACTTTTGTAAGTTTGTTTTTCTTTTTTTTTTTTCAAAGGATTGTTCGTGTTCGTTTGTTTTTTTTTTTTTTTGTTTTTTTGTTTTTTTTTAATAGGAGTAGATAGGTCACACTATCGCCCGGTCTATACTCCTCCCACGTCTATTGAACTGGAGTAGAGGCTCGTTCCTTGTTTCCTGTTTAGGATGTGGTTTCCGGTTTTCACTTCTCTCTCTTCAGACCTTGGTACTGGTGCTTCCGTGAGTTTACTGCGATCTGGCCGGTTGGTGGCAATGGCTCATCACTGTGAGGGTACCGGGTTGGCAGTTTCCTGGTTGCTGCTTCCGACTGGTAGTTAGGAGCCCTAACTCTTGCGTAGCGTCAAGAGCGGCTGCTCTGATCAACAGTTGTATAATATCGGGGTTCTTGTAGTGCCATGTCGCGCATGGATAGGTGTCCCTGCAAGCGCTTTCGGTGGGCAACCCCGAGGCCACACCTTGTTGCAGCCCTAGCCAGTCTCCCTCCCAGCTCAGATCGTGGGTAATGACCGCCTGTATCCTCTACCCTAGGTCCCTTTCTATAAACCAAAAACATGACAAGACAAAACAGAAATGACCCTAAACCAGCTAAATCCAAACCACCTAAGCCCATTAACCTCTCCTTCACTAATATCCGAGGCATTCGTACTAACTTTGCTAGTGTAGAAGCGTTCCTGCATGAAAAGTCCCCTGACATCCTCGCGCTCTGCGAAACTAACCTCAACTCAACTATTCCCTCCTCTGACCTCTTCATCCCTGGTTATCTTCCCCTTTTAAGGAAGGATTCTACTGTCCACATGCATGGGCTGGGTGTTTATGTCAGCGAACACCTCCCCATAACTAGGGTGACTTCACTCGAATCTACTGACCACCAATACATATGTCTCCGCTTGTCTCTCCTCAGTTCGGTTAGCTACCTATTCTTCCTTTACCGTTCTCCCTCCTCTCCTGACTGCTCCCTACTAGATAGCATTGCCGACGACATAGATAAGGCTATTACCTATCACCCATTTGCCCACATATTTGTATTTGGAGACCTCAATGCCCATCACTCTGAGTGGCTTGAAAACGCTGTTACTGATTCGGCGGGCACTCACGCCATGAACTTTGCTATTTCCCAATCCCTTACGCAAGTGGTGGACTTCCCCACTCGCTTCCCAAGCACACCCTCGGGTCATTCCTCACTGCTAGATATATGTTTCACCTCTGCGCCCGACGCCTGTCAAGTCTCGCAGCTTTGCCCTCTCGGCAACTCCGACCACGCTGTAGTCTCCCTCAGTATTTCTTTCCAATCTCACTCCCCCCAGGATCCCCCTACTCATAGAACCTCCTACCTCTACCAAAAAGCTGACTGGGAAGCCTTTCGCGATTTCCTCTGCGACGTCCCTTGGGGAAAAGTGTTTGACCTATCAGTTGATGACTGTGCCTCTGAGGTCTCGTCATGGGTGAAAGCTGGCATTGATGCCTTCATACCCACCAGGAAGTATTGCTTAAAACCTCATTCCCCTCCGTGGTTCTCTCCAGCCTGCTCAGCCGCCATTGCCCACAGGAACCATTACTTCCATCTATTCCAGAGACAGCCAACTGATCACAATAGGCGCCTGTTCACATCCGCTCGCAGTGAGTGCAAGAGAACTCTAAATGACGCCAAACAGTTGTTTGCGGAGAGAATGCGACAGCACTTAGCTGACCGCAAGTTCGGCTCCAAGGACTATTGGAGGATTTGTAAACGAGTGCTCAACAATAGGAAATCCTCAATACCTCCTTTAATCCATGGATTTGACGTTCTCACGTCATCTGCTGAGAAAGCTGAGTGCTTTGCCCGCAGATTCTCATCCAACTCCACACTCGACTCGTCCGGAGTGCACCCACCCGACTTCCCTATTAGAACTGAGGCCAAACTGCATGACGTGTATATTACCCCGACAATAGTATCCAGAGTAATTTCAAAACTCGACCCCCATAAGGCGTGTGGAGACGATGGAATCCCGGTGATAGTCCTTAAGAGGTGTGCCCCAGAACTTTCCCCTGTCCTCTCTAAACTGTTTAACTACTGCCTTTCTGCTTCCTGCTTTCCTGCATGCTGGAAATTCTCCTCAGTCGTTCCTGTCTTTAAGAATTGTGGTGAACCCTCGGACCCATCCAACTATCGCCCTATCAGTCTCCTACCAATATTCGGGAAAGTGTTCGAGGCTATAATAAATGCTGAAATAGTTCATCATCTCACCGCCCACAAGCTGTTCTCCGACAGGCAATATGGATTCCGATTTGACAGGTCCACAGCCGACCTGCTAACTACTGTAACGGAGTACATGCTACAGGCCCTTGATGAGTCTGACGAGGCTCGCGCGGTTGCTCTGGATATCTCCAAGGCTTTCGACAGGGTTTGGCACCCTGGCCTCCTATGCAAACTACGCGGTTATGGTATTACCGGTCGCCTGCTTGACCTAATCCAATCTTTCTTAAATAACCGCAAAATGAAGGTCGTTCTGAATGGGCGTGCCTCTTCGTCCTACAGCACGAATGCTGGTGTCCCACAAGGCTCTATCCTGGGCCCAACGCTCTTCCTTATTTTCATCAACGACCTCCCAGATGAGATCAGGTCCCAAGTAGGCATCTACGCAGATGACACTACAATATACTCCCGCTCCAGTAAGAAACCTGTCGTGGCGGACAGACATAATCTCGCTGCTGACCTTGAGCGGGATCTACACTCTGTGGTGAACTGGGGCAAGAAGTGGCTTGTCAACTTTAATTCCTCTAAGACCAAGCTGTTGTCTGTCAACCATTACAGGCAACCTCTTCTGCCTCCCATAAGCATGGACCAGATGATTCTCCCGGAGAGTAATACACTACGCCTCCTCGGACTTACCCTGTCCTCAGACCTCAAATGGAAGCACTATATTGAATCCATAGCAAAATCTACTGCTAAGAAGATTGGGTCACTATGTCGATCCAGGATGTTTTTTCCACCTGAATCCATCCTGCATATATACAAGTCAACCATCCGTCCGTGCATGGAGTACTGCTGCCATTTATGGTCAGGTGCCCCTGCCGTTCTCCTCAGTGTTCTTGACAAGCTCCAAAGGAGAGTCTGTAATGTGATAGGTACTGATCTGGCGACTCGTCTGCAGCCACTTTCCCATCGTCGAAATGTGGCCTCCCTCTGTCTCTTCTATAAATACTTTCATGGCTTCTGCTCGGATGAGCTTAAGTCACTGATGCCTCCTCAACAGGTGTTTACCCGTTCAACCAGACTGGCAACTGGGTCCCACCCATTCACAGTCAGGTTAGCCAAACGCAGACGACAATTCTACTCCTGCAGCTTCCTCTCTCGCACTTCCCGCCTGTGGAACTCACTCCCGTATTCTTGCTTTCCTGACGGCTACGACCTCCAGAAATTTAAAAGCAAAGTTAATACTCACCTACTAACCACTGGCCTCTAGCTCTCTCTCCCCTCCCCTGTATAACCTTCCCTTTCTCTCCGCCCATGTACCTGTCATTGCACCTGCTTTCTCAGTTTTCTATTGTTCCTTTCTAACTAGCTTGTACTCCTCACTCTTTTCTAATTAATCTTTCTACATTTATGTAACCCCCTGCACATCAGTGGCGTTTCTGCCTTGCTCGGGGTGAAATGATTAAAAAAAAAAAAAAAAAAAATATTATCATTATACACGCCTAATAGCTGAGAGTGTTGTGATTCATTGCTGAATGATATATATATATATATATATATATATATATATATATATATATATATATATATATATATATATATACAATTATATATATATATACAATTATATATATATATTTACGTAGTACAAAAATAAATAAAGGAAATCACAGTTATTACCTAATGATGTAATTTTTCTTTCAATATCGAAAGAAAATGTACAATTTTGTAATCGTCTGTAGTTTGTACATGGTCTAAAGTAATGACGCCATAGTTTTGTAGACAGACTGTCCATCCTGAATTCCAGGAATTGTCTGTGTTTATTTCTCGACCTTTCATGTACGCTTATGACTGTGCTCTATTAAAAAAATCGTGAAATATCTAATAAACGCATACATATTTTTGAAAATATATCATATTACTGAAATTCAAAATATATTTACAGGACCAGGAAAGATAGAAAATATCTGAGCGTCTTTTTATTGGCAATTAGATTTATTGGTCCGTGGATTTACTAATCAGATGAAATTAATCACAAAAAGTTATTTATTGTTAAAAGAAAAATAATTAATTCTTCTCTAATATTATTCAATGAAAATTTGGGTTTAGAAGTTGGGTAGGAAAGTTGTCTTACTAAATTTCAAAATCACCGTTACTGACAAGTAGTCAGCAAAATATTCCTAATACTTTCATCAAACGAAGTTGATACAAATTGTTTTGTGCTATCTGTGAACGCAAAAAGAATTTTAGTTCAAATATCTAACTTGAATTTTAGTAGAAAACAGAAGAAATGTCTTTCGTGTGCTGACATTAAGACTGTTGATAAAAGTAATGCATTAGCACTGATACCATTCAATAAGGCAGAAGTATTGAAGTCGCCAAGACACGAGTTTGAGCCATGTATAATTCCCTGACTATGTCACAATAAACACTAAAACTCATACAGAGTCACGCCGACAAACATAGATAAACAGATGATTGTTAAGGATTATCAACTCGACCAAAGATTTCTCAGGATTAATCAGTCATTTGTGATTTGTGTTAGGATTTTGTGTCGACGTCTCTATCTCTATGTTTAAAAAGATAATTATTTCTTTATTCCTGATAGATTTGATAAACATTGTTCTCTTCTTATATGTGTCGTGCTCCTTCGCTACGTGAGCAAACATAGATCACTACAGCACTCTTATATATTTTCTATTCTTTTATCCATTTACTTAAGATCTTTAGACAGCTGAATCGATCTATATATCTACGCTTCCTGTTATGTCAAGCCAATGTGTTCTCAGTATTAATTTCTATTTCCTGGACGTATTTGCCGAATATAAATTGTGTCTTTCATTTTCTCCTTTGATGTGCGTGTTCCTTAGGAAGTAGCCGATCATGGCTCTCCATATCTCCCTATCCCTTGGATCTTTTATCCCGAACAAAACCCGCTGCAATATCTATTTACTCAAGTCCATAAAATATGCAACGCTTTGCTTTCTTTTGTCTCTTCTTCCATCTATCCATCATCAGATTTCCAAAGCTTTCTTTCCTCAGTCAGTTAAGTGCCATACCTGATACACGCTTGGGCGATTATGTCTCGAAAGAGACATGACTGACTGGGCAGAAGATTATCCCGCCAGTAGGTTGCCATTGCTTTCTGCGGTAGACTGGTTGCCGACCAAGGCTATAGAACCCAATCTGTCCTGCTATTTAACGCATAACTGGAAGGAAGAGATGGATTAATACCTTTCCCAAGGGTATTTGCTCGTAAGTGAATACAATGGATTCAACTGGAATTCGAACTCGGCTCCCCGGTTTCTCGTTCCGAGCTGATATCCACTGTACCAGAGCGCATATCCTTTCCTCACTACATGTTCCAAAAACTTTCGCTGTCTTTTCCTGATGTTAAATAGAAGTTACATTCTCGTATCCCTCCTCTCCATAACCTCGTCGTTGTTCCAATGTTCTTCCGTGGTATTCTCAACTAACTTCTCTAAACCCTCATTTCGGTTGTTTCAAGACATTCTCTCTTCTCTGATGAAATTGTACAGCATTCGCTGCCATATTAAAGACAAACACAATATAACTGTCTGTTACTCTCATCTTTTTTTCTTAGCAAATCTTCGTGTCTGTCAATACTCTATTCAGTTTCTGGAATGCATCATTTGCCATAACATTAGGCCTTCGTGTATTATTTGGACACTTTACTATAATTTACATTCGGTACTTGCTGATTTTATCCTCCCTTTTTCTATTTTCATTTTCGGTAAATGTTTACTGATTACCATGCATTTAGTTCTCTTGCAGTTTATATGTAACCCTTTCGTTCTACCTTCTATAAGTATTTCCTGTAGGTATCCTTGTACTATATTTTTGTGTCTGCTATTAGAATTCCATCATCTGCGTAGCTTATTTTGTTTAGACTGCGCCTCTAATAACGAACCCTTATATGACATCTAACGTTCTCAAAATTGTCAGGCTGTATAGGTTAAAATGTCTGGTGAGAAGACACATCCTTGTCTTACACATATTTCCTAACCTTGTATATTTGCTGAACTTGTTTCTACTCCGTATGAAGGCAGTTTGTTGTCAGTTCAGGTTCTTGATTGCTCTAATGTCTTTCTCGAATATATCAAGTTTGCTGGGAGTAATTATCAGGGTTTCGTGTCGAAATTGGTCGAATAATTTTGCATAGTCGATGAAACACGTTTGTCGGCATTTTTGTTGCTCTTTCTTGCAACATTCTAAACATACATACCTACCTTCGTTGTTTTAGTGTCCTTGACGAAACCGCATTGAATTGTTGGACAGTTTCAATTTTCGTCGTTTCACTTTTTCTGTTTGCGTTTGTACGCCTTCATTATTATAGTAAGATTGAAAAAGTTCAACGAAAAAGAGCATAATTATTTTGTCTCGAAAAGTTAATTTTCTTCATTCTTAGCATTTCTTTCTTATCTTAAGCGTCATTAAAGTTAATATATGATTTGTCCTTAACAAAGTGTGTCTTATTTTAATGTCATTTCGTCATTTGATTTATTATCCACATTAAAACTGTTTAATGATGCATAACCCATATCAGATATGTTAATACAGGAACAATAATCTGACCTAAAATAATATAAACTTGAAATTAACATATCTCATTATTTCAAATACATTAGAGATTATAATGCTGATTTTATCGTAAATATGCTCTTTTAGATTTAGAAATATACCTAGAAGAATAAGTATTGATACCTGTTCTATGATAAAAAGGATTAATTTTTTATACACTTCTTTTACGATAAGAAAATATCTTAGTAAATTTAATATATTTTATTATCTGACATTAATATGATTAATAAATCATTTTTACATTTTGATGTACACAGAATATTGTATATTATATTTTGTACTAGTTTATGCCCTCTGCCTTTTAACGTTAAACAAAATTTCTAAAGACAATTTTCATAAAGGTTTGAAGGCAAGAAAAATATTATTCATACAAATTTCATTTCTTGTTAGGAATAAAACTGTCAAAGAGCAATATATTAAAATACTTTAATTGACACAAAATTATAATGGTAATTAAATTATGCACTCTAAAACAAAATCGTTGAAGAAAGCCTTCATTGTTGAAATTAAACTTAATAAAAATTTATTAAAATTATTTAAATGAAAAATAATTAAAATACTAAAATATTGACTAATGAAATATTTATTTAAATCAATATTTAATTTTGGTTTAGAAGCTGTGTAGGAAAGTTATCTTACTAAATTTCAACTCACAAGTAGTCAGCAAAATGCTATGATATAACTTATACTTTAAGTTATATCATAGCATGAGAAGTGTAGAAACTGAACATATTTACTATCTGTTAAAAAGAGAAATAAAGATTACGAGAAAATTAATAAATACCGTGAATTTTTTGTATATTTGCTTGAATAGAAAATAATGGAGAAGTATATTAAATTAACTTTCGATTGAAAATTGCTAAATTAATTCTATTTCTCTAAAACATTGAAAAAATCCTTCAAAAATATGAATTATTATAGCATCTATGATAGGAATACATACGTTAATTAAACAAGCGACATTTAATCCAAATTTAAAACTCAAATCCAAACCGGATATAAATATCTCGCGCTGGAAGGGAAATAGGTATTTGAAACAAAACTCAATATCTATCCCTTTGTTTCACTATGAGTTGGCATCAAAAATGAACGCCATGCGAACCAGTTTAAACTTCAGATTGATTGATTGATTATTTTCTGTATATTATCAACTCATTACAGGTTATCTGAAGTCGGAAAATATTTATATAACATTATATTTTGTTTATATCTTTAATGATGTACTAATACAATTCTTACTAATTAGCTCATAACCAGTGGAAGAGGAGGTGTATTGATAACTTTCCCAAATGTATTTGGGAGCAATTTAATAAAAAAACCCTCGGGAATTGAAAAACTTATATTAGACCTAATGATACAAACTGAAACATAGGTTAGTAATCCAGGAATACGATTATTAAGGAATATATTTTCGAGCCTGGTTTAGGGAGCAAACGGAGTCTAACCGTACTGATGAACTGTGATACAGCGAAACAGATCTGTCTGCAGATGACCATATTTACGCTCTCACACCCTGATTGAGTACTCTGGAAGAAAGGTAGACTTTGAAAAACAGTAGCCACTCTAGCGTGTACGCATCGCTCATTCAGTGAAATGAATTTTGGTTACCCTAGATATTGGGCGCGTAATATGATAAGAGCTAAAAAAGATTGCCTTCTTCCACCGAACGCCTCGTGGCCCAAGGGTAGAGTCGCCGACTGACGCCAATTCGGTCGGGTTTCGAGCATGTGTTAGGGAGCAGTCGGAGTCTAACCGTACTGATGAGCTGTGATACAGCGAAACAGATCTGTCTGCGGATGACAATATATATATATATATATATATATATATATATATATATATATATACACATATCTATCTATATATATATATATATACACACACACGCATATATATATATATATATATACATATCTATCTATATATATATATACACACACGCATATATATATATATATATATATATATATATATATAAGTCTTTGAAGTGAAGTCGTACTGCAATTAGTATATCCTTCAATATTATTCTGGCTGAGTGGAACTCAGAGCTACTATGATTACTGACGCGGTATTCTCTGTGTCACTTACGGACCTCTTACGGTATTCGTACTGCTCTCTCAACGGATCTTTACGATGTCTCAATATGGCAGGGGTATATGTATACACAAGTCGAGTCCATTATCATAGAAAAAGGGGAGATCCCACAACACTCTCGAAGCTATTTACCGCTAACATTTATCAGATTAATGTGTACAAAGTGAACCCAACTGCCTAACTCAGAATTAGTATTAGAATTTGAAGCTGATTCAAATTTAGTAAAAAAATTATGAGTGACAAGGTATATACATTTCAATTGTTTTATTTTTATTTAAAAATAAGAATATTTATATAAGCAATGTTAAATATGCATTAAAATTGATTGTTAAAAATCTCACGGACATATTCAGCAAAATTACTCGCAGTATGAAGAAAGTAATTATATATTAAATATTTGTGTATTGTCTCAGGCCAACTGCATCTCATAGATATATTCAGTGTGTATAAAGGCTGAGTTGTACATATTTACAGAATAGATTGTCTTATATGATCCAAATATATCACGCATTACACTGTTTATATGAAAAAAAGCTTTCAATTCTCCTGGAGGCATCATAATTCATTTCTCATCTAATAAAATTGTGAAAATAAATATGACATAAAACAAAAATAGTAATGAATGTGGTTGAGAGTGCATAACTAAAAACATATTAAATAAGCGGAAAATGATAAAGAAACAAGAATGAAATATTACAAGAAAATTTAAAAAGTAAATCAGAAACACCGACGTTTAGCAACATTACTCCGCGAAAAAAAAAAGAAACAAAAAAAAACAAAATCAAAACATGTATGGAAATCGAGAAGAAAGCTAGAATTGTAGTAAAAGAAAAAGAATGAGAAACGCATTGCCAAATCCAAAATATTTGGAACAAAATCACAAAACGAAAAAAATAAATACAGTAACACAATGCCTGCAATAAAACAAGAAAAATATAAATAAGAAAAACGGATATATATTTTCGGCCTCTTTTGCAAGTCATTTTACGTTGATGTCACAAAAGAAAATTGTTGAAACAGTTGCATATACACAGCTTGTTTAGAAAAATATTTCATACTTGTATTTAATAACCACAGCAAATATCTGCTAATGCAGCAAAATAAGCAAATATTTTTTGCTCAAAGTTCCATCTTTAATGGTAGAACTAAGTTTAGATCAGAATTTATTTTGTAAGTCAACGTTTTTAAAAACATAATCGCTGTGAACATACCAACGTTGATAATGATTTTAAAAAGTAAGCCAGTTTTTATCTGTCTCCCGTCAAGCAAGGTATCAGGGATTACTGAGTTTCACCAGAAATAGATATTAGTGAAGAGTAAACAATATTTAATACGTTTCTCGAAAAAAGGCGATGGCTATTATCATCGTATTTATTTTGTTTAAAAAAATAAATATTTCACACATGCATTTAATAACCGCAGCAAATATGTGTTAATGCAGCAAAATAAGCAAATATTTGTTAGCTCAAAGTTCAAACTTTAATGTTAGATCACAGCTTAGATCATAATTGATTTCGCAAGTCAAATTTTTTAAAAACATAATCGCTGTGAACATACCAAAGTTGATAATAATTTTAAAACTTAACCTAGTTTTTAACAGTTTTCCGTCAAGTAATATATCAGGGATTACTGAATTTTACCAGAAATAGATATTAGTGAAGAGTAAACAATATGTAATATGGTTCCGGAAAAAAGGTGATGGCTGTTAACATCGCATTCATGATTTTGAAGATATGAGCTGGCAGGGAAAGAAAAACAATGTAGATATTTTTATACGGAAGTCGTGCAGGAGAAGTAGTCATTAAAATAGAACGTTCACGTTTAGTAATTTCAACAATAAACCAGTGATATATATATATATATATCAATATAGTAATACGCTCAAATTCCTACTGTTGATGAACAATGGAGAAGAGATCATTTATTTTTATTAATATTATTCATTTCATTTCACCCGAAGCAAATGGGCAGGTAAAAGACTGGGTACAGGGACTATAAATAAAAAGGACGAAAGACGAACGGGCTTCAAGACGAAAGAAGATAGCGATTGAAGTAGCATGTATATTTTATAAGCTTTGAACTATCATGGAAACACGTAAATGGATGGGAGTACTACATGCGAGAATTGCGAGAAAAATCTTAAAGGTTAAGTGGTGGTTATATTTTACTATTTAAATGTTAACAAAGTGGAACATAGAGGCCAATATAGAAGCACGCTAAAATTCACATGGACGGGACACTATTTTATTGCTATAAAAATATTTAAGTGAATCTAATACGTATTCAGTATGCGCAGAATCATAAAAAATTGTAAAGACAGAGATAGCTTACTCATTGGATTAATTCAACATATGAAAGACTTTGTATATTAATTATGATACCTTTAATCAATTAGTAGGTGTAGAAAAAGTTTTAATAAGATAATATGCGTTCATGACAGACTGAGAAAACTGAATAAATCTGATGACAATGTTGTAATCCAAGATTATCCAACGTTTTATTTAATTTTTTTTTGCAACATCTGCCACTTTGACATGGAAAGTTTTTCCACTACCAAACTGCGTAGTAAATATTCAGAATTATACAATTAGGCGCAAATCAGGTTTTGATGGTCATTTTTCTCACATTGATAATTTCAAGATAACTAATGAGATAAAAAATAAGAAAAACAATTATATATTAAATAAAAATTATACTGGTGATCACAATTTTCAGTTTTCTTTGGTCATCCCGTGTCTGATTTTTATGTTATTTCCTGTAAAGAACAAGTTGAATAGTAATAACCTTTGTCGAAATTATAGGAAATAGTAAAACGACTCATGTTTGCAGGGATATTTATATATTATCAAGGAATCTAAGTTATTCCCACTGATACTGTTGTTTATTTAATTATTTATTTATGTATTTATTCTCATACAAGTTCTTTGCATAAACTGTTTGAATATATTTTTGGGAAATATTTACAATAATATTTTATCTATTACACGGTATCATAGACGACCTACCCAAATTGCGATGGAGAGTCGTGTTACTATGCGTGTTTATGTCACTCATAGCCGTGTTACTATGCGGCTTTATGTCACTCATCTGTGCAGATATATATTCCCCCTTATTTTCATTCAACTTTTGTAAATAATGCAACTATAAAACTGTAAACATATTTACTTAAAGTCATCCGTTGCGTTTACCGTTTCATTTTATAATATTTTTACCCATGTGGAAAAAAAAATCAAAACATTCAAATATAAATATATATGCAAAGTATTCAGAAAGATTTGGATGAGTCTAATGGCTATTAGATTATTTTTTCTATATGTTGTGTTATAATCTATAACAATTATTTCTATATTTCAATTCATATATCAACAAAGTAGTTCATTTAACATAGAATGTTTACATGTATTTATGTATGATTCTATCTATCTATCTATCTATCTATCTATCTATCTATCTATCTATCTGGAGATATCAGGCTATTTTATGCATTCTCAATTTCAGTCCATTTATTGTATACTTAGTTCACCTATCCATTAATCATACCCAATATTTCTCTTTCACTGTCCATTTATCATTATCTCTATTTCACTATCAATATCATCCCCTTCTTCATACACTCTATCTATCTATCTATCTATCTATCTATCTATCTATCTATCTATCTATCTATCTATCCTAGTGTTTTCATCATCTCTCTAATTTTCATTATCTACCTACACCTAAACCCACACCCACAGACAAGCACAAACACACACACACACACACACACACACACACATATATATATATATATATATCCCATTTCCAAGGTCATCAATCTATCTATCTATCTATCTATCTATCTATCTATCTATCTATCTATCTATCTATCTATCTAACAACATTAATTTCTTTATTATTCTTTCTACGTATTCATCGACAGAAAAAAGGAATAAAAAGATGTAACGACACGCGATAATCCATTGTTTACTTTATTTTTGTTCCACTGTTCATTAGAATTTAAAGAAATTTCGTGAAAAATATTCAAAGAAATTGCAGCAAATCTCATAATTTCTTCCTGCCTTCCCAATGATGACACATCACAGTCACCTGAGAATTGGATGAAATTGTCAGGATCGAGAGAGGATTATGAACACATTTATTTTCTTTAGATAAAATTTATGCAAATCTCAATGCTTAATAATTTAAACGCTCAAATATGAAATCTGCCGCTGCTTCTAAGACTCGTGAATTGAGATTCTACCACAATGGCGCAATGGAATTGGATATGAATTGGCCGGCAACGCATATGTTAGAAAGTGTGACGGGTTATTCATAGAAATTAGACTCTTGGGGCATTTCTTGGATAAACAGCTGAATGAATGAATAATAATGATCACTATACTGCGAATCATATTCATAGAAAAATTTAAACTGACGATATGAATAATAATATTAACTGATAGAACGGAAACAATGTGAAAACTATTTTGGATCAATGGATCCAAGAAGAGAAAACAGATTCTGAAGAGACAGAAATGGAAGATAAATACATGATGCCAGCTATGAATTTTAAATGTCTGTATAAGGAAATTAGGTAAATTTAATTAAGTGGGATGCGATATAAATTGGTAAGGAATGGTGGCATGCTGTATTGGATTACTAAATGATGCTATGCAAAAGCTATTCAAGTAATTAAAAATCGGGAGATATTCTCAACAAACAAAGAAAAGAGGTCTGCCTTTCTATGCACTGTCAATTGTTATATATGGCAAATAATTCTGGATGAATTAATAGAGGACATTGGGTAATTTGGTTTTACAGAAAATGCAAAGAAGAGCGTGGAGGGAGCAAGTTTGAAAAATAGGGGAATGAGAAGGAAAGATAGTAAAATCATATGGAGCTTGCCTGAATTTCTAGAATATATGAGGAAATAAATTTGAGAAAAATTGAGACCGACAATTACTACTCATGGCCAATATAACAAGGGGCAATGTTGCGTAACATATATAACAGTTTTAAAGTGTCTACTCCTGCAGCTTTTTCTCTCGCACTTCCCGCCTGTGGAACTGGCTCCCATATTCTTGCTTTCCTGACGGCTACAACCTCCAGAAATTTAAATGCAAAGTCAATACTCATCTAATAACCACTGGACTCTAGCTCTCTCCCCACCCCCGTATAACCTTCCCTTTCTCTCCACCAATGTATCTGTCATCGCACCTGCATTCTCAGCGTTCTATTGCTCCTTTCTAACTAGTTTGTACTCCTCACTCTGTTCTAATTAATCTTTTTACAGTTATGTAGCCACACGCTCATCAGTGGCATTTCTGCCCCTGCTCGGGGTGAAATGATTTTAAAAAAGTATTAGATAACATCTTTCTTTACAAAATACTTTATAATACTCGGGCATTTGTTTTATAATTTTTTTAATTTGTCGCACACCTATTACCTTTTTCATTGGTATCCACTGTACAGAAATTAAGACAATTATTTTTATTGAGTTATTATCTGTAAAGGGCCAAATAATACTTAGAACTGCAACAGTAAGATGGTTTGAGGAAAACGATTGTTCTGATCAAGCAGGGACAAGAAGAACTGACTGTGGATATTCCTTTACGCAAACTAGAACAATGTTTCGAAAAGGATACATATGTTGAATTAATAGTAAGGTGTGACTTTAATGAATATGCATTAGGTTTATGTACTCAGAATAATATATCTATTAAAATATTTTAGATGATTTTAAAAATATGCAGTCAGTTAAGTGCCATACGTGATACACGCTTGGGCAATCATATCCCTCTCGAGACATGACTGGCTGGAAAGAAGCCCGCAGTAGGTTCCCACGACATTCTGCGGTAGACTGCTTACCGACCAAGGCTAATGAACTCAATCTGTCCTGTTATTTAACCCATAATTGGACGAATGAGATTCGTATTTGCGCGTAAGTAAGGGCATTTGCGCGTAAGTAAGGGTATTTGCGCGTAAGTAAATGCAAAATGTTCAATTATAACAACCATAAAAAACAAATAAAATGCCCGAAAACAGCATTAACTCCTATTGGTTTTCTTACACTGTTCTAGTTGTCTGCAAAAAGTAAGTATCTGGTTGAGTACAGTCAATCCCAATCTGTTATTTATTGTTGTGCATCACATAAAATAAAACGATATTTGATCTTTTTATCAATCATTTTATTTCTTTGATATTCCAAGTTGTTTCATTAAAAATGTAGGTAACATCAAGTATTAATAAATTGCTAGTAACTTCTTCATCTTTGCATTCATATCCGTTTTATTTATTTGCATTCTTATGCGTTTTATTTATCAATAGTCTAAAATTAATTTGTTATATTTCGTGGGTTATTTTCATATTGACTTTCTTGTCCTTTTGGTACATATGTATTTAAATATTTATCGAGCTATATTTTAATCAAATTTGATGTTCAATTGCTATTTTTAAATGACTTTCCCTTCGTGAATACTGCATTAGAACATATTTGTAGACAATACTCCGTGGTAATATCACTGACTTTCATTTTTTTTTGCTAAGAAAGCATGTAATTAACACTAAATTATGCATACATTTCAATAGTCCATGTAGAAAAATGTATTGCGTCCGTCTATTTATTTTTTTATCTATTCTAGATTACAGTTCAACCCCTTAAAAATATACATAGGTGCTAGTATCGATAACCTGTAAGTTATTTATATTTGAATTTACTTCTTTTTTATTTATCACCTAGAATTTTCTAAAAGAATTTCTACATTTTCTGAGATTTTTTTCTTGTTGGATTTCTTTGTCTTTTTTTTTTACAAATGTATTTAAATATGTCTGAATATAGTCCGCAAAAAACAGTTGATATTTAAATTACTTTGTTCTATTGTGAGTGATGCAGTGGTACAGTTTTGTCGAGAACAATTCTTGGTGTTGTCATCGAAAACATGTTAATTACTTTATATAGCACGTGCGTCTTGGTGTAGTGAATATCGGCTCGAAAAACAGAATTCGGAGAGCCGAGTCAAATTCCAGTTGAATTTGCTGTATTTAGTTACGCGCAAATACATTTGGGAGAGGAATCATTGTCATTTCTCCTTCAAGTCATAGCTTAAGTAATAGGACAGAATGGGTTCTATAGCCTTGGTTGACATCCACTCTACCGAACAAATTAATGAAAACCTACTGCGGGAATATCTTCTGCTCAGGAAGTTATGTGTTTTTCGAGAACTGAGTGCCAATGCGATCATGTATGGCACTTAACGGAGTCCCTATAACTACAGAAGTACTAAATCTGATTATCAGATAACCATATGATGGGGTATTTTTTTAACTTGCAATGCGCAAAATTAATTCAAACGGACATCGTTTGGTATATTACTATTGTTCCTTATCACATACCTTATTTGTTTTTATTACGAGGGTCATCCAAAACGTTCTAATACTGTCTTAATCTTATTACAGGTGAGGAATACAGAATGATCTGACATCAGAGTCATCTAAAACTTTTCAAGACGTTCTCTGCAGCAAGAGATATAGCTGAATATTTTTGTTGTGGCAAGACACTACAACTTCAATAAAGCTATACATACTAATTCAGATGTTTCCTTTAATTTCTTTTTAGGTAAAACCCAAAGAAAGCTGAGAAATGTGCTTCACATCTAGATGAACAAAAGAGTGTCTCGAGCTGCCATAAAATATCTGCAAAATAAAAATATGTCAATATCCACTAACAAAAAATAATTTTTAAAATATGTTTTTTAAACTCTGGAATGTACGTTTTGACTTTAAATAACATGGAAACGGTTTATAATCCTTAAAATTTAAATCAAACCTTCAATGAAATATTTTTTACCATAAAAAACTTCGAAAGTATAAGTAACCTCTGAGGATGCACTTAATGAATATAGGTTAAAATTGTGAAGTACTGAAAGGATTTGAAATAAACATTAGCAATAAATGTTTGAAGGAACGAATAAGGAAGTATACAAATAACATTAGGAAGCCATTCTTCAACGTGCTGTATCGCTTTAGGACGCTGTCAATAATTTCTCACACAATTTCATGTATTTTGTAACTCTTAGTAATTTTTGTCTTTTTGCAATCTTTCTCAATCCATGTTTTTCTATCTATTTACAGTAGCTCGTTCGGTAGCAGATATGCTGTTTTACTGTGTCCCTGCTGTCATCATTATCTTCTGTGAGTTTCATATTTTAAGCCAACTTTCCACATTATGTACTCTAGAATCTTCAGTTGTCTCTTTCTTATTTTAAGTATAAGTATCCTCTTTGTTTCATTTTTATCTAAAGCTTTGTAATTTATCAAATCACTCCACGATGATATTTTCAGCAACTCCACGTCTTTTCTTTATCTGCGTCAAGATTTTCCTGTATTTACTCTTATATAGGTGGACTGATATTACGTAACAATTGTGCTGTTTTCCCTCAATAAATCTTCTGATTAGTTATTTTGAAATTGAAACAATCAAAACATAGAAAATAAAAATAAAAATGAAATATGCTAGTTCCAATAAGTTCTTTGTTTAGTGGGAAATCAACTCCGTATGGGTCATACAATGTCGAAATTTAATTTTCTTGAGAATATTAATAATGTAATTTATAAAACATATTACTGATAATTTTTATTTTAAAATCATTCTAGTTATTTTTTTTTACTATGGAAATATGTTGTTGACATATTTACTACAAAAATATTTTTTATACCTTCATGAAAAAAATTAACAGTTTGGTGGGTGCTAAATATTTGCCAATAGTTGAAACCTTAACAAATGCTAACACACAAAGTCAAGCTGGAACTGGTACCGATAAATATCCCAATTTGCAAATGCCTTATTGAAGCCTTAGGGTATTTTGTAATGAAATAATGATTTCAACTGTGAAAGACAATTCACTGTCATCAGTTATTTTATGTCTAAAACAAGATATGCAAATACTACTACAAATATATTAAATACTAAAAAGAAATGTAGGCTTAATAGCTTTCGCAGCTATTTGTAAAAACCTTAACATTTATACTGGGATAAAACAATATATTTACATTTAAATGTGGGACATTTATATTTTGTTATCGCATTCAAATGCTATTCACTTATTTAAAATAACGATGCAAATTGTAATATTTTTCAAATATTATCTTAATTTTCTTTGCATTTCGCCATTTGACATATTACACTTTTCAGTGATCTCAATACGCATTATTTGATGAATCATAATCAGTCGCTTTTTTTAAATATCTTAACTTAAATTATATGTTAAAAACCATGACAAATTGAAATGAATTTGTGAACTGTAAAAATACTGAGTAGATACGCAAGAATGGAATCTTAATTGGACCCTCTCTTTCTTCTTTATGCATCGTGTTTTTTAAGGACATCGGCGATCAATGATTTTCATTTATCCCTTTCCTTTGCCGCTCTTAATTCATTTTTCTTGGTATTTCTCACAGACAGTTTCTCTTTAGCTCTAACCGTCACGTGATTGTCAGGTTCTCCAAGCCCTCTTTCCTCATTACATGACCAAAAAACCACAGTTGTCTTTTTTCTGATTCCAAGTATAAGTTTTCTTATCGTTTGCATTCTCTCCAAAACCTCGTCATTACTCCCAATTTGGTCCATGGTGTCCTCAGAATCATTCTGTGGAATCACGTTTCTGTTGTTTCGAGTCCCTCCTTCATCCTTGAGAAGATAGTCCAGCATTTACGGGACAGGATGAGGACCGATATCGCATAAGAGTCCAGTAATATTTTCTTTGTCGCCAACGAAATATTCCTGTCTCTCAATACTCGGATCAGAGTATACAAAACCTAACTTGAAAAGAGGCTAATTGTTGAGAAGTAGGCTTCTGTGAGAAATGGTAGATTAGAATCGAGATAAAATTCTAACGATAAAATGTAAATAAGTAATTACGTTTAAAAAGAAAAGAGAAAAGAAAATCAGTAGATAAATATTAATGAAATATTACAGAAAGTTTTAGGTAAGTTATGGGACCTATCCGTTGTACCATAATAAACTCTTCTCATCACTATAAATATAGGAGCATTGTCTCAAGTGAACGTTCGGCAATTGAAAATTGACAGAGGATTTGATTCGGTCTCCACTTGGCAGTCAGCCTAACGTGTAATATTTTTACTTGTTTTCGTAAATATATCTTTGTTTCTCTAATAGACGAGTTGCGTTTTCTTTCGGACCTATTCTGGCCCACGACAGTGATCCAGAATGCATTAATTTTCAGAATAAAATAGTAACAGTAATTAATAGGAATATATCAAGTAACATCATGGAGAAAGATACCGAAATTTATTGACTGATTCTTCAGTACTATTTTCGATTGAAATTGAATTGATTCATTTTTTAGAAACATAAGTTTTTCTAGTCTAATGATTTTGCTCCTTTCAATATTGAGGGAAATTATATATTCAATTTATGTTTGAAAGTATGCTTGAATGTAAAACTTTAACAACTTGATTATATCATAACTTTCTCTTTTAGTAACAAGTACAGGCCACTTTAGGTTTCGTTGTTTAAAGAATCAGTGTGATATGGTTTCTGTAATTTGGTGCAGTTCTTTATTCTGAGTGTGTAGTGCCAATCCTAGAGATTCGAATGAACATTGCTAAAGGCTACATTTGCTCGAGACATTTCTTCTTACACAAATTCACGAGGTATCTAAAAGATGTTTCTTGACGTTTTATGCATTCTTGTGTCTTTCAATATTAATGTCGATTAATTATCTCTTCTTCATTTATTGTTCCTTTTACTGTCAGATTAATTTTGTAGAATATCTGAAAATATAGATAAGCCCTCTCACGACATTCGTCTTCTAATTTTTCTGCTTGTCGAAATCAATACCCCTCATTACAAATGACTTCATTCTACTTCGACTGATCTCGCCAGCATCTACACATTTAATTTCTCAAATTTTCAATATTACACTGAAGTAGATTTCTTTACTGGTTTTCCTCTTAATTCTGACGTACACGGATCTATACACGATCTATTCCTTATTTTCTCTCTAGAGAATTGTGAAGCTTTGCTTCTATATCCACACGGCAAATCTGACCAAAAGGTAGATATTCTTGTTATTTAATTCCACTCATTTATTAGGCAACGACCCCCTAAGATCAAAATATCTTTTGGTTACCAAAATAGAATTGAGATCCATTTCGTGATTGTTTTCTTTAGCGCTCACTTAATTATTTTGTTTAATATATTATCATAGATGATTGCGCTTTTAAGGTTTCTTAATATTCTCTCTCGTTCACCCATGTTGTTTTCACCGGTATATCCCACAAGAATAACTTTATTTGGCTATAGCAAATATAGAGTCTTGATCAAAGCAGACGTCTCTTCATATCCTCTCGTAATGAAGGTAAGCCTGTTCTCAACCAAGCAAAATACCACCTTTCTACTAAAAAATAAAACATCGTATAGCCCCATCCGCGTTAGTTTCTACTAATTAATGACGGCTCTTTAAGTAACTTCAAAACAAGAATAAATTTTCACTGCAGCCATTTAGTAGCACTGTTAGTAGTTCTGATAATGTAGTGTGTTTTGCCCCAAAATTATCTTCCAGTTTCACTAATGACATTTTAGCAATAACCTTGATTTACTCTCCCGCTTGATCTGGAACATTTCTCAGTGGTATTCACATAGCTCGGTTCATTTTTGCTAGTATCAACTTCAAAATCGATTGACTTATGGAGTTGATAGTGTCGCAGAAATTTTGTTAAGGAGATCTGATCCTTATCTGACAGTGGTTCTCTCCAAGTACAAACACAACAACTGTTTTCCTTCCTCTTGCTTTCTAACGTAAGGTAATTCTTCTGTATATCCTGACTTTAGAAACTTTGATGAATCTTCTTATCGAACTATCATCTTTTTCGTCCCTTACTTCATTTTGGTAAAATACTAGTTCTGATCAATTGCAAATCTTTTAAGTATCACACGTCAACCATTCTTTTACATTAGCAATACGGATTTCCTTTGTCTATGTGAGTCAACAATATTTTAACTGTTAACATAATTTCTTTATTATGTTTTACATGAAAATAGTTAGTTTCAGGTCGTAGTTTTAAATAACTTTCAGACTTTTGGTGTTGTGTTGCATGCATTTTTTCGTCACAAATCCAAAGGATATTGTATCTCTTGAAGAACATTTGATTAAATCTGATCTTTCTCAAATCAGATCTTTCTCAAAAGAATAGGCTAACGAACTCAATGTTGAACGGCGTCATTTCTATATCATTTCACATTAATGCAGTGAGCCCCATGATATTATTTTTGAGTCTATGCTGTATCTTTTCTCAACGACTTTCTCTCTACAATCAGTTCCCAACTATTTATTTACGCTGAAAACAAATTTATTTTCTCCGTTCTTAAGAATATGTCTAATAGTTTTGACAAAATAACACTGGTAATTGCTTTCTATATGAATTCCAAGAATCGAACATGTAAGAAAAAGTCTAGGATTTTAAAAGGATGCAAACGAAAGGAAAGAACACTTAAAACCAAGAAGATATAGCTAAATTTTCTCGAACACAGAATGAGATAGGAGGGTGTTCATAATCTAATACTAACCGGACGAATAGAGGGAAAGTGAAACGGGAAAATCCACGCAATTCATATTTGATGGGCTTAAGCAATTTGATGGCGGAACAGGATTTGTGAGAGAGAGAGAAAAACTGTTAAGAGAGACCAGGAACAGGATTTGTGTGTGTGTGTGTGTGTGTGTGTGCGCGTGTGTGTGTGTGTGTGTGTGTGAGAGAGAGAGAGAGAGAGAGAGAGAGAGAGAGAGAGAGAAAGAAACTGTTAAGAGAAAAACTGTTAAGAAAGACCAGCAATATGGGTATGTGTAAGTCCATAGTCAGTGAAGTGCCCTATGTGATACAAGATTTGGGCAATCAAATCTTGAAAGAGACATGACTGAATCAGCAGAAGATTATCCCGCAGTATGTTGCCGTATTTGCTAGCCTTCCCACGCAAGGCCAGATGTGACACATGGTCATTTTATAGTGGGTATTCCTAGCCATATAGCCGGGCCAAAAAAATGTCTGTCTATTTTTACCGAGTCGTGGTTCTACCCTTCGGCGGAAACAAGACTGGCTTTGTGCTCTCTGCTCGGAAGCAGAGAGCGCCCGCTACCCGAAGGCAGAGGGCTGACAGTGTCATAGCGTCGTCAGGCGAGTGCCTAAGACGTTCGCTTCCCGCAGTATGTTGCTATTGCTTTCTGCGGTAGACTAGTTGAAAGCCAAGGCTATAGAACCTAATCTGTTCTTTTACTTAACCCATAACGGAATAATACATTTGCTAAGGGTATTTGTGCGTAAGCGAATGCAAGGAATTCCAACTGGAATTCGAACTTGGCACTACGATTTCTCGTTCAGAGTCGATATTCACTGCACCATAACGCACATATGTTTTCTAAATTGTATCGTCTTCAAACAAAACTGCTATACATTAGACATAATACAAATAACCATTTTTGCCCTACATCAGCCTGACTGATGCTAAACTTCAAGAGAAACATTCATTTTTTTTTATTATAATGTATATTACTTATAGGAAATATGGCTATTATATCGAATCGATTGGATGATAAAAATGTTGTTTCACTGCGTCTTAACAAACAATTTTTTCTTGCATATTTATAAAGTACCATTAATCTACTGAAAAACAACACGGCTGTAAGTAGCAGATTGTTTTGATGTTTTTGAAATATTCTGACGGCTTGGAAGATATCCATCAGAGAGTTTTGATATGACGAGGTTAATAAAGTATGTGGCTTCAGTTTTGATCTTGTTGCAAAATGCAATGTTGCGTGAAAATATCACTGGCGTTATCTAATCTAAGCTCAATTGTCTCATCGTCTATAATAGATTGTGATCACAATTAACTAACTATACATTCCTGACTTTTATATATTGTTATTGTGCTATAAATAGACTTTCGCTATAAGCATATCGATTTCATATATTTAATTAGAAAAAGTAGTAAATAAAAAAGTAGGTTAGAAAATTAGAAAAATATCACATTTCGACAAAATAAAATCTAAACTGGAAATTAGCTGCCCTCTATCTAAAATCTAGGCAAAGTGTGATAGAGTTTGAACTGCGATTCAAAAGAAAGGACTACAAATTATTTTAGATACCTATTAGTTTACAAATGTTAAATAAAAGTTACAATTAAATTAGAAATGAACGATAAACGTTTGAGAACAAATTGAATATAAGCATGGAATTTTATTAGATTAGCGCTAGAAAATATAGGATATAATTTTAGCAGTTTGTCAAGAAAAAAGACTTAAGCAACCATCAAAACCGGCAAACGATGCCACTCACTCTGCAATATAGTCATCGAAGACGATATTTTGAATTAAGAAATAAGAAAGACACATATTCCTTAGGCTTCGGATCTATGAACTAATGTTTAAATACATTTTATATTTTCATACTTTTAGAGTTCTAAGACATGATGTAATGGCTAGCCAGTTTGTCTCACTAATAACGACTGAGAAGTAATTTCGACCCTCACAGTGTGCCCCATACTTTTGGTCGTGTGTCAGATATAAAACTATGCATATGAAACCACCATATCTTCATAATTTTCTCTTCTTCTCACTTTCACTTATGTACTTATAACTTTCACTATCCAGTGTGAATTTATTTTAATTGACTTTTGCCTCGTCTCGGGTGAAAAATATTGATGGTTTTAAAGTTTCTAGAGTTACAAATTTAATTAATATTTTTTGAGTTTTATTTTTCATTACATATATTTTTAACGTGAATATTTTTGGCATATACATTGCTTTTAACTCGATTGCAATATTATACGAGTAATAATAGATTGATTACAAGTTCTAATATTTTTCTTTTTGCAATATCTACATCGAAATAAATGTTCTATTATAATAGTTTTTTCTCGCATTTCTCTTCTCTGAAATTTCTTTTTTGTTGCTTCCCTGCTATTTCCATTCTTTTAAATGTATATGCTATATCAATGACTGAATTCTATATTCTACACACCGTTCTTTTATAGGCCTGCCTTATAATAAAAATCTTCTCTTCACACTTCCAGTAACACATTGCGCATTGGTGGCGTTACCACCTTGATTGGGGTGAAATGATTAAGAATGGTTTTCTGATATTATAGATTCCATTGTAATTGGGATGCATTATGTCCACTTTCGCTTCGCATTAGATTCATAAGAAATACCTCACGATTTTTTTTTTTTTGCATACATAATATCAAGATCTACACTTCTTGAATATTCTTAGGCTATGAAGTATGGTGGCTGTAGTTTAGGAATCTTTTATGGACTGTCTAAATGAATACTGATCATTTTAAATTGAATGTACAGATACAATGGAGGAAGCATTTCTAGTTTCTTAGCTCAAAAATCTATCGTCGCATTCATAGACATTCCACACTTTGGTACTGCTTAATATACGATGAAGCTTTCCGTTGATTCCTTTGTCTACACAGTTGGCGTTTGGTGAAATGTACGGCGCACTTTTTATTTCTAGGGATTTAGATTCGGGGTGCAAAATTAGTTGAGAATGAGGATCTTAAATATAATTCAGTACTAGAGCGTTATGTGCACGAAACAGAGTTCGAAATCGAAAGTTTAGAAAGGATTTCCATCATTAGACTACGATGTTTTAATTAAATAGACCTAACCTGCATGAGGTTGGGCATATTAGTCAGAAAAGAAAATTTCAAGCTGTCATCAAGGATAAATGAATCAGCAAAAACTTGCAAACTATTTTGGTCTCGCAGCGCACGGAGAAATTAAGTAAGGAAATTGTTTTTTTTTCTCAGAGTAGGTGAAGTCGCTGTTTTGTTCAAGCGTGATGAGAAATATAAAATTTATGAATTGCCTTAGTTTAAGTTTTAAAAATTGATAACTTTGATGAGCTTTAGTAGTGCAAAATTCAAATTATTGCAAACGTAGAATATTTGTAGTGTATGAGAATAGTGTCCAAAAATAAAACTTTAATATTTAAGTACAGTCGCACCTCGTATTTCGTCTTTTCAACGTATGTCTGTTTCGGAGTTAGGTTGTTACTTCAGTTTAAAATACATCTGTTCACATACATTGGTTACATTGATTCAAAAATTGGTGTATTAATATTCCAAATTTGATCAGCAAGTGTGTGTGTGTGTGTGGGTGGGTGTGGGTGTGTTCAATTACTGGGTATTTGTTTTATTTTAAAAAGAGAACATGTAAACAACAGAAATTGTTTCCTGAATTCGATACAGGCGTAAAAGTTTGGTGATTCTTCATTAAAATACCTAATTAAATTTGTCTATAGCCAAAACCGAGTAAATGTTCAAAATCAAAGTATCATAAAATAAAGTGTTTTCCACTAGTATATCAAAGACAAAATTGCTCAAATATCGGAAACAGTATCGGCAAATATTCATCTTAAATTAGGAAAAACGCAAAATAAAGTAAAAAAATGGGCAAATCATCCTAGACCAAACTTGCAGAAAGGAAAATAGGTCGCCCCTTAAAATGTTACACGATATAACATTTACAGGATATATTTACAATTGTATCGACAGTATATCAATTCAGATTATATTATGATACATTGTTAAACACTAGTAAATAATACATGTTCCGAAAGAGTAAGGATGTTTCTAGAGAATTAACAGAAATATTGTTATGTAATGTATAAATAAATGCAAAGATTACATGTCAGAGTCACATATATTTGATAAACAAAATATGCCATTTACGATGTTAAATAATTTTAATTACTTTTCATATGAACTCTTTTGCATTCTATAGCATATGCCAGTGATTCATGCATTAAAATATTCAGAATTTGTTAAATATAATAGGGATGATATGGCTCCAAATATACAGTTTTGATCCTAAATAGTTTTCACAGTATTTCATGTGACTTTTAGGGTAATGACATATCATCTACTTTGTCACATCTTTCTCACAAAAGGAACGTTGTAATTTTGAATGAATCCTATGCTTTAACTTCACCATTTAAGAAACTTACAGCGAAGACCCACAATGCTACGTCCGAGGATTCGTAACACATTCATTCTATTCTTATTCAAATTGTTAGGATATATTTAATTCAAATACCGTCTTTTTTCCCAAAGAAATGCTACTTAGTGGAGGATTTGTCAGTGGAGATGCATTCCGAAATTTTGCAATCATAAACACTTTATGTCAAATGTCAATTGCAATTTAACCAATTATATCTTCATAATTTTCAGGCATTTCAATGTGGTGCAATCGTTTGCAGGCTTGTCTCGATAGATCACATCCGACTAATTAATGATCCCCACTAACAGTTTCATCCCTGTGTTATATCTAAGGAACGCTTACAAGATCATACTTGGGCATTTCGACTTAGTGTAATGTGCAGGAAGCTGGTCCCGCTATATCAATTACAACTAATAATTGATTTCGATTCTGAAATAGATTCTTAATATTTTAAGACTTGTGCTAAATGTAAGCTAATTCTGGAAAAATAATGTTTACGCGCATCGAGCTTATGTTATATGTAGAAACCTTGTTTTGCCAGAACAAATCCGACTGAGAATTGGTTCAATCATCACATGTACCCTATATTTTCGGTTCTGTGGCATGTCAAAGCTACGCTTTGAAAACTACTATATCTTCATAATTTTCACTTTCTAACATTTGTGTTTATATTCCTATAACAATCTATAATCAGTAAGCTCTACATTGTGTTGCTCTTATGTCGTCTATTGCGTGGAGAAATTGTGAGTTTGTTAGAGCTTCTACAATTTCAAATTTAATCTTCGGCCTTGTGTCACGTCTAATCTACGCTTTGAAAACCACTCTATATTCATAATTTTCACTTTCTAACATTTGTTCGTATATTCTTATAACAATCTATATTTTGTACGCTCTACATTCAGTTGCTCTTGCGACGTCTATTCGGTAGCGAAATTTTGAGTTTGTTAGAGCTTCTACAATTTCAAATTTAATCTTCGGCCTTGTGTCACGTCTAATCTACGCTTTGAAAACCACTCTATATTCATAATTTTCACTTTCTAACATTTGTTCGTATATTCTTATAACAATCTATATTTTGTACGCTCTACATTCAGTTGCTCTTGCGACGTCTATTCGGTAGCGAAATTTTGAGTTTGTTAGAGCTTCTGCAATTTCAAATTTAATCTTCGGCCTTGTGTCACGTCTAATCTACGCTTTGAAAACCACTCTATATTCATAATTTTCACTTTCTAACATTTGTTCGTATATTCTTATAACAATCTATATTTTGTACGCTCTACATTCAGTTGCTCTTGCGACGTCTATTCGGTAGCGAAATTTTGAGTTTGTTAGAGCTTCTACAATTTCAAATTTAATCTTCGGCCTTGTGTCACGTCTAATCTACGCTTTGAAAACCACTCTATATTCATAATTTTCACTTTCTAACATTTGTTCGTATATTCTTATAACAATCTATATTTTGTACGCTCTACATTCAGTTGCTCTTGCGACGTCTATTCGGTAGCGAAATTTTGAGTTTGTTAGAGCTTCTACGATTTCAAATTTAATCTTCGGCCTTGTGTCACGTCTAATCTACGCTTTGAAAACCACTCTATATTCATAATTTTCACTTTCTAACATTTGTTCGTATATTCTTATAACAATCTATATTTTGTACGCTCTACATTCAGTTGCTCTTGCGACGTCTATTCGGTAGCGAAATTTTGAGTTTGTTAGAGCTTCTACAATTTCAAATTTAATCTTAACTCTATGAGTTTTTTCATGCAGTTATTCTTAGCTTAAATATATTTTCCCTAATATAGATTGCTTTTAATGATAGACTTAAATTTGGTAATGTACTACTGTCTGTAGGGTATTGTGACACACGTTAAATTTAGTTCTTAATAAAACACACACACGCATGCATATATGTTACATGGAGAGAAATGTTAATCATGCAGAATACGAATGAGATAGATTTTGCATGGATAAATTTGGTAAATCAATACTTTCACTTTGTACAACTCAAAATAATTGACAAGTAAGAAATATCAGTTAAAAGGTGTTTTAACACACCAGCCTTCAGATTAAAATGGATGAATTTAATCCTAGATTTTTATTTTTGATAAATATATTGATCCAATTTTTTATCAGCTGATTATATTACAGACCAATACCTGATTTATCGATAAAAAAATTTCTAGTTTCTATACATTTCATATCACAATAATTCTAACAAATCCATACATTTTACAATTCATGATGATGTCACAGACACCATACAGTCAAAATTTGAACTTTTCTTAATTCTTTCTCGGTAGGGAAAATGATGTTTGAAGATTTCTTACGTTTTTATACATTAACACATCAAGTACTGCCATAAATGTCCATTTAATGTAAGGATCCTAAATCTAAAAAGAGAAAAAAATAACAGAAAGGCTTAAAAAGGCATTATTTCTGTGCTTGATTGAAAAAAAAAACAGTGTAATATTAGAGTTTGCACTCTATTATTTATTTTTATATCACAGGGCCGTTCATGCCCTACGTGAGTAAATTTATATTTTAATTTATTTATCATAAATGGATTGCAAAGTACCTAAAGTTGTTTCATTTAAACTTCTGACTTTTCAATCAACTAAATTCATTTCGTTGTCTCGCTGCCACATAGGCTAGCCTCATATTTAAACAATACCTGAAAGTGTCATAGATCTCATTGATCAGAACAGACAATGGTGGATATTGGCGCTGCCACTTTGACCATAAATTATTAATAGCTCTCTCTCTTTCTCTTTCGTTATTTCGCACAATATACATACATATAGATATATACATACATATATATATATATTGATACACTATATATATATATATATTGCTACACTATATATATATATATATATATATATATATATATATATATATATATATATATATATATATATAGTGCCCCAAAAACTTAAAGTTTGCGATAGTCGCTGTTTAATGTACAACCAAAGATACAATAACAAAACACTTATTACCATGGTCTGGGTTTCGCCAGATCCTGTCTCAGGAAATAGAGTAGCAACGGTTGGATGACACAAGTGCATTAGATCTGGAAACACACTCCGATACAGCCGTGCGGCTTCTCGTACATTATCATTCCTGTGGATGTGTGTAAAATGGTTATCTGTGTGATCGTGTTAGGAATATCCTGCGATTGCTAAATAAAACACTTCTCGGTTAACTAACTACAACAATTTTTAAACA
Source organism: Ascarosepion bandense (assembly GCA_037127315.1). Lineage (NCBI taxonomy): Eukaryota > Metazoa > Mollusca > Cephalopoda > Sepiida > Sepiidae > Ascarosepion > Ascarosepion bandense. The sequence goes on from JBBBDQ010000932.1 coordinate 1,640,171, forward strand.
TTGAAGAATTATGAATCACGAATATACACGAATAACAATTGTAAATTAGTCCATATGATAATTAATGGAATCTAATGTAAGCTTAATTTAAACGTAATATTTAAATATCTAAAATTTCAAAAATGAAGGATCTTTGGAAATATACTTGTATCGATATTTGTTCTTGATTTGGTGTAAGGACAGAATAGCCACACATATGCACTAACAACAAAAGTAATTCTCCAGTCTACATGGAACCACATCGCTAACTGATGAAAATTAATATAAAACTTGATAACTCAAAAAGAATTAATTTTGACTAAATGCTTATCTGGACGTTTGTATTTGCTTAGTGGTGAGGAAACCGAAATTAAAATTTGTACAAATGACTTTGATGCACACACAATACATATATATATATATATATATATATATATATATATATATATATATATGTGTGTGTGTGTGTGGGGGGGGGTGTTTGGGTGTGTGGGTGTGTGTGTGTATGTGTGTGTGTGTTAGAGAATAAAGACAAATAAAAATATATATAAATCTATTTGGTCTCAATTTTATTAAGGTCCATCAGCTAATGAAGTACGGGTAGCATTTTCTGATATGTTAATGTTTGTGTTGTTCGGACTTTATGTACATTTCACAAACTACGTACCAGTACATAATTTATGCAAGCGTAAATATCTTTACTTTCAAATCTAATTTATATATATATATATTTGTGTGTATAAATGTGTGCGTATATGTGTGTGGGTTGTTGGGGATTGTGTTTATGTAAATAACATGTAATGACTGTCATAGTTAATTTTCACCGTTTTACATTTTAAATTTCTCGCATGCGCGTTGCCTGTTTTGGAGTTTATTGACTACACATTATCCTAGGTTCAGTTAGGCGCTGTCTGTGAGAAAAAGAGCACCATGTCGCAATTCACTCTGCCAGAAATTTTAAAATGGCATGCTGTTCTGCTTAACATTAGCGCCGGAAGCTCCATTACGAACTGATTGTGTAGGTATAAATCTGAGGAGTGTGCCAAGCATACGTTAAAAGTTTTATGTGACTAATGGTGATTACAAAGTACAGTAGCTTTTAAAACTCACTCACATCTTTTGGGTGAGAAAATGACTTCGGATTTAGTTGGTGATGACGTCAGCCTCAACATGGAGGCCTACATATATGTGTCTTGAGGAGAAAATACAGAAGTGACTGACAAAAGTTTTGTGTGAATGTATTCTGGACAGATTAGACCAAGGTTGATCTATACCAATGAGATATAATAGCCAAAGTCTAGGGAAAGAAATGATCTGCTTCTAATACAAACTAATCTGTAAAGCATTGTCCTGGAACAAGCACATTCATAACTATTAATGATTTCACCCTTAATGATTAAAACAGGGTAAATTTAGAAATGCACAGGAGCATTTTATTTGCTTACTTACTGATAAATGTACCCACAGTAATCGGGAAAATGCATCAGGAAAATTACCGAATTTATACTGCAAACACAACAAAAAACTTCATCAGATTAACCAAGTCAAACAACAGACCTGAAACCATTAGTGCATGTATTTCGTCACCAGAAGGAGAGAGTGAAGGAAGAAACCACCTGAAACAAACAATAACTGAAAATGGTTATGTTAAAATTCTGGAAAAGCATCACAAATGAAGAATTCAAAATCTCGGTGATGTCACTCGGTTGTAGGCAGGATGGATTTATTATAGGCAAATTTTACAAAGTAAATATTAAATGTTATTTACTTTAACACTATCTGATTATTTGCCATTTCTGATCTAAATATTGGTTGATCTGATACCGTTAAATGTATATAAGAGGAAATAAAACTGGAGTTCTGCACACTTGTCTCATGTTTAATCATAAATTCAAATGTCTTCAGTGAATAACAAAACAAAGAAATCCTTGACGCTCCAAAATTTTTGGAGGGAACTGTATATTCCCAGGGTATATTTTCTTTATATTTTGTTGAGAATATCAACATTAAAATATTTACTGATTTAATATATCTATTCATGAGAAGTAAAGTAATACATCAGAATTTAAATCTTTTTTCCACTATTCAAAGGACAGAGTTTTTATTGCTTAATTTTTACATGTTTTCTTTTGACGTACAATCTTATAATATTGCCCAGGTTTAACCGAGTTAAAATAGCTTATTAAACGCTTTTTGTCTATCAAAGAGATTACTTAACATGCAATAACTTTCTCACTATTGCACTAATTCCGTACCTTTTAACGGTAGTAAATGGAGATCTGTCAAACAAACATTTATTTCCATATGTATTTTTCAAGATGCAAAAAGTTTACAACTGGTCAGTTCCCATCAGCGTCATTGATTATAATCTAACGACATCAAATGTGACTATTTCAACTATAGAATATTTAAATATATATTTTATCATTATTATTATTATCCATACTTTTCAGCAGTAATTTTTGTTTCAAATATTGTAACAGCTGTGGTTATTTCTAATTTTCTAACATATTTTGAAGCGTTATTTTAAACAAAGATGTAAAGACGCTTAAACTGGAAAGAGAATTCGGAAAATTGATGGCAATAAAAGTGCTGAAAGCTGACACGAAAAAAAAAACAAACTGCAAGACCTCCTAAAATGTAGATGAATAAATTCCAAAGAAAGGACTACAAAAAATTACAAGAAATCTGAATGTATGGTCATCAGCAAACGGAGGAGCCCAAAATGCTAATTACTGGTTTATGGATATTAAAATCAAGCAAGTACAAAAATGTAAGTACTGGGGATGTGATCTAACCGAAGATGGAAAATGAGACACTGAGATCCTAAGGCGAATTGGAATGGCTAAGAACGCATTCCAGAAATTGAGGAGAGTATGAAAAGACAGGAAAACTTCTATAAAAACAAAGAAGAGAGTACTGAATTGCTATGTGATGAAGAAAAAATTAAAACAAATGAAATGGGGTTCTTCAGAATGATGCTTTGGATATCATGGATCGAACATGTGAGAAATGAAGAAAGATGGGAAGATGGAAACGAAGATATTAATACTGAGAAACAGGACGAAACAGCTGAAAAATTGGGATATGTGATGAGGAAGGAAGGCTTGGAAAATCTGATACACACAGATCAGATAGAGGGAAAGAGAGAAAGGGAAAACCAGTGGATAACATATTTCCATGCCTTTGCAGGTGGATGGCAGAGCGGGTTTTGGGTGTTGTAACAGAAGAAAGCGTGCAAAAAGCCACAAGTGGTAAAGAGACGTGGAAAGCTATGGTGGCCTAATTCCTGAAGGACATGGCATATAGAAGAAGAAGAAGAAGAAGAAGAAGAAGAAGAAGATATCTTGCTATGACATAAGAGAGATTTAATCAAATTGTATGTCATATAACGACAATTATCGAATATCATTCTTGGATTTGGAATCATGAAGAAAACACGACAGGTCAAAGTAAAGAGACTGATAAATAAATTCATAAATAGAATGATGACTAATAAAAAAATATCTAAATTTACAAAAATGTGTAGTCGCTCTTTTTTTTTCTCCTCTACTTTTTTCTTCTACGTGCCATGTCTCTTCAGAAATTTGGCAAACAAGTCTCTCTACAATCTTCCGTATTTTCTGAGATTTAATAAATGTTTTTCTATAATTATGTTTCCTAAATCTTGTTTCGTCTCCATTTTAACAAATTCGGTTGATCCGATTTGTTAATTTCATCTGTCACTCTTGCCTTCAGTTTGGACTGTGAGTTTCAATTTTCTCAATCACTCTTATTACATTAAGAACCAAGGAAATGTTATTGTCTTTCCTTTATAAATATATGTCTCCATTCAAAAAGCAAAACATACTAGTTTTCACTATAATCAGTTTTCGTGCATCACAGATATGCTTTTAATGGGTTTATATAATACTGAACTCGTTTAGATGGGCTGAATATAACAATTATTATTAGTATTATTAGTAGTAGCATCAGAATTAATACCAAATACAATTAAAGAGTTCATGTCACAAACGGTTGTCTAATTATTTTGGCTTACTAAAATTTCATATTCAGAATAGTCACCTATAATTTTTTTTTCCTTATTCAACCAAAGAAAAAATTTGGAATCCAAATTAGCTCTTATTAGAAAATATAATGAAAGGAAAAATTATACAGTACTACATTTTATGATTGTTTGCCGATAAGATATTTGCGGGAAAACGAAGAAAGATCTAAAAATAAACGCAGACGTTTTGGCGGCAGACATTTGGCAGTTTTTCTATCTGCAGTAATATTTTTTTTTGCTTTCCAATATTGCTTATTTGATGTATTGATCTTCTCTTGACAGTTAATCAATTTCATCGGTAACGGACATTTTTTTAATCAATCAATTCACTCATTAAGTATTAGTATACATAGACAAAGTTTCTGAAACTTTATTCACTAGGAAACAAAACGAAGGCAAAGGATTTTCGATGCAATTTCTGGACATGAGAAAATGTTTCCAGCGACTGCATTGCAGCAATGGCAAACATTCACGTTCCAGTGTGAGTTTCTTACCTCAATGTGCAGGTTTCCAACTGACAATCAATGTATATGAAAGAAAATTAACACATTGAATAATTTACAGCCGAGTTCGAATTTCATTTTGATCCTTTGTATTCACTCGCGTGCAAAATACCATCAGGAATGTTATTAATCCGTCACTTCTACCTCCATCTATGGGCTAAATAGCAAGCTAAATTGTGCATCCAACCTTGGATGAAAGCCAATCTACTACAGATAAATAGCAACCTAATGCAGGAAATAAAAGTCTGTCACAGGATGAAATACGTAGGCGAGTTAAATTCAGTTTTCTCCTTGTCTTCCTTTAATGTAACAATACTGTCCTTAATCTCAGATAATAATTGAGTATATATATATATATATAATCTAACCGTTTTCATTCAGCTTTGAAAAATTCATAATTCAACGATTTCTTCCCTAAAAACAAAATGACTTATTTAGAAAAGCAGTTAAACGCTTTTCAAATTAAATAATTTTTAGTTTAAAGTGTTTTCTATTATATTCTCCTAGGTGTCCTCCTGTTAACTAATATAAATATGAAGCGGGTAAAATATATTTGCTTGATATTTCATTAATTAAGCTTGCAACAAATTTAACAAAAATTAATTCGAGCATGATTTTGTAAAATAAAATTTCCAAATAATTCTATTCATTTGTAATTACATCCAGGATGTTTCACTAAATTTTATCAGTAATTTGATGTTTGCAAGAATTTCAAACTCTGTGTATTTTTTCCTTTTTTTTCTGTCACCGAAAAAAAAAAGCTAAATTGTATGTTTACCGCGCTGACGCAATTGAAACAAGATTTTAATGAAAATTTCTAGCGTCCTAGAAATAATTACAGAAAATATCAAATAATGAAAAAGTATTTCGCTCGTTCCTCCTAATAACAACATAAATATTTTGACGATATAATTTTTTTAACAAGTTTGCTGCTTCTTTTTAATCATGGTATGTCCTTTTCCTTTATAGCGGATGCGTGTTGTGGCTCAGTGGATATCGACTCGGAACGAGAAATCGAGGAGCCGAGTTCGAATTCCAGTTGAATTCTTTGCATACACTTACGTGAAAACACACTTGGGAAAAATATAAATCCATCTCTTCCCTCCAATTAAATCGATAGTTAAATAATAGGACAGATTGGGTTCTATAGCGTTGGCTGTCAACCAGACAACCGCAGAATGTAATGGCAACCTACTGCGGGATAATGTTCTGCCCCAGTCAGTCATGTCTTTTTCGAGACATGATCACACAAGCGTGTATCACGTATGTCATTTCATTGACTGATGCTCTTTTCTCAGTGAGTTATTGGAGTTATCTAAAATAATATAAAATATTTAATACTTCTCTCATATTTAGAAAAAAAAAAGAATGCCTCAGCATCTATATCGGTGAGGTAGTTAACCAACTTTTAATTGTAGATTTCACGTTGTTTTCGTTTATTAATTGCAAAGCTTACTTGCGTTTACTGTCAGAAGTTTTTTTGCTGATATTTTGTTTGGATGTCTGAAAGATTAGCTGCTTTACTACTTTTTGTTATATTTATTAATGCGCAATGATATGTGACTAAAGACCACTGGTTACTCGTTTATAAGTAACTAAGCGATAACACACTTGACTAAAAAATGCTATTATTAAATGTCTTCACACCAAATCTTATAATAAAACTGCGAGAAAACCTATGCTCCCAATTATTGCTTTAAATTAATCTGAGAGTTAAATAAATTCATATATCAGTCGAATATTTGGCAAAAAATTTACAGTACTTTGTTATGAGTTATGATCATTGAAATAATTCCATCATACCAGGATTGTCAACTTCAATATAATCAGTTTTATATTTTATATTTATAACAGATATGCTTATTTTCCGACAGCGGCGTACTTTTGTAAGCGTTTACCATTAGAATTATTAATTTATTCCATGTAAGTACAGTTGCCTGCAATGCTGAATTATGTTTATGGCTATCACTGTTAAATACGTCACACTCATTGCCGAGGCGACTAGACGATTTATATTGCGAGGGTAAGCGTTTTAGTTTCTCACATTTCTTTGGTTCGGCAAAGAATGAGATTGTCTTTGTATTTCTTTTTTTTACAAATCAAGATAGACCAACGTTCTGACTAACACAACTGTAAACAGGCAAAAATCAAAGAAAAAACCGAAGCTATAAAAGTAAGTCGAACACAAATACGAAAAGGCGGCAAGTAAAATACAAAATGTATATTATTGTACGAGGGACAAGAAAAACAATAGCAAAAAATAGCAACACTAATGGAACTAAGCAAAATATCTGACCTCAGATAAAAAATAACAGAATATAATCATAAAAATAAGTATTATAAAAACATGCAGATAGCAAACAGAAAACTATATTATGAGAATGTCTTCAAAACCTTTTTTATATCAAAGTAGCTGCTTATCACTCTTCTTCACATTACTATCCGATACGAATATTGGAAATAACAAAACCATAACTTTGATGGTTTTATTTTAACGAATAGAGAGAAGAAAGGAATATTATCTCTAGTGAAGATTGCTACTTCTTCAGAATTTTCATACAACATTAATAAGTTAGAAAAATTATGAAAGCGTTGTCGTATTCACTGGTATAAAAACATTTTTGTTCACAATGGGGGTCCGAATAGTGGTCTATCGATTACGATTCTCTTTATAGAGACATGTATACTGTTCAACGCCACATCTATTGTAGTTAATTCCTTGGTTTATACTAGTTCGGGAGAGAGAAAAGAACTGTGATCAAAATTAATGACACAAAACGCAAGAACAATATTGACGAGGACTGCAACACAAGGAAAAAGTTAAAATACATGCATATCTTTCTGAGATATGTATTCGACAACTGCACACATATATACGACGTGTAACAAATTATATAGTGTTGTGGGATCTCCTACTTTTGTATATGATAATAGACTCGACTGAGTGTACATATACTCCTGCCATAGAGAGAATAGTAGTTGCAGTTGCATGTGGCAGTGGAGAGATATCGTAGAGATCGGTTACAGTTATTGGAGTGTTTCGAGAGATACGAAGTTACCTAGAGACCAGACTAGCTCTGAGCTCTACTCAGCTAAAATTATATACACGGATATAATATTTCAAACCACTTCACTTTAAGATATGTATATAATTATTTTCTTACGAATACTTTTCCTGGATGTAATAACCTGCGTTCAAGTTTGTGTATTACGTTCAATATAACCTATCTTATCCATCTCAATATCTGTTTTTGTTGTTCATTATTTTGTGCGGCTCCTCATCCGGAATCCACAAAATATAGTTCAATAAATAAATCTTATTGAAAGAGGAAATCCATGGACAAGCATATATATTTTATTTCTTCTATAAACAAATCAGATGATTCATTTCTGCCGATCATTATAATGTTCACGTTATATAATAATAAGAATGTTTGTTAAAAGTAAATAGAGAAGTTGATTAACAAAATCTTTTTTTAAATAAACTGGATGGTTAAAACTTAATCTTAAAAAATAGTTTCTGAACATGCTGTTAAGAATCTGCTCAAGGTAACCCAAAGATGTGTACTTTATATCACAAGACTTGAGAATCCAAACATATACAGAGCAGACAAATATGCAAAACTTTAATCTAGGTGAGCACTGACAAGACAGCATGGATGAAACACAGAGCTGAAGCAAGCATTAACAAGAAAACAGCTCGCAAGATTCTAAAATGATGTGTCAATTGTTTATTAATTCTTGCTTCAGAAATGCCTAAGAGAACAAAGAATAGTCTTTCTTGCGCAATCTGTGGTTTTTTACAAAACTGAAAAATGCCTCAATTTGACAAACCTAGAGCTGAAATCTTGCATCTTGCAACTATATTATTGTAATGTATTTCAGAAAATGTATTCCGAGAATATTTCAAATATTGGCATGCAGCTATGCTCCCGTCATTTCACAAAGTAGTATTCTGAAGTTTTTAGTGTCCAGATAATAAAACTTTGTTTTCGCATTCGGAAACTGAATTCGCACTACTATATAAACACAACTCGCATTACTATTTTATTATTGCAAACTAGACAGAAGATTTGTTTGTCTTATATCCGTGTATAATAATTAATTCGTAAAAGAATTGGAATTGAAAAGATAACATCTAAACTTTAAGCAAACTATTAAAAAACTTTCAAATGTCGTTACAAATTAAAGAGTATATAACAATTATTTAATATTTTTGCTTATACGGTATTTAATGCTTACCATTCTCTACATAAATGAAGGGACTTGAGATAACAGAAGTCTGATTCTGAAGAACTAAGCTGAGAATCATATTGGCTGAATTCGTGACAAACGACAAAATGTTAGAATATATATAAGCAAAGTGGAAATAGAAATAAGTATTTTTTCAAATCATTTCACCCCAAGCACCAGTGGCTGTATCGCCACTGGTGCACAGGGGTTGCATAATAGAAGAGCCAAAGTTCATGCAGAAGGAGAGCGGAGAGAACACCAATTACAGCGGGTGTCAGAGAAAAGAGCAAGCAAAGGATAGGAGTAACAGTGTGAAGACTGTTGCGAGGGTAAAGCGAGAAAAAATAGAACAAGATACACGAGGTGATGGGGAAACGATAAAATAATGACTGGTGTCAAGTGGGCAAGAGATCGGAATTAAAAATGTATTTAAATTCTTTTACATTGTAGCGTCAGTGAAGCAAGTTTACGGAAGGGAGTTCCACAGGCGGGAAGCGCGAGAAGGAAACTGATGTAGTAGAAGAGGCGGCTGCATTTATTAGATTTAACTGTAAAAGGGTGAGATTTTTTGCCAGTCTAGTTGCTTCAGTAAATTTGTTTGCAGGGTTAACAGTGAGCTAATCCCATCGGAGTTGATGTCATGAAAGTATTTGTAGAATAGACAGAAGGGAAGCCAAATCCCACCGGTGAAATCGTGGCTGGAATCGAGCTGCCAGTTCGGGACCGATCACGTTAGAGATTCTTTTCTGTAGCCTGTCGAGAACCCAGAGATGAATGATAGGGGCACTTGACCATATATAACAGAAGTAAATAGAAATGTCTAGAGCACATAATAAGGAAATCTGCATGGAATATTTGACGCTAACAGGATATATTTGGAAAAAATGAGCAAAGGAAAAAAAAGTTCATAACAAAATTAATTAGTATTTGTTAATGTTTATCAAAAGTGGGTTTAGGAATTGTCAAAGACACACTTTATTAAGAAATACAAAAGACAGGACATTGTTTCTCAATCATGTACTAAAGATAGCAGTACAAAAAGAGAAATAAATTCTATCATATATATATATATATATATATATATATAACACATTTTTAGTCTGATAAAATGTTGAATATATTTAAGCCATTATGCAATTAAACAGTTTAGAGGACATCTAAGCGTATTATCTAGAATGATATCTCTATATCAATCAATACGTTAATTAACGTACGTGGTATACGCTTGGACGATTATTTCTCTTTCCTCACATGACTTACTAGGCAGAAAATTTCCTCGCACTAGGTTGCCATTATATTATGCGATAAACTGGTTGTCAACTAAGACTATAGTATCTAATTTGTTGTGCTACTCAACTAATATCGGGAGGGTGAACAGATTAATTTTAACTATTACCAAGGAAACTTGTGCGTAAGTGGATGAAACGAATTCGACTGGAATTCGAAATCAGATATCTGAATTCTTAGTTGGATTCGATTTTAATTACACCTCAAAAATTAATTATCTATAAAAACGTGCATAATATACTCAGACATACACACACACACAAACATTGAGAGAGATTAATTCACTTGTTTTATGAAAGAATAACATTTAATTTTAAAACATTAAACATAGATGATCAAATAAAGCCAAACTCAACGAAAAGAAATAAAACAAGAGAATGCATTAAAATTTACTCAACAATTCAAATTATGAATCGCGTTAATAGGAGTAGAAGAATGTCCATTTATTGACGTTGCGTAATGTCACAAGACAGTGACACAATAAAATCTTATTACCAAAATGCGAAGGACATGCTAATTGACCGATCAATGTTGTAATGTATTTATAAAAATAGAACATAAAAGTATTTGCTGAAATTAAATTTACTTTATACCTAATCAGATAAAATTCAAATGGGATTCAACATTGGTTTATAATTCTGAGATGAAAAAGTATTTATATAACTTAGAGAGTTTGGGACTTTTTTCACTTTTGTGAATTCAATACCTACCTACAGCACTGGTAAATAAAGAACAGAAATCGTTCATTTAAAGGGAGATAAGTAAATAGCATAAAAAGGTTGAAACTTCGTAAATATGACTATAAAGATTATGTCAATTTTAGCGCCAAAAATATAACAACTCTCAACTAAATATATATATATATATATTATATATATATCTATATCTATCTCTCTCTCTCTCTCTCTCTATATATATATATATATATATATATATGTGTGTAAGAATGTAACTTAACTGAAAAAGATTTGATAAAATAATCTTTCGAAAAAATATGTTACTCTCATTTTAATCAATTTTATGAAATTTCGAAAAATTATTTTTGTAGGCTTGATGCATATATATATATATATATATATATTATTTTATCAAATATTTTTCAGTTAAGTTACATTCTTTATACTAATTTACAGTAACCCGCTGACGCAAAAAAAGTAATAACACATATTTTGAAGTCTCTTAAAAGGATTAAATATTATATAATGATCAAATATATTTTGGGATTTTTTATTAAGAAATTAAAAAATATGATAAAAGTGTATTTTTATTAAGTTTGAGTCGTCAGAAAGAAAATAATTAAAAAGCGACCTAGTTTAAGTATAAATAAGCAATTTATTTTTTATATGAATATGTCACAACGTAGGTTATTTGGTATTTAATATTAAATTGACTGATTTAAGTATTACAAAAAACGGATAGCAAGTAAAAAATAATGTCTGTTATAATATGAATACATGCACACGCACACGCACGCTCATGTAAACACACACACACACACACACACACACACACACACACACACACACACACACACACACACACACACATATATATATATATATATATATATATATATACTAACAGTGACAATTTAATTCCAGGAATGGGTCTGCGATATGACAAATATTTTAATATTCCCTTCTGTCAACGCCAAATTTCTGTCCTCATTGATATATTTATTTCATAAGAAATAGTGCCCATCAGGAGAAATATTGCTGAAATTCGTTTTTCGAAACATATTTCAGTATATATTTTCATATGTTGAATTCTTTGGATTTCATGGCATGTATGAGTTTTGAAGACGGCTATACCACAGGGAAGAGAGGTACGGCTTGAGTTTAAATTAGATATCCAATTTTAGAATTTATTTTCCTTGGTATGAACTGGAGATCAATTAAGGCATCAAGCACAAATGTATTTTCATGGTTGATAATGAATTTTTCCTGGAAGAGCTATGGGTAGTCCTTCGAGAAAATATATTTACACATCTTATTTGTCCATTGGTTACATACACCTTGGCTCACTGTGCAAACCTCTCGCCACTACTATACTGCTACGAATAGTAATAATTCTTAACATGTCACTACAAGCCTTCATACTTTATAAATCTTCGCAACTTTATAACTTTACCATAATCAAACTCGATATGCAGGTGGCTCGGTAGCTTCAACTGTACATTTTTACTTTAACGTGACCTATAAATGATATATGCTCCAGTCCACATTCCTCGTTCTCTCTCTTTCCAATTCTTACTAGAAGTGTCGCATTTGTTAGCATTTCTGTAAAACTTCATCATTGTTTATGTGCACCATCCCTGTTAATCTCAATATCCACCTGTAGTTTCAAATATTTGTAGCATCCAGTTTTATTTTAATCTCTGCATGAATTTCTAGAAATTCACTGCCTTACAAAATAAATTGTATAATAATATATTTCTATAAAAGTTTTTTCCAATTTTTTGAAGACAATTTTGCAATTCCAGTACACATTCAGTTATCAATTAACAATAAAAATAATTAGCGTTGTGGTAATACCGACCGAGCAAAAGCGAGACCGGATGTTGGTTTTATGCCGACTAGAAAGCGAATGAATAAAAATCATCGCGCAGATATATTCGCGCAGATGTTCCGGTTGAAAAGTAAAAATTAATCAAATATCAAATTACCATTTCCCGAGCCTACGCGAATTTTATTTCCCAGCCAATGGGAAACCCAGAATCAAATTCAAGTATAAAATTCCAAAACAAACTGCTTTTTGATTCAAAAGGCAGATATAAAAAGCGGAGAAAACGCATCATAAGGGAGACGGGAAAACGAGAGGAGAAGAGTGTAATTAATATCCCCTTGACTTAAGTCGAGCGGCTACTATGTTGACCTATTTCTTTCTCCCTGTCTCAAAATTACTTATTGATCTATTCAAAGATATTCCTCAAAATTACTTACTGACTTACTGACCCTAGAAGCGGCAACTTCAAAATGAACATCCCCTTACCAACAAGACGCTTCCACATTCTTAAGCCTTTTATCTCTTTCAGCATTATATTATTTTCCATGAACACTTTAACTTCCGTTGGACTTATATGCAAGTATTATTTTGATTGTAAAAACATTAATTGAAATGTGTATATATAAATGTTATTTTTTACTCAAATTGCCTTTCTTGATTTTATAATCAATTTTATGAATTATACTGGGCCAAATTCCGTTAACCTGAACGGTATAGAATTACCCTGCATTAGAACGGAATTCTACTACAACTAGAAAAGAATAAATAAGATAATATACCCCTATAGCTTCTTTATAACTTCTTAATCATTAGTTATTTTATTAATGATCGCGTTTCACTAGTACACGTAAATGTTTTCATACACATATTTTTACATTTTCCAGTCAAATATATAGCAGTAACAGTTTTATACATTGTTTTAAAGAAAACCGAAATTAGTGTTCTGTCATAGATGATTAATGCTGTTTGATCACCGGTTCGCCTGGTGTTAATCACAAGCAGTGGAATTTTGATTTAACTCACTTGACTCTAATTACAGGCAGCGGAATAATCGAAAGAATCAATCTCTTTCTCCGTAACTCTTCGTAGGATAAAAACTATTCTTTTCACCCCCGCAAAATGTAACTTCCCAACTAGAAACACTGAAAGTTGATTTGAACTCTTCACATTTGATTTCTCTTTTTTACTAAAATATCTTATCGATATATTTGTTAATGTTATTTTGCCAATTGGAATTACTCGATTGCATCAAAAATTCTTTGCGTGTCATATGCCATATAAAGTCACATTGGATGTGTTGGAACCCGCACATTATCTAAACGATGTCTACTTCCATTAATTAAACTGAATTGTGAGACTTAATATGCGATAATAATTGTGAGACTAATACCTGAAAGAGAAATTCAAGTGCTGCAATTAATATATCTATGTGTCATTAGCTTTTCAAATCAGGTGGTAAGGTAAGACAAAAAAAAATGATATATTTGAACAAATAGCAAACCTTGACTAAATTTAAATATAGTAGAAAAATGCAGAGCATATCCTACGATTAAACCAGCTGCATACGAATAGAAAAAAATGAATTCAGTAAATAACACGACACAAAAATAAGAATAATCTTAAGACAAAAATTGTTTTTCTCTTCAGATTTTTTCAACCTCCACAAAGAGAAAATCCTTACATAATTAAAAATCCTACCGGGATTAGTATATTCAAACTTGAATGTTGATAAGAGTCAAAGAATGGGAAATAAACGAAAGCGAAAAGAAAATATTAAACATCACCGAAAAATGACAGGAAGTAAAACAGCCAACGATGCCAACAACAAATTGAATAAATCGACATGAGGCAAGTGAAAAAATTGAAATATCTATGGATTGCTTTAATAGAGAGCGAATGTTGTCACGCACCGAATTCCGAATAGATATTTTAATGGAAAAATATACCTTCCAAAATTTATGCAAAATATTAAATAACAAAAAAATTCATTGGAAACAATTAATCATATAATTAAATATTATGTAAATTGCACTTTTTACAAAGAATTGAATGACGAGATTTTAGGCAAAAGAAATTGGGTTCTACAGAATTATATTAAAAAAACACTAAGAATATGACTAACGAGAAACATTTAAGAGACATTGAAAGAAAGACATACTGAAATAAAAAAAAGTGAAATTTAATTATTTTGCAATATGTATATCAAAATGAAAAAAGAAAGGAAATTTAACACACATAAGAATATTCTGAAAGAAAGATGAACAGAGAAAAGTAAAATATAAAATTCCTTAAAATCCTATGTAAGTGTTTATGAGAACAGGGATTCGGTCATATAGCAGAAAAAATAACAAACAATGAGGAATAATTAAGGCAAATTGTGGAACGCTATGTTCTGCCATGTCCTGAATTGAATTCCTTTTCATGTCCCGTGTCCCTTTATAACGTTGCATTTATGACTATATTTTGTCGATTTTAATATTTTACCTCTTAGTACCACTCATAAGCCAGTCTTTGACATCTTCTTGCTCAAATAAGTGAAATATGCTACGCACTGTTTTTCTCCGTCATTCATTTCTTCTATTCGTACTTCCTCGTTACGTGTCCCAGGAGCATCAGCAGACTCTTCATGATGCTAATTATGAGTTTTCTTCAAACTTGCATTTACTCCGACACATCGTCTTTGCTTAGATGATCGGTCCATGGTATCCTCAGCATACTTCTGTAGAATTAAATTTCTGCTGCTCGTGCCTCTCCTTCATCCTTGAAGGGATCGTTCTAAATTCGCTGCCAAAACATCAGAACGGATATCCCATAGCAGTCCATCATTCTTTTATTTGTTCCCAATGTGATTTTCCTGTCTCTCAATACTCTGGTTAGCGTTTGAAATGCATCCTTGTCCATGTCATTGCGTGTCTTCAGATCTCAGTTTCATAGTATCCTTACTCGGTCAAAACATTTCCCAAGTATTTAAATTTCTTTTCTTATTTTATTTTGGTTTCCTCGAGTTGAAGTTGATATGGAGACGCTTCCTAAAACATAATGTCATGTAACGTAAATTTTATCGACGCAGTTTGGTGCGTAGGCGATCCGAGTTTTAATTTTGACACTGTCGTGTTCACTTCGTTCATGAGCTAAGAAAACATCTTAGATTAAGCTTAATTCTTAGATTTCAGATTTTCTCTGAGAAGAAAAGCTCGGAATCAAAAACCGACAAAGCAATGCACACTGACTCAATTATCCTTCTTAAGCGATCGTACTTTTCCGAAGAATTCCTGAAAAATAAACGCAACAAATTCGAACGCGGTTTCGCAATTAAATATTCGCTAAAAACACTTCTTATCCTATGTGCCGTGTCCCTTCGGGACATAGGCGAACATGGCTTTCCATATCTATCTATCCCTTGCTGAAGCCGGTAAAGTATGTTACGAGTTGTTTTCCTCACTCTATTTCCGTCTATCTGAACTGTCAGTATCAGATTCCCCAAACCTTCTTTCCTCATTACATGTCCTAGGAATTTCAGCTGTCTCTTCCTGATGTTAAATAATAGTTTCTCATTCGTTGATATCCTCTGCAAAATCTCATCCATGCCAACATGTTTGGTTAGGATACATCCATGGCATTTAGATTTATGTACCTGCTTGGTTTTAATATATCTCCCGCTTTTAGTTAGCATTTTGGGCTTCTCTTTAAACTAATATTACTCTCTTTATATAATTTCTAATCGTGAAACTTCAGAGAACAACGTCAATTTGTACTGTATTCTTAATTCTCCGTTGTATGTTTTTAAATATGTCCGCTGGAATGCGAGAAAATAAATTATTAAAGTAGAAGTAAAGGTTAGATTTAATTTTTTTTACGATAAAAGAGTGGAATCCAAATGCCAATTTAATAGCACGTTTAGATTCACGTAGACGGGTTACCATGAAGAAATGCATAGAAAAGCAATTGTCATGAAAATATTTCTAGAAAAGACAGAAGGGTTCAACATCACGTTGGTGAGAAAGTGACTTAAGTCAAAATGGTCAATCAGGACCGATTACATTGGCGATATTTCTTTGGAATTTGTTGAGAATATCCAAGTGAATAGCAGGAGTCCCCGATCAGATTTTGCAATGCAAAGACGAATTGTTGATTAGAGCTTCCTTCATTTTACCGAAAAGCGGTTATAGATCTCTTAGACAACAGTTCTTAAAAACAAGAAATACAGATGGGGACTTCCAACATACAGGAAAAAAGGAAACATATGAAAAAAAGCTGTAGAGTTTGAAAGGAACTGAAGTTAGTTAAGGAACATTTTGTTAGAACAATGACTGGGATTATATTAACTACACTTGTCTTATGGAAGTCTAATTTTGAAATGAAAGGACAACGTTTTCAATATAACATAGAATTTTGCCTGTGTTCTAGTATTGTTACTCCAGAAGCGTCAAGTGTAGAGATGAAAGTTAATTTGCGAGCTAAGCATTTTACCTCATCTGCTGTACACAAGAGTACTTACGATTAATATATATATATATATATATATATATATATATATATATATATATATATATATATATATCAATTTTTGTGGGGTTTTCCCTTTTAGTAAAGATGGACTCGTCCAGAGTATATTTATACTACTTCTATAAAAACGAGACTAGATAAATCCGCGTTTTCCCGCAGTGATTCCTTTGACACTCTCAGCTTTCTGCCTTCAGGCAGAGAGCATTAACCCAGTCGTGGCTCCGCCAAAGGATAGAGTC
The DNA here is from genome assembly GCA_037127315.1 of Ascarosepion bandense. Lineage (NCBI taxonomy): Eukaryota > Metazoa > Mollusca > Cephalopoda > Sepiida > Sepiidae > Ascarosepion > Ascarosepion bandense. Next base: position 1,657,471 of record JBBBDQ010000932.1, read on the forward strand.
ACGACTAGGTACAATTTGACAGAGATTTTTGGCTGGACCATATGGCCTGGAAGACCCACGTTAAAAAGGCCTTGTGCCATATTTTGCTCTAGTGGGAGAGTAAATAAATACCGAATACCGGGTTTTCACAGAGAGTTAACCGGAAAATATAAGGGTCCAGCGAGAGATTAGCAGTCCGTACACAGTAGCTTATAGTAGCTTTGTGCTCCACTCATCGAAAAGATTATAACGCAGTACTCGTCAGCTTCTGACACGCATTTACTCATTATACTACGGCTTCACCTACAGAGACTGGTACATATCACTTTTACTTGTCCGCATTCTTAGACTACTAATCCACAACATATAGTCCAATAAATAAATACATTAATTAATTAAATTTATTGAGTTTTATATTTTCGAATTATAAAACGTAACTTTATTTCCTTATATTTTCTTGATAAATGTTTCTATGAAGCTTTAAAATAAAAAGTTATTTCACATTGAGACATTTCCTTAATATCGTTCTGATCTTTATGCTCGCTACTATATATATGTATATATATATATATACATTTTCTCGTGTGTATTTATGTATCTGTATGCATGTATGTGTCTGTGTGCATGTGTGTGTCTGATTCTGTACGCCTATATGTGTGTCAGTCACACAACTACCTTATACTACACACGCTTGCGCTGGTGGTGATAATAAAACTAAAGTGTTCCGGAAAGTTTAGAAAGTCTCTCTCTCTCTCTCTCTCTCTCTCTGTGTGTGTGTGTGTGTGTGTGAGAGAGAGAGAGAGAGAGATAGAGAGTGAGAGATAGAGGGGAGAATGAGAGGGAGAGAGAGATTGAGAATGAGAGAGAATATAGAGAAATGTTTATCATATATTTTTTTACTTGTATATACACATATCGTAACACAAAACTATTTATTCTTTTCTTTTCTGCCATCTCCTATTAATTTCATAGTTTTCTACAGTTATATTTATTTTAGGTTTCTGTTTAAAGAAACGAGGTTTCTTTTGCACTTTCATCTGGGAATCGAAAGGTATTGAATTTAGAAATTTATGTAGTGTCCAGAATAAATGAAAATGGCGATTTCGCTGACCTAGATATTTACTGTGCTACTCGAATGTGTCAATTACCTTCTTCATGAAAGACATTTACTGTTCCTTTCAATCCTATCAAATGTTTACCAGGCAATGACAGAAAATAGGAATTTCTTAAAAACTAATCAGAATTTAAAATATATAAAAGAAACATAGCCAAAGATTGAACACATTTATGCTTTTAATCAATTCAACCATCATTCAAGTGAAGCAATATAAATTTCGCTTTTTTCTATCACAATAAATTGACAAATAGAATAGATTCTTACTTTATGCAGTGAATCAATAGTGATTAAGCAAATAAAAAATGCTATTTTCTATACAACCAAAAATGATTACTCATAATGGAAATGCACATAGATTCCCATATATACATATAACAGAGTGTGCTGAACAGTTTTTCACAGACAAAAATGATACATATGATAATAGTAATGAGGAATTAGATATTATTAATGAGAGATTTAATAGTGAAAGTAACCGATTTTATACAAGAAACATTAACTATTCATTAGCGGAATTGGTATCGTTCGTGTCGGAAGAGCTTTAGAGAATATCCTTTTCTATACATCCAAAAATGATTACTCACAATGGAAATGTACACAGATTCACATATATACATATAACAGAGTGTGCTGAACAGTTTTTCACAGACAAAAATGATACATATGATATTAGTAATGAGGAATTAGATAGTATTAATGAGAGATTTAATAGTGAAAGTAATCGATTTTATACAAGAAACATTAAGTATTCATTAGCGGAATTGGTATCGTTCATGACGGTATAGTGTTAGAGAATATCATTCTTACAATTGTTTTCATTGAATTAGACTTCTCCAGTCTACTAATAAAGCATTTTCTACGAGTGATAGAAAATTTCTTCGAAAGAATCTTCTTTCCGACAGTGTGAAAACTCACAGTACTTATTAAATCATTTTTTTCCTTATTGTTAATCGTGCTATCCAATGTTTTTGTTCCCATTTTGGGTTGTTTTCAAATATTTTTTTTTTTGCAGTAGCTCTTTCACAGCTATTTTTAGCGATACTCTAAATAGTTTGCTGATATATGCACATATCTTCATTTCGTTCGGATTTGTATAAGTCTATCGATACGGAAATGATTAATTAATGCTAAATTTTTGTTTGTAATTATTACGTTGGGCCCTCTCTGCATAAAATATTATCAACGAAAAAGTTTATTTCTTTATTCTTATTCCTTTTCTTAAGAGAGAGTCGTAGAGATTTTTACTGTAACAGGAATGCAAGACATGAAGTCAAAGGAACGCATATCATACATTAGATTATTCTTTCTCTGTGGGTGGTCTAAGCTGGTCGCTAACATATATGTATAACCCATAACAAATTTCCGAATTCGTGTGGTACTCTTAAATTCTCGCGATTTCAGACTTATATTCACTGCACAGACAAAAGAAAAGTCATCGCTGTCAGAATAGCCCGCCCATGAGGAACTCCAGACAATCGTTGAACATTCTTGACATGGCCTTCAGCTTTTGTAACATAATTTAGTAAACAATGTCTGAATATCCTATTAACAGGCACACGCACCAATATATATATATATATATATATATATATATGTGTGTGTGTGTGTGTGTGTGTGTGTGTGTACACATATCTATAGATATAATTTGTAAACGAGTTATGACGCTACCTAGGTTTCTAACATATGGTGTTTAAAGACGATTTGCAATAATTACTTTTACCGTATTTTTTAAAGAACGCCCCCGGTAAAAAAACAAAACAAAAAAAAAACAACGCTCACGTTAAAAAAAAGGAAGATATGAAAAAGTAATGTCAGTTATTGCAAATAATCTGAAGAAAGCACAGGTTAGATATATAGGTCACATAATAACTAGATTACAAATCGAAAATATTAAAATGTTCAAATATATATGTATATTGAACACTTTTTAATACAACTGCATACTGGTCTAATTTAATTATGACCAAAAAGTAAGTAATTATATAATTGTACATATATACGAAAAGCACTACAATTAGTATACCTCACTTTCCTAATAAACGGGTGTCGCCAAGTGCCTAAAGAAATACCAGTGCAATCACTCCGGAAACCAAATAATATAAAATAATAAAAAGCATGTAAAAAACTGAAAACAGTCTCGCATCAGAAATGATAAAATACAAGAAATCTTAGACTAAAATTAAAAGCAATCACTAACCCAAAAAATTAAAATGAAAAACATATTAAGTTCATCAAAATTCAACACACGCAAGACAGGGTCTCTCAAAATGCAACAAATTGGACTATGCAACAAATAATAGAAGTAAACGACGTTAAGTTCTAAAGCACATCTATATAAAAATAAATCTATGCTCTAAATCTAAAAAAGTAACTTATGCTCTAAAATAAATAACATTAAAATAGACAATAACAAGAAATTGTACGTTTCCAAACATTTACACGAACGTAGTTGAGGCAAATTCTAAGTAAAACTTACCTACCAAAATTCAGATTATCACACGCTCATTATGCAGGAAGAAATATTTATAAAAAAATACAAGCCTCCCCCAACAAAACAACATGAAAAAACTTAGACACATACACAGTCACCCTATATTCAAACGCGAAAATGAAAAATGTTGACCCATAAAATGAATCTAATTACTATTTGATGATCAGTAGAATTTAATCAAAATCGCCGAAAATAATTTGAAGGAAAAATAAAAAGATGAAATCAAACTTTTCAAATCAGTGTTAAAAATCTTGCAATTGAATGATGAATTATTCTCATAACGAAAGAGATTTAACGAGCGAGAGTGAAAAATAACAAAAAACAAAAACAAAAAACAAAAACAAAACGCACATATATAAACTTTCTGACATGCTTACCGACAAATTTTTTTATACACGATATTTTCCTCGGAAAGACTAACGGATCTCGATAAGCAAAGTCACGAGTTTATTCGTCTGTAGAGAGTCGACTTTGGATTGGAAACCTATTGTAGCGACAGAAATACCATTTAATATATATATATATATTTTTTTTTTTTTAATCATATCACCCCAAGCAAGGCTGCAACGCCACTGATGTGCAGGGGGCTACATAAGAGTGAGAAGATTAGAAAAGAGAAAACAGGAAACCGCATCCTAAACAGGAAACAAGGGATGAGCCTCTTCACCTGTTCAATAGACGTGGGTGGAGTGTGAACCGGGCGATAGTTTAGTCTATCTACTCCAATTGAAAAAACAGTGAGAAGATTAGAAAAGAAAAACCGGAAACCGCATCCTAAACAGGAAACAAGGGATGAGCCTCTTCACCTGTTCAATAGACGTGGGTGGAGTGTGAACCGGGCGATAGTTTAGTCTATCTACTCCAATTGAAAAAAACAGTGAGAAGATTAGAAAAGAAAAACCGGAAACCGCATCCTAAACAGGAAACAAGGGATAAGCCTCTTCACCTGTTCAATAGACGTGGGTGGAGTGTGAACCGGGCGATAGTTTAGTCTATCTACTCCAATTATTATACAAAATGCAAGTAATATAAATAACAATAAATTGACAATTTAAACAAAACTTTCACGACTTCTTGGATTTTCCTTATCTATCTATCTATCTATCTATCTATCTATCTATCTATCTATATATATATATATATATATATATATATAAAGGAAAACTCAACACATCATTTAAATTGGTTATAAATTATAATTAATTTCAATGAGATTAATTAGCTCATTTTCTCAGTTCTATTTGGTACAAAAAATTTTGCCGGAATAAGCATTTTCTTTAACTGAAAATAAGGGTAGCAAATATAAAATAAAAATAAAAATAAGAAGAAGGAAAAGTAAAAAAGGAAAAGGGAGTTTCGTAGACCACTTGACTTCAAGCTCGTGGGGGTCGTACTTAGTAGAGCAGCCACAACACTGCGATCTATTGAGACTAAGCCCTCGACTGACTCGATTCGTCCGCCAGGGTGAGATGGCCCACGCCCGACTTGGTCCGCGAGTACCATAGTCGAAAATATTCTTGAGTTTCAATTTTTCGGTGTCGTTAGCTTTAATCGCTATTGGGTGTTTTTTTTTTTTTCGTCTCCGTCTCTAGCATCATCAATCCCCATAATATTAATATACTAAAGAAATTTTAGAACAATAAAAAGACAGTAGAATAAAAGATAAATGCCCGGTTGGAGGCATATGTAAGTCGAGGAAGTAATATACCAAGCAACTACCTATCCTAGCGGAGAAAATAACAGGAAAAAAAAACATATATAAAAATTTCCGCCAGACCATGGAAACAACGCCTATATAATCGCACTCAATCATTTTCTAAATCCAACCTAAAAAATTAAACCGCAATCTCTAAATAATTTTTGGAATTGAAAGACAGAAAACTTTCCCCTTAGATTATGGAAGATTATAGGGAAAACTCAAATCCCTAAATGCTTTAGAAGCAGATGCAATTTATGCTTACACGAAAAGATTAGAATTATCAAATTCAGAGAATCTAGCCAAGGGTTATATCAGAGAAATGAAATGACTTTTAAATACCGTCATAAAAATAAATTTAAACTGTCTAATACATAAAATTCTAGAATCATCCCGTTCCGACACACTTGCTAGCTCTCTCACAATTGTGTGGATCATTCGTTGGAGGAGTTCCAGACCAAAATGTGAAAATAAGGACCTACCATACAATGGATTGACACGCCAGTCTAAGTACACAATGACCTTATATTATTGGTGTACAAAGTTTTAAAAGAAATATCCTACCATGAACTAAGTAATTGGAAATGACTTCACTATAATGAATTCGACATAGCTATTTCACGTGTATAATGGGGCACCTTAGCGTAAGGTTTAGATATGTTTCTCATAGATATGGGTGCACCTAATTGTGTGCTTCCTTCTATAGAATTTTCTGCATGTTTATATATATTATTGTCTGTAATATTGTGTGTATAAGTGGTCACCTAAGTATAAGTGTATTTCATGAATAAGAATGGACCTAATTATACATATGTTTTTTCCATCATGAGAGAACACCTGAGTATATGTGGGTTATGTTAATTTTTGATGCAGTCAACTGTGCATTCTTGAACTGATTATATTTTCATGTTCTGATCATTCTCTCATATATCTTTAAGTTACTATCAACAATCTGAATGATGTATGCGGATATATATGGATATATATGTGTAATATACATTAAGACGTATGAAAAGAATATATAACATCTCGTTTGGGAGTTAAGTGTACAAAAACGTACATTGTCCTTATGCATAGGGGCATATAAAAAGTTGCTCGTATATCTATCTATCTATCTATCTATCTATCTATCTATCTATCTATCTATCTATCTATATATATATATATATATATATATATATATGCGGAGGTGTATACAGGTATGCTTGAATCCGCTCTTTATAGTTTTGTGAGTGTGTGAACACAATACTTTTATGTGGATATAAGAGATAAATGTATATAGGAAGAACACATTTATGAGCATATATATGTATGGATGTGAGGATGTATGTAAATATGAATATATAGCCGTAATTTGGGAGTATGTTTGAAAATTACGAGCATATATATATATATATATATATATATATATATATATATATATAGCGTTATTTATACGCGCAGAAATCCCGTCTTTATGAACTGTATATGAGTGTGTGTACGAACTCAAGGGTCAGTATGTTGACCCGAAAAAGTGTAGGTCGGTAGGAATGTATAAGCATAAACAAAGTCACATTTGTAAGTATATGTGGGAATGTACGCATATGTCTATATGGATATAGGTTAATATCAATGGGTGGGTTAGTTTATAGGGTCAAACAAACACACGTATCCATGGAATTAGAAGATTCTTCAGAGGTCAACCCCTTCACGACTGGTCTCAACACTCGCTGCCGATCTGACGCCAATGCCTAAGTCCTGCCTCTCTTTTCCTTTTTCTCTTTTCCTTCTTCATATTGTTATTTTATATTTTTATATTTTTGATCCTTCTATTCAGTTAAAGAAAATGCTTATTCCGCCAAAGTTTTTGTGCCAAACGGAAGGAATATTGTGTGGTCTGATGAAATGAGCTGATTAAGCTCATTGAAATGAATTATAATTTATAAACAATTCCAATGACGTGTTGAGTTTTGCTTTATAAATATCATTTTGCTCTGGATAACATCCATTGAGCTCTATATAGATATCACGCTTAATATTTCTTATTAAGTTAATCTTGTTGGATGATCCACACCGTTTACGGACTGGACATCTGCACACACACACACACACACAGACACACACACAGGCACACACACACACACACACACACACACACACACACACACACACACACACATATATATATATATATATATATATATATATTTGAATACTTCAGATAAGTTACTCAATTAACTCAGCACATTGATGCCGTCTATGATGTTTTGTAAGAAAACCGTTATAATGTCGTCAGAGCTATGTTTTCGATATCCCTGAAGACTTAACCTTGACGAGTGGCGGAAAATACATATACCAATTGCATGTCTAATTGAAAAATGAAAAATGAAAACATTTATTTCAAAATTATTGTAGGCATGCATTCATCCACGAGTCGATTTCACTATATATATATATATATATATATATATATATATATATATATATATGTAATTCCTATTTCGTCCAGGAGTTTGGATTTTAGATTCTCATTTTTCGGTTGTATCTTCTTTTTCAGGAAAGCAAAACATGCGGATTTAGAACTACAAAATACCTATCAGTAACAGTACTAATATTATATATTGATTAATGATATCAGCAACTAGAGAGATTAATCCATTATCTTGTTTTCAATGAGATTTTGAAAAGTTTTATGGTCAAATCTTTTATGGATAAAACTATACTATTATATAGAAATTACCCAATACATGTAAAACTGTAAATATATATATATATATATATATATATATATATATATATATATATATATATATATATATCGGTATTTTTATAAGTAGTATACATACCATGTACAAAAGAGTTTTATATGTCTACGAATCAGTCTGTTATATATAAGATATATATCACGTATAAAACATTGTATTATATATCTATATATATCAGTATATAATATGTCAAATATCTCCCACACTAGAACTGTCTATTATAGTTCTACAAAGCAATCTATTAAATATATGAGGCCTAAACTTGCATATTAGTCTAATATATACTAATTTAATACCATCTGTGAGACATTATTTTCTGAAATGTAATATTTTTACATGGCATATTTTCTCTTAAAATTCCAGGCTACATTTGTTCTCTGAAATATATGTTATCTTAATATTAGTAACTTCTTTTACAATTCTAATTTGTGTATATGTCCCAATAGCGTTCTTTCTTGTATTATACTGAAACTTATTTGCCAGATGCTTCTAAACTATGAGAAATATTATCTTAAAAAAGAGATATAAATAAAACATTGAAGTCATCTTTATTTTAGTTTTATTTTTGCTCGCTTGTCTAAAATGTTTTAACCAGATGTTTTCCCGGGGAGCATCAAAGCTGAGAATTACCTAAAGGCAATTATGTTTTTAGAAGAATTTCATTTTAAGCTAAAATTGCACGTATTTTTTTAAAATTTGTATTAATAAACAAAAAATAAAAAAATAAACTAAAATAATAAATTATGGAAAATGGGGAGAATGAAACCAGTGAATATGACAAGAGTATCGCTGATCGTACGATATTTCGAATTTAGGTACATGTCAGGCTGAAACACAGATTCTCGTAAGAACAACAAAGTTATGCAACGTACAGATTGGTCAGAACCTAGATGGGTGTTTGTGGAATATCTGAAAATGTATATTTTGGTGTGTTTTAATGCATAACTGCTTAGAATTCGGAGTAGCTATTTCCGGTTTCGGTCAGTTATATTAACTTACTAAAATACCTATGGGAAAATTATGGACCACCTGTACTCCTTACAGCGATGGGTTAATCAATATGGAAAGGTGATTATTATCTCCCAATGAAACTTACAACATATAGATATTTTCTTGCTTTAAACAACTTGCAAAATGTTGGCAAGCAGTTAAAATTCAAAAATAATATATCTCATATAATGACAATAAATTTTACCGAAAGAATAGTTTTTTTTTAATCTGATCACCCCGAGCAAGGCGGCAACGCCACTGATGTGCAGGGGGCTACGTAATAGTGAAAAGATTGAAAAAGAGAAAAGCCAGAAACAACATCCTAAATAGGGAACAAGGAATGAGCCTCGTAACCTGTTCAATAGACGTGGGTGGGGTGTGAACCGGCCGATAGATAGATCTATCTTCTCTAATTGAAAAAAGAAAAAGAAACCAAAGTGATAAGATTGGAAAAGAGAAAGCCGGAAACCACATCATAAACAGGGAACAAGGGAGAGGCTCTTAACCTGTTCAATAGACGTGGGTGGGTGTGAACCGGGCGATAGATCTATAGTTTCAAATTAATTTTCATATACGTACGATTGCAGATTTGTCACAACTACTGAATATCAAGAAGTCTAATCACAATCATATCCTACATTTAGAAAAAAGAATGAGTAAATAATTCTAATGTTGAAATGTTTAACATCATAGAATTCGGAGAGGCTAATTTCATTTCTTGTTTGTTATATTCACTTACTAAAAAATACCTATGAGAAAAACTTTGTGCCAAATTTACTTCTCCGAGCCATGATTACTATTGTCTCTAAAAGAAACCTACAACTTATAAATATTTTCTTATGTTAAACAACCTGCAAAATATTGGTAAGTATTAAAATTCAAAATATATCGTATAATGACAATGAATTCTACCGAAAGAATAGTCTTAATTTACTTTTCTATACGTACGACTGCAGATTTGCCACAACTACAGATATTCAGGAAGGCAAATCTCAATCATATTCCTACTTTTAGTAAAAAGAATGAGCAAAACACGAAAGGTTGAAGACAGTAGCACCAAACGAAAGAAGAGCAGATACATTATGGCGAAGGCAAAAATAGAATTACTTAAAGTTCCATTATCTCAGAAGCGGGTCCGCCCAACAATGTTGCATTAAGACTTCAAAGATCTGTGAGGTTGTCTTGCTCCGGAATTCTATGATGATTTGATTTCTTTATTCTGGTTTGTTCTTTTCCGAAATCTACTAATGTGAATTATTTCTGCTTTCATTACTTTATTCCTCTCGCTTCACTCTCTTTGTTTCTTTCATTTAAAAGCTGATATCTCTTTCTTTCATCTAAAATCGACTTGATTCATTTTCTCCTATGAGGAGAGTGTTCCTACACTTTCTTTACAAAGAGTACTTTAGTTTTCTTTATTTGGCAAATATATTTTCTTTCTTTTTGCATTACTCTTGTGAACTTGTTTTAGATATTTTTCATGGCAGTTTCTGATTTTTCTTTTTCCAATTTATTTTATAATTTTTTCATATTCACTTTTTTAGCTTTTGTAAGACAACTATATTCTCACTTTCTCTTTACTCATTGCCTTGTTGCATCAGTTTTTCTTATATTTGCCCTGTTGTCTCTATCAAAACATCATAACTCCTATGCAGACTATCCTTATAAAATTCATTACTTTATACAGTTATCCCTCTAGGTATTGAAAAGAACATAAAATACACACAAAAATAAAGACATATATAAACAAAACAAGATTTAGCCATTGTTTTGATTCATAACACATGTTATGGATGTTCGATATGACTAATAGTTATTAGCATATAGAGTGAAACCTTTGAACCGAGATCAAATTCAGGTCGATTCTCTTTCGTTCACTACGCGACAATAAAATCGAAAACAAAGGGAATGAATCAATCTTCTTCCACATATGGGTTAAAAAGCATAGCAGAATGGGTTATATTCCGAGGTGTATCCATAAGTATACTAAAAGATAAACAGTGAAATAGAAGTTATCATTACATGGGATATGCGCTGCAAACTTGTGCACACGGTCTCAATCCGCAATTAACAGATTCTGGCGTTCTAGCTATAAAACATGCTAATAATCCATATATATATATATATATATATATATATATATATATATATATGTGTGTGTGTATATATATAATTAATACATCGTTTATTCTTAACCGTTTTATTAACACATAAATAAAATATTATATATGTGTATATATTTGAGTATATACCCATATACCTAATTAACGATTCACACTTTTGCCTAATATATATGTGTGTGTGTGTTGGGTGGATGGGTGTGTGTGGGTGTGTGCGATGGAGAGTATAATCCAAACAATTTATCTAATTAGTAAGAATTATCAATTAAAGAGATACAGATAGCACAATGGATAACGCCCGAGCAAAAATATTCTGTGTGAAACTCTAATTTAAAACTATTTAATTATGTGTTGAGTTTTCTATTAATATGGGTCTACCATGCTTTTACCTCATTGTAATAGTTTTGTTTCTTCCATGTCACTTCACATTTAATTTGCATTATGTTTTTTATACATGAATTCAGTTATTGACAATCTGAAATTTTCTGTAACCCTCTCTTCTATTTTCTTAATATTTATCTATTATAGTAACCAACAACATACTAGCGTATTTTCAGTAATACAATTTTTATAAGCTAAAAAATTCAAAATTTATTTAATTATTCCGCATCTTCACCATTTATCATTGATTATTTCTTAAAGAAAAACACTTCAAATTGAAAGATTAAATTAGCTGTTTTGTAAATGATCAAAGGAATCAGAGAGTTAATCAATGTCAGAGAACATAATTTTAGCAGACCTCAGTTTACAATGGATGAACACACGCAGATGATTTATAAGATGAGAGTTATTACATGACATATCAAAGCTGTTTTCTAATGGATTTCTTCCTAGTAATTATTTTCTTCCTCATAAAGCACCTTCATTCTTACTGAGTTTAGTTTAAATAAGATAATATTTTCATACCATCAATTATCTAAAACATGGGTGGGCGAATTTGAAATGTAATAAACATTTAACAGTTGTTTGGTAGTATATATATATATATATATATATATATATATATATATATATATATATATATATATAATGATAATATACACGCTAAAATGTCTGCCTCCTTCTATCATAGGTTAGAGGGAGAATCCCCGCCTGACGACAATTTGGTCGCGTTTCAATCCTGGCTAAAAAGCAATCGGATGTCTAACCGTACTGATGAGTTGTGATACACCGAAACAGATCTGTCTGCGGATGACTATTTACGCTCACACACTCTGATTGAGACCTCTGGAAGAATGGTAGACTTTGAAAATAGTAACTATTCTAACATCTACGCATCGTTCATTCAATTAGAACGCCTTCAGCTAGTTCCGTCATCCACCTGATCAGACCCTGCAAATATGTTTTCCGCTGCCTTCCGCTGTCTCTCCTTCCTTCTATCTGTCCAGTCAGTATCAGGTTCTCCAGGCTCTCCTTCCTCATTGCATGTCCCAGGAACTTTAGTTGTCTCTTCCTGATGCTCAGCATCAATTTCCTTTTTGTTGCCATTCTTTCTAACACTTCGTCGTTGCTTGTAGGCTCAGTCCACGATATTCGTAGCATCCTTCTGTAGAACCACATTTCGGCCGCTTCCAGTTTTGTCCTCATTTTCGATGATATTGTCCAGCATTCACAGCCGTATTGAAGAACTGACATCACGTAACAGTCTAGCACTCTTTTCTTCGTTTCTATTGAGATTTTCCAGTGTGTTAGTATTTTGCTCATCTTTTGGAACGCGTCCTTTGCCATGCCAATTCGCCTTCGGATCTCCGTGTCGCACTTTCCATCTCCTGTTAGAACACTTCCTAGGTACTTAAATTCTTGGACTTGTTTGATTCTGTTATACCCTACCTGTATTTGGCATTTTGGGTTGTATATTTTGCTGATGACCATGCACTCAGTTTTCTTAAAGTTTATTTGTAGTCCTTTCTTGTCACTCTCCACTGCTACTTTCTGTATGAGATCTTGCAGTTTACTTTCCGTTTCCGCAATCAGTACTGTATCGTCCGCATATGTTGTTCAGGTTGTGGCCTCCAATAATAAATCCTGGTGTGTCATCTAGGGCCCTCAAAATATTCTCGCTGTATAGGTTGAACAAATCCGGTGAAAAGACACATCCTTGTCTTACGCCTTTTTCTATCTTTGTGTATGTACTGAGGGGGTTACCTGTTCGTATGCAGGCCGTTTGCTGCCAGTAGAGATTCTTGATTATTCTTATGTCTTTGCTAAAAATGTCGAGGTTGCCTAGCAATTCCATCAATTCTTTGTGTCGTATTTTGTCGAATGCTTTCGCGTAACCAATGAAGCATAGGTACAAGTCTTTCTTCATTTGTAATGCCCTTTCAGAGAGTATCCTAATCATGAATATGGCGTTCCTTGTTCCAGTGTCCTTGACGAACCCGCACTGTTCCTGCCCTATCTCTGGCCTGATTCTGCTTCTCGCTCTATTCATCAGGATTCTGACAATCAGTTTTGTAATGTGACTCATTAAGCTGATAGTTCTGTGTAGTTCGCACTCGTTTGCACCAGGTTATTTAGGCAGCGCTATAAATATCGACTTGCATAGGTCTTCTGGTATTATTCCGCTGCTATGAATTTCGTTTATTATGTCGGTAATCTTTTCTATGCCATATTCTTCTAAAGCTGTCAGCAGCTCTATTACTATGCCATCTGGACCAGGTGCTTTGTTTCTGTTTATTTTGGCCATTGCAGCTTCCACTTCAGATTTTAGTATTTCCGGTCCATCCATCTCCTTGTGTATTCTCGGTTGTTCTCTCTTGTCGCAAAAGAGATCCTTTATGTATTCTTCCCATCGCTGGAGTATTTCCTCTTTCTCTAATATGATTGTCCCTTCCTTGGATTTTATGCATCCTGTTGAGGAGCAGGTTTTTTGTCCTGTCAGTTCTCTTATCTCTTTATGCATCTCTGCTTTGTTGTTCCTGCTCAGTCTCTCTACTTCTGCACATTTGTTGTTGAGCCATTCCTCTTTGGCTTGTCTGCATTTGTTCCTTATCTCCCTGTGAAGTTTTTTGTATTCTGCTCCGTGTCTTGGCGATATTTTTTGTCTCCTTTGCATCATGTGGAGGATCTCTTCGGTCATCCACTCGTTTTTTCTTCTGCGTCTGATTTCCTTTGGGGCTATGTTTTTCGCTGAGGTCACCATTGCTTCTTTTAGTGAATCCCATTTTAAGTATCCTTTTCCAATTTGTTCTTCATATTTCTTTCTCACGCTGTTATTATATTCTTTCTGCAGAGTGAGATCGTCCTCTAGTGTGTCGTATTGCAGCCTTGGTGGTATGCTGGGCTTCTTCAGTCTTCGGAGTTTCACTTTTAGTTTGCAGATGACTGGGACGTGATCACTTCCGTAGTCAGCACCTGGGTATGTTTTGCATTGGACTACTGCGTTCCTGAATCTCTTGTTTATAGTTATATAATCTATTTGGTTCTTCGTGTCACCTCCTGGGCTTCTCCATGTCCATAAACGTCGAGGGTGTTCTTGGAACCAGGTGTTAGTAATGACCTGGTCATTGGCTGAGCACCATTGGATCCATTTTTATCCTCTTTCGTTGCGCTCTCCTAGTCCGAAGTTGCCGTTCGTGTCTCCTTCTCTATCTTTACCTACCTTTGCATTTAAGTCCCCCACTATTATCCCAACTTCTCGGCTTTTGCACTGAGCCTTAGCACTGTCCAGTATTGAATAGAAGGATTCTATTTCGTCCTCCGAGCTTTGAGTTGTTGGCGCATAGACTACTATAATAGCTATATTGAGGGGCTTTCCCCGCAGTTTGACCAAGAGGACTCTCTCTGATAGTTGCCAGTATCCAAGTACACATCTCTTCACTTGTTTGTTTAGTATTAAAGCGACCCCTTTTTCGTGTCTTTTACCTCCTGCATATATTATCCTGTGGGTGTCGCTACTGAAATCTCCGTTATTAGGCCATCTTGTTTCACATATTCCTAGGATGCTGATATTCAGTCTGTTCATCTCCTGTTTGACATTCTCTAGTTGTCCACAGTTCAGTGTCCTGACGTTCCATGTTCCTATAGTGAGTTTGTCTTTGATTCGCACAGTCGCAGGATAACGGTCCAGAGACACCTGTTGCTCATGTCGTTCTTTCCATTAGAGAAGCAATTAAACGGAAGGAAAAGCCACATGTGTTAATTGCGAGAAAAGAAACATTTAATGCAGAAATGGCTTTTACATATAATTAATGGCAAATGATTTGAACTAGCTGCCAATCTACTAGCACCCTTGAATTCCTTTGTTCAAGTACCAGAGGAAGAACATGCTAGACAAATTTCTATGAATATATTTGTAGAAAATATAAAAAAAAATAAAATTTATGTCGGTTAGAATATAACCGCAGTCGAAAAGCCAAGTTAAAATCAATTTCGTTCCAGATATTATTTGGATTCAGATTTCATCACCTCTGCTAGCCTTATAGGATATGAATTTAGAATATATGTCTGAAACCAACTGGAAATTTATGAAAATAAATCTCAGTTAAACCTGAGTTCTGGCTGGGAATTCGGTTTTGGGTAATTCAGACATTTCATTCATTGAGCTGGAAGATAATTTGCCTACCAAGTATTTAATATTGTCTGCTGTAGAGGGAAGGACCTCGTATTGATTAAATAGAAGAGGGACGGTGAGGTTGTCATAGTTCAGCACACTCTGCTGAGCGACCAGGAATCTCTTGAACCGAACTTAGTATACGTTGTTTCATTTTATCATCAAAGAATAACTTTAATTTTAATTTTTACACGAGGCTAGATAGTTTTGTGCAATATTTAAGTTTTCCAGTTTAAATGTAGATAGATTGTTATTCCCTCTGGCATTAAAACTGTCATTGGTAGATCCTAAATATGATTTGCTTTGACCATTTTGGTCATATAGTATTGTTTGTAAGTAATCGCTTTTTTATTACGAAATCCATAAAGTGGGCACTTATTTTAGTCACAAGATTTACATTCATTGATATTGATATTGTTTTTTAGGTTGCTGTTTATTTTTCTGTCGTTTTACTTTTTCATATATTTTTCTAAATTACTCGTATAAATATAACTAGGAATTACAAAAAGAACGTGACAAACATCATTTAAATCTGGAAAATGCACGGCTACTACTTGTAGCATAATAAAAACAGCCAAACATTACAATTGTGGTAAAATGTACAGATTATACCAGGAGACAAATTGGCGATTATATTGTTCCAAGACAAAAATGAATTTTAATTAAAGAACAGAAATTATGACCAAGATTATACCAAATGCGATACCAACAAATACATACAAGAATCATAAAATTTAATTAACTTCTAATTTTGACAGTTGCGCATCCATAAAACATCCTTGTTACGTGACCTTTTGTAAAACAGTAAATTCATTTAATGTAAATCGTCTGAAGACTTCTACATATGGAAAGCTATATCGCGAAATAACACTATATTCAAAACTTCTACATTATATTTAAACACATATTAATCTAAATGTATACAGGTCTACTTTAATTGCCACCAAAGAGTAACTAATTAATAAATTATATATATATATATATATATATATATATATATATATATATATATATATAGTCATCCGCAGACAGATCTGATCCGCTGTATCACAGCTCATCATTACGGTTAGACTCCGATTGCTTTTTAACCCAGGATTGAAACCCGACCGAATTGGCGTCAGTCGGCGATTCTCTCTCTGTTCTATGGGCGCTCGGTAGAAGAAGGTAGACTTTTTAGCGTATACATCATCACTATACACGCCCAATAGACAGAGTGCTCTAACACATTACGGAATGAGCGATGCGTACATGCAAGAGTAGCTACTGTTTTACAAAGACTAACATTTCTCCAGAGTGCCCAATCAAGATGTGAGAGCGTAAATAGTGAATATATATATATATATATATATATATATATATATATATATATGTCTGTGTGCGTGTTTCTTAGCATATGGTATATGTATATATATATATATATGTGTATATATAATACATACATACATACATATATATATATATATATATATATATATATATATATATATATATATGTCTGTGTGTGTCTTATTTTTAGCGTCAAGGTTGTGTTTTCAGTTGTTATACTGATAAAAGCTTCTTTGACATATTTTATTTTTATCGTAATTTGCTCGAAATCCGTGTGGAGGTCCAGCGTTGATGAATTTCTTGCTTTAACTTAGAAGTTTCATGAACCTGCTTAGTTAAAACGACAAATACTTTGATGTAAACACACGCACACACACACACACACTCATATATATATATATATATATATATATATATATATATATATATATATATATATATACTAAAACATTATAAATTTCTTTCGTAGAATAAATATATGCATTAAGACGAAAATGAATTTTGTTTTATTTGTTCATATCACCGTTATAAATTGTATTGAACAGAATGTATGGAAGTAACAGGCTTATTGTATCCTGACTAAATTTTCAGAAAAAATTGTAATGACACTGCAATATTTTCAAGAGCATTCTGGGATATATTTATCCTATTGTCTAAACGTTAGACACAAAGCACACAAAAATAATACATGTTCTATCTCCAAAAAGTTGCATTTTAATTAGCAACAATATACGAGAAAGAAAGGCCGCTTGTAATTATATAATATCTTGCTGTTATATATATATATATATATATATATATATATTTTTATCGGGTATACATTCTATCAAGAGACATTTAAATTGATATATAATGCTGGTTTTACGTAAGGTATCAGTTGGTGGGAAGGGATTATTACGGATAATTAAATTAGTGGCATAGTAACTTTTATAATATATTGTTAAATGTAATTACGATCCATTTGATTTATATTAGTACAAAAACAAATGTATATTTTGGATGACAACAACTAAATTAACAAGATGTATTACATTAAAATTGTCAGACCATTCGTTCATTTCTAGACATCTACAACAACATTTTTGTCTACATTTAAAATATAAAAGAATTGATGATCGATAACTACTATCATACACCAAAAGAGCAACAAAATAAAACTACAGATTCTCGAGGCAATATTTATTAAAAACTTAAAACGACAATTAATTGAATCAGCTATGAATAATCTAGTAATGTTCGAAAATGTTTGTAAAAATAACAGTTTTTTCTTCTTTAACACGTGTGTAACCATAACATTACAAATCATAAAATAAATGCCATTTTGATAATTTTCACGTTCTAATAAACGCTAAGCAATTTTTCAATCATTATTTTTAAAACAAGAATAAAATTTACATTTATTTTAGCAACACAGTTTTGTGGTTATTTTTGTTACCTCAATTCACACCCTTGACGATTCTGTCGGTATGAGATTGAAAGTAATTATCAATATTTAGAAATGAATGGTAATAACATCTGTCAAATTGACAGTTCAGTTATGACAACTTTCAATTATAATAATCAATGGATTATCCGTGATTATGAATGGATTTATTTAACAATATACAGACGCAGTGTTTGGAATTTATTTGCTGTCTAAATGCAGCATATATACATATATATATATATATATATATATATATATATAGATAGATATAGATATAGATAGATAGATATATATATATAGATAGATAGTGTATCGAGGCAGCAAATAATACTCTAAACATATACTGTTAAATATAAGAGACAATGAATATTATTCCTCCAGAATGTTATTGGACATTCATTTTCTCTTATATTTAACAGTATATATATATATATATATATATATATATATATATATATATATATATATATATAAAAGTAGACACAGATAAGAATTTAGTTTTAAAATCTTCTTCTCAAGACAGAAAGCATCGTAACGGTGTCTTCAGGAAACATCGAATTCAGCATGACTTCCTCAGGGAGGTGCAACTTCTTTATATCAGTTGTATTAAAGCAATATATATATATATTTGTTTATTTATTTATATATATATATATATACATATTGTAAATAAGTTTTTGAACTCGTAGGTTTATTAACCTTTTGTTCATGCATTTACTTTTATAAAGAGTGGTCGATATATATATATATATGTGTGTGTGTGTGTGTGTGTGTGTGTGTGTGTGTGTGTACGTTTTTCTGTTTGTGTGAGTTTATGAGTGTAAAGTGTGAGAGATCAATGACCTCGTTCCAACGTATTTCCTCAAAAAATGTTTGCGTTCGATATATTCCCGAGAATTTTTTGTATTGATATACAATGAATCTCTCTGTACGAAAACCCCTTTTTCTTGAAATAACGCCATGCTTATCTGTTCGGATGTGCACACTAACTAGATTAATGTGGTATAGTGTTCACGTCCGAAATGTATTTAAATAACTACAGCAACGGTACTATGGCCGTCGATGGGAAACATCAACATTCTGGCCAGAACTCGCTTCAGGTGAAAACAACCGATAAACGGAAAGAAATTAATCCAATATTCTATGTATGTGACCATCGTCACCTGCGGACATGAGTTCCAGAGTAAGCATTGCTAAAATGCTTTCTTCGTTCGATAGAAATTTTATGCGACTTTTTACAATGGCACACTCCCCTGAAAGTGGAATGACGTTAGCTAGTCAGATATTCCTCTCAGGATATAGCATTTTGTAACTGATGGAATTAGTGATTTCTGCAATACTTACTTGCGCTGTTAAGTGAAGTACAAATGTCGTCTTTCTACCATTTAAATATTGTCCGAATTTTAAGCTCTTTATTTCTTTTTTGCTAACAGCGAGTTTAAAGGGAATAATATGGAATGAAATAAACGTATAACTGCTACATTCCATACGCATTCTAGTTTCCCCCTCCACCAGAAGAGCATAGACATCAGTCTCAAAAGTTCCAATATTTATTTCTATTCACACCTCAATAAATAGAACTGAAAATTTAGAAAAACCGAAAACTGATTTTGCTGGAAATGCAACCAACCACAAAGATCAGCAGAGAAAGATAAATTCTGATATTTGGTACTCCCAGAAATCTGAATTAACAAGAATTCAGTGATTCTTCTTACACCATCCAAGTAGGAAAGAGATTCTACAAAGAAAAATAATTATGTCTAGTTTTAACTTCACAATATAAACATGCTGTTTACAAGAAAAAAAATTAACAGCTAGAAATCTTTCTTAATAACAATTACAATGACAGAAAATATGAAACTATATTTCTCTTAGCAAAGCCAGCAGGGTTTGTGAAAGCCACAACCAAAAAAGTTATGCCTAAAAGCTTAGATCATAAACTCCTGCAAACAACATATATTTCTTGGATTTTTCGTCAAAAGTTTATCCTAAAACAAGCGTGAAAATTCCCACATGAATATTTTTTACAAGTCATCTCTTCCCTCACATATGCCTATATATTACTTTACATTTTCTATAAACATTATATATATATATATATATAAGTAGATTTATTTTTATGTAAAATTAATTCATCTTTCATTACGACACTTGGAATGGTAAAAATGTGGTTTTCTGCACCTGGATTTAAATCGTTCCTAGGAATATGGAACACGGTAGACATTTTAATAGAGTACTTTTTAAAAATTAAACGAAGACGAATATTGTATTATAAACTCAAATTTTTGATCTCTCGTAAATGTCCATCTCTGTTTAATCAAAGACAGAATATATTCTCAGATAATATTTTTACAAGCAAATCAATTAAATTTACATATATGTAGTTTTATCTGAATATATGCGTGTGTATGAAAAGTGAATGTATATAATTATAAATATCAATATCTCCCTCTCTCTCTCTCTCTCTCTCTCTCTATATATATATATATATATATATATATATATATATAAATAGAATTTGTTATATATATTATATTATCAAGATATTATATATGTGTGGTACTTATTTAAAAGCGCTCAATATCAGTCATAGAGCTGACATATTCATATAGATAAGTGTGTGTTTGTAACCCTGGATTTTATGTTCTTGCGATCGTCAGACAAATTAATTTTGTAAAAATTTGTTATACGTAGGGTTGCATATATTCGTGTATTTTTGTGGAGAAGGGGGAAAATCTGTCGTCATGAGAGACGCAGACATATATATATATATATATATATATATATATATATATATATATATATATATATATATATATATCCGAGTGAATATAGAATGAGGAAAGAAAAAAGAAATGTTTTTCCTTCCAAAACATTAATTTAACACAGTGCTCGATATATGATGTATAGAGCTGTGAATATCTGGGCAAAATCTTTAATAAAAATACCATAAAATTAAACTACAGCTATTCCAATAATCTAGAAAAAAATAATTAAAATGCATAACACTAAAATCTTCAAAATACACAGCAAAAATAAATCCAAATACAAATCCGTCCCATGATAACAACCTCTGTAACTGTAGAAACCCCAACCAATGCCCCATGGCCAATAAATGTCTGATGAAATCTCTGATATATATGTGTTCGATCTCATCCTTAGAAAATCCTAAAAATGAAAAAATATATTTTGGGAATACCATGAACGTATTTAAAAGCACTTTTACAATCACCTCTCATCCTTCAATAACAAAGAAAAACAAAACATGACATCTCCCTCCAAACACTTTTGGAAATTAAAAAACGAAAATAAAACACCTAAGGTCAAATGGAAAATTCTCAAAAAAGCAAGAACAGCAAAATCTATAAAAGAACCATCCTTTCTTTGCCTTCAAGAAAAATTGAGATCCTTAAATATATAAATAGTAACAAGCTCTTAAATCAGAGACACGAAACCACAGTAAACTGCAAGCACATTAGGGACTTAACGCTACAATCATGCTAAGAAATACAAAGAGTTCGATTGATATCCTCATTATAAAAGATAAAAAATGCTATAGAAAAAAATGGATCCAATAAATACTTAAAGGAAGGTCTATGACTAAAGCCTACACCAATAACCTTACTTAACACAATAACCTTACATAAATACAAAAATATTCCGTACTAAAAAAATCAACAATTAAAAAAATGGCTCCCAAAATTGAAAAAGAATCAAAATTCATATATTCAAAATCAAGATTAAAAATGTACTACTTCAGAATAATTATATAATACTCAAAAATAAACTGTAAGCACACGTAAGATCTAACCCTTCACTCACTATAAAAATTACTGGAAATTTGAATAGAGAATTTTTATTATTATAAAAGATAAAAAATGCTATAGAAAAAATTGATGTAATAAATACTAAAAGCAAGAATATCTAAATAAATAAATATATAAAAAATCAAAAGAAATAAATAGGATTCCAAACGATAATTTATAGAAAAAAGAATATAAAAAAAATAAAAGAGAAAACCGAACCTCTAAACTTAAAATTAACCCACAACTTTATACAAAACACTGATAAAACGCTAATTTGCATTTAATTCATAAAAAATACAAATTTAGATTTCTTGAAATAACTTCGCCTAAATACAAAAAAACTCCAAACATGAGTATAATATATTAAAAAAAACAATATATATATATATATATATATATATATATATATATATATATATATATATATTAAAAAAAAACAACTATAAAATGAAAAAATGTTCCATACCGAAAAAACAAAATTGAAAAGAAAAATCACCCCAGCCCTATCACGTCTATCTAAGAAACCCCAAAGTGAAAACCTAGACACAGGATCAAAGTGAATACATGAATTAGGTCCACTAACAGCAGACTTCAATCAATTAGACGATAGCCAACCATAAAAATGAAAACTCAAACCGGCTGCCCTCTTAGAAACTCTAACCAAAATATATACACAACCGACCGACAAAACGTACATTCCAACAGATAATACAATTAATCAACAATTTCATACTTACGCACCAGATTATTCAAAAGTCTTAAAAGGTCAAAACGAGAAAGACATTCAAATAATTACCAATAACCACAACCAGCCCACACAACAACAACGAACCAAATATAAACAGAGAATGATTCCAAACCTTTACTTCTCCCGATGATGTGTTTGAAGTCCAAACACTGAAACAGCCATATGATTGTAGAGAAGAGGACATATATAGAAGAAATTATGTTCATGTTCTAAAACAATTTATATATATATATATATATATATATATATATATATATATTCTGGAAATAACCGTTCATTTAGATTGTATCAGCAAGGTGTAGATACGCACAAAATTCTATGACATAAATTGGTTGTCAGAACCGGGTCTGTGTTATAGAAATAACGGGTAAAGTTAATTTTTTTTGTATCTTTTTACCAAAATATATTATCTTTTCCAATTCAAATTAAATTTTCTCCCATATCGATAATAATAATACGCGTTGCATATATATATATATATATATATATATATATATATATATATATATATATATGTATATATATATATATTGTGTGTATTTTGGCAGCATTTTTTCATTAATGCATGTTTCATTGAATAATATAGACAAGTTTTGTCTATTAATTTTGTGTAGGATCCGTTCATACCGTCTGATATTTTAAATTGTTTAATGTAGAGTGCTTCGAGGATAACACGTACATACTCAAACAAGAAAATAATAAGCAGAAACTAAAAATCCTCGAAGCACTCTACATTAAACAATTTAAAATATCAGACGGTATGAACGGATCCTACACAAAATTAATAGACAAAATTTGTCTATATTATTCAATGAAACCTGCATTAATATATATATATATATATATATATATATATATATATATATATATATTAACCTGTCTGTAGAATAAGCATCCTTTAAGCTATTCTTCACTTTGTTGGAGGTAAAATGTGTTGAAATATTATTAAAATTCAACTTGTTTTCTATATTCAAAATACGTTTATTTTAGGTTGATTTCTATTTGTATAAACTTGTCAAATGTTAATATTTACAGTTTATTTTATTTAACATATATTTGTCTGTCTCGTTATATTTTTGTATCCATTTTTTTAAATAATTTTTTGTAAAAGTTCACAGTTATTATTAACAGTTCAGCATTTAATCGTTTTGCTCTAATGAAAGCATGTATCTCATACATGCTTTGTCGAAGTGGAGAAAGCCGACACCGGTTTACAATGTATTGCATTCAGTTTCTCAAAATTCAATTGATATTGATTCAGCGTAACTCTAAATGTTGCAGAAACTGAAATCAGCTAGCCAACCTCAAATTCCGGCTAAGACTGTTGCGTTCAGTTTCTTGGGATATCCCTAAATCTACCACTTCTAGACACACCAATAACTGATGTTGCAGCGCAGCCTGAGATCTGAACCTCTGCGTATTAGCAAATATATGGGAAGAAAAATAATAACTGAAATTATTGTAGCAGGCAACAATAAACCACTGCAATTATTTTGAAGATGTTATAGCAATTTTATAGCAATAAAACTAGAAGAGCCTATATATTAGAGAATATGAAATTAGAATATTACAGGCAGTGTCTGAAAATCTCTGAAGGATGGCCAATCATTATTGTAATGCCGCAATGTAAGAATGCTCATTGGTTAACATGAATCATGATGCGTTATCTTCAGCACCAACATGTTTTTAATTATTTACTTATTTTTTAAATGTTTTTCGTACTTTCTTACGCAGATATCGCGGCCATTTTGTTGAGTGTAGTTTATGGTTTTGATCAAAACAGTTTTATTTCTTGTCATCAATACAAAGGTAATTGATATGGGAAAGTGGTTAGAACTTTCACTTTCTAACCATGGAACACGGATTCGATTCCCACCAGGGTTGATTTGTCAAGAACTTGAATCCTTGATCTTATATTTAGGAGGCGTTTCAAGCGTGCGGCACATCTGGAGTATGTACGTAAACAACACTTCCGGTTCCGAGTAAAATGACGTAGACGGAACTTTTGGGAGAAGTAGTTATCTGTGCAAATAAGAAATCATGACAGAGTGCTTGAGCCTACTGGTCTTTTGTCAAGAGGTAGATCATTTTAGATAAATGCTCACTCCTAGAAACTGTAACGAAGGTCCGCTCAGCCTAGTTGCATTATAAATTTCATGTAGGTTTTGAGGTTGGTGAACAATCATAAATCTGCCTGAGCAGACATCTGCAAGAGAAATTGATTAGACTTCATAGAAAACAGGCATCCTCAGATACGAGTGGCCAACCATGTAATTTACAGTGACAAAGTTTCTCGCAGAGTCTTGTGGGATATTTTGATCTAATATTTTTTCCGTTTTCTGAGAGAATGCATGGGTGATTGCATATATCATCCCTTTAAGTGCTTACAGTCACTGTAAAACAAATTTAGGTTAAGAGACTTATTATGAAGAATATTATTTGAAAAAGCACTGAAAACGAACTATTTACGTCGGCAAAAACTGTAGATAAAAAAGTAAACAAATAAATAAAAACAAGTTTATGTAATAAAAAGGGTTATATTTATGTGAAATTAAATCTTTTAAATGCTTAATCTGACTTAGGATTTGATACGCTAATTTAGATGTCAAAATATTTTTCTGATAACCTCCAATCTGCATGATATACCTACAACATCTAACTCTTCTTTACTTATATCTGCTTAATCGATTACGTATGTCAAATTTATAGTTACCTCCCCACGTATGTCAAATTTATAGTTACCTCCCCACCATATTTACTATTATTAAGTTATTTGTTCATCGCATTTGGAGAAAATTCTAGGCCGGATTGACAATGATGAAATGATATTATATGACCAACAAGTTTACCCACACTATCACTACTTATGAGCTCTTAATGATAGTTTAGTGGCAAGATTAGTTGCCAAACTGTGGCAATCTACATTTTGTTTAGTATTATTATACAGATATACTAACAAGCCTGAACGTTTCTCCCCGGAAGAGCGAACTTCCATGCACCTGTTATTTTATTTAAAATCTTACATCTTAGAACCATGACAATACATTTGTTATTCTCTTGAAGGTCTATCTTTCACGGAATTTCACTAAGCGTAAAATATATTATTTTGTTATTGATTTATTAAATTGTTTGAAATTCCGATATTTTCATTGATCACCCGATTCAAAAAGACGCAATTAATTATTGAGTGTCACGTAATTTCCTTGATTGTTAACTACAATTTTAGCATTATTCGATTTCTTTCTATTTTAAAAATATTATAAAAGTTAAATATTTACTATTATTGATAGATAGGCGATTATAAAATCAAATTAATTTATTCATTGTCTATTTGGTATTTTCCAGTCTATTTTCAGCGATGCTGCTACAGAAAAATTGAATTCATATAGTTATTTCATAACAGACGGCGAAATTATCTAATCCTACATCTATTTCGTTCTCCCTTGCTATCAAAGAGTATCGGCTCTGGTTTCTTTACCGATTCATTTTTGTTGATGTGACATAATTTGTAGAAACATACCTTCCTACTTTCCCTAATCATTCTGGTGTTGCAGTTAGGTCTTCAACCCCATCATTTGATTTTTTAAATAGATTTAATGTTTTTAGAATATATCATATGCTAATTTCGTCCTCGTTGATATGTTATAGATATTTCGTTGGTACTATCTTATATGTTCTATCAACATTTATAATGTTGACAAAAGTTGCACCATTCAGAGATATTGTATGTCCTTGATAATGAATTTGCTACTGAATATATCACATTTCTGAATGTATCAATACTTTAGAGGCCTAAACATTTAATCTACAGTATATCTTATATTTTAAAATGATATTCTAATGAGTAACCTACGTATTATCAAAACGTATTATCCTCCTGATAATCGAGCATCTGCAGAT
Source organism: Ascarosepion bandense (assembly GCA_037127315.1). Taxonomy (NCBI): domain Eukaryota; kingdom Metazoa; phylum Mollusca; class Cephalopoda; order Sepiida; family Sepiidae; genus Ascarosepion; species Ascarosepion bandense. The sequence continues at coordinate 1,684,366 of JBBBDQ010000932.1, forward strand.
AAGCTTCAACTTGTATAAGGCCTGATGGACACTCAATGTATAGAATTACAAATTAAGAGGCATAGTTTAAGCGGTTACTTTTCGAAATATTACAGTGAACCCTAGATACGAACAGATAAAATTTTCGTTATCAGGAAACCATTCTCTCGGAAATAAATTCGACAAGACAGTGGTTTTGAAGAAGAAGCTTCCATAGTGGAAACGTATATCTCACTCAAAAAATATGAAGAGAACGGGGTTTATTAACTAAAATATGTGCGACATGTCTGTTTACATGGAAGGTTAGGACTATTTGCGAGATGCTCATGATCTTTTGTCTGGGAAAACCTTGTTAAATGGTAGAAAATAATCGTCACCAACAAGGATAAGGTGATGGTTTCGAGCCCTCTATTTCTCTTTCGCTATCTCTTTCATTCTGGAGAAAGAGAGAGAGTGAGAGAAATGGTCAACTTCTGTCCTTATTTGACAACAGTACTCTATTTTTAAACTGAAATGATTATTTTAAATTTAGAAGATAACATAAGAATTCAGGATTTTGGCGGAAGCTGTAAAATGAACAAATCATTTTTGAAGCAATGAATTGTATGTACTCATTCCGCTTGACGTCTGCTCTAAGTTAAAGTCACAATAAATAGTTAAGTTATTTGTTCATCGCATTTGGAGAAAATTCTAGGCCGGATTGACAATGATGAAATGATATTATATGACCAACAAGTTTACCCACACTATCACTACTTATGAGGTTTTAATGATAGGTTAGTGGCAAGATTAGTTGCCAAACTGTGGCAATCTACATTTTGTTTAGTATTATTATACAGATATACCAACAAGCCTGAACGTTTCCCCCCGGAAGAGCGAACTTCCATGCACGTGTTATTTTATTTAAAATCTTACATCTTAGAACCATGACAATACATTTGTTATTCTCTTGAAGGTCTATCTTTCACGGAATTTTTATTCTACAGAATATCGAACGTCCTTGAACGTGTTCTCGAAAATATAATTGTATTTTTCTGGGCATATTATACAATTGAACATTTCATATATAAGAACTCGTTATTCTGCACAAACTTGAACTTGAAGGTTGCTGAACATGTTATTTTCCCTTAATCAAATATCATTGACCATTTTTATGTTAAAAATAAAACTTCTCTGGTCGTGTTATTCAACAGAACATTCTCTCTCTCCCTCTCTCTCTCTCTCTCTCTATATATATATATATATATATATATATATATATATATATTCTTTTGTAGGATCTCCCCTTTTTCTATGATAGTGGACTCGACTTGAGTATACATATATTCCTGCCATAGAGAGATCCATGAGAGACAACGGAACTGATCCGTAACCTACCGAACGATACCAAAGTTACATAGAGAATACCGCGACAGTTGGCATCGTACCACTGAGCTCCACTCAGCCAGAATAATATTACACGATATACTTCAACACGATTTCACTTCAAGACTTGTGTATATATATATATATTCCTTACTAATTGTATTCCTGGATTACTAACATGCGCTCCAGTTTGTATATTTACGTTCAATGTAACATATTTTTCTATCTCAAATATATGTTTTTTGTTTATTATTTTTTGCGGTTCCTCCCTCGTATCCACAGCATATTAATATTTCTATTTTTATAAAAATATCAAGTACTTACTTAAGCTATTAATGATTTCCTACCTTTCTCCATCTATCAGTATAAAAAAAACAAACATAACCAGTGAGAAAAAAACTGTAAGTTTCAGGTTATTCAAAGACGATTCATTCATAGATAAATTGTACGACTACCAAGTCTTTTTAATAACCAATTACTTATTTAGTAATGAAATGGTTTATGAAATAAAAAGAAATTGAATAAATACTTTTGAAATCCAGAAAGAGGAACATTTTCGAAGATACAGTTTATTTTCAATTAATGCAGCCCTTCAATTCTTTCCCCTTGCCTTTGTGTGCATACAATATAAACATTACCGTTGTGGATACGTATTACATCAAATGAATTATTCTGTTGTCACGATTATATCTGTTAAATGTTTCAAACATATATATATAAAAACGTTTAAGCTGTTCAGTTAAATGTCAATTTTTATCGTATTGAATAAAATTACTCATAGTGTCACAATGCGTGCAAGTTTGTCTCGTAAATATATTTGCCTACTGGGTCTTAAATTGCAATGACACTGCGCGACATTTAGGTACCATAATTGCGTGACATGCAAGAACCCTCGACGCAGGTGCTGAGAAGAATATTGTGTCTTTCTAACCAAACGATATATGTAGGCGACAAGCAATATCTACACACAGCAAACAATAATCTGAAAAATCATAACTTAAAATTCATTAAAACAGACATACAGAATGTTCAAATAAACTATATCGAATTTAATATATATGCAAAAGAAAGAACTTCTTGCAAATCTAGAAAAATATTGCAGTCTTCCTCAGTTGGTGTCGTTTTTATTGCAGGGGATCTTAACGACAATATTTGCGTATCGCATTCACTTAGTAGATGATCATTAAAGAATTATTACAGTATTAATATTTAGCATTGTATGCAGTACCATCACAAATTAAGAATAATATTTAATTTCTTTATTACTACGTTATTATTATCACGAACATAATAATATAATACTACTATTATTTTTATAAGGATTAATACGAAAAAACTAACAATTTATTTTTTAGCGTAAACTCAACCAATAATTTTAAAATTTTAATTTTGAATGTCATGAATTTAAAATTAGACAAACAGCAACTCAAGTCAATGTTCATTGATTTTCTTTACGACGGTTTTTTGTAAAACTAGGCCATACTTTTGGAGGTATATTTTGAAATTTACAGAATTTCAGAAAATTAATTCATCCTTACGATAAATAAATGAAAATAAGTGAAACATGTTGAAACCAGTTGGTATGAATAGAATACAACTAGATATTAAAAAATTTAGGGTCTTCAATATTTTCCGGGAGTTTGAATATCTCACAAATGCAATAGATTTATTACGTAAAATTTCAAAATTTCAAAATTTCAAAAAAGTAATTTATCTTTCAGATAAATTATTAAAAATTATTATAACATGATGAAAATATTAGGTAACAATAGGAAACGGTTAGATTTTAAAAAAAAGTATTGGAGAAGTTTAAAAACTTTTGCAAATACGTTGAAACAAACAGGTGTAGTGGCTCATCCCTTATTCCTTGTTTAGGATGTGGTTTCCGGCTTTCTCTTTTCCAATCTTTTCACTCTTTTCTTTTTTTTCTTTTTATTCAATTGGAGTAGATAGACTAAACTATCGCCCGGTTTGACACTCCATTCATGTCTATTGAACAGGTATAGAGGCTCATCCCTTGTTCCCTGTTTAGAATGTGGTTTCCGGCATTCTCTTTTCCAATCTTTTCATTCTTACGTTGCCCCCTGCACATCAGTGGCATTACCGCCTTGCTCGGGGTGATATGATTAAAAAAATACTTTAAGTTAAACCACCTTTCCCTTATTTTTTTCCTATTTTTTTCTCTTTTCTTCTAAAATTTGTTCATTTCTTTCTTTTTCTGTTTCACTTGACATTGTCTGGATAAATTTGAACCATTTATTGTTGCATGAATTTAGTCTGAGTAGAGATGAGATGATAAGAGTGCCAGAAAATAGGGTATTACCTAGGGATTTATAAAAATATCCAGATTTTGCCATGCCACTCACAAGACAAATTCCGTTTTTGTGTATGCTGATCACGATGTCGGGTCGATTAACAATGATTCATTAGTCTGTGTGTATTGTAAAGTCCCATACAATAGTTACAGATCCTATATCTCTAATCAGGTCTGGGTGCTGTTCATACTAATTTCTAGCATTTTCTTTAAGTAAACGTTGCATATGTTCTAATGAAGATATTGGCTCAATCTGCCATTCAGGGTTGTATATTTAGTGGGTGCTAATACCATGCGGTCTGGTAAAAGACGGTCATTTTTTTATATACATCACAGAATTTGCATTTTTGTCTACCAGTAATTTTTGCATGTGGGATTGGTAATTTATAGTTAGCAAGCATCGGTCACGAGTAGCAATAGCAAATACTGAGATTTTAGTTCTTATACTTGCACTAAATAATAACAGAGGGGTAGGGTGTTTATTTACATCAGCTTGTTTAATACGTGCAGTGTACTGAACATGAAGAGGCTTACCTCGTCATCTTTTTTTCCAAGTGGTACTACTTATTTGCTTTTGCCATATTTGTTTCTATCTTTTTTACTGCAATTCGTGTATTATGGTTTAATAGAAATTCTTAACGTATTTAAAGTTTTCATTTGCATTTTTGGCTTTATTTATTTTTAAATAAGTTTCCGTTATAAGACCTACTCTTCTTGGACTATAATGAACTCTTCCTATTAATATGGATACCAGGAGAATATGCATCAGCTTTAAAATGATGCATGCTATTGTAAGGGAGAAACTTTCACCTTTCGACATCCACATGCATAATATAAGCTCCGGTTCAATCAAAGAGTTTAAACTGTATTTCATTATATGGAACTCCAAAGTATTTATGTCTGATATTCTGTTTTGTGAATTTAAATCGATATTTGATAAGAGACATAAACGTATTTTATATTCTTTTGTTATTATCTCTTTCATTTGGGTATGCTTGGTTCTAGCTTCTTTGAGAAGGCATTGGTATTTATCGGCTTCGTCTAATTTCTATTCTCTAATTGTTGACACAATGTATTGAGTGACTAATTTTCCATTACTTGAATGTTATCAATGCTGATATCATTACTGAAAAATTTCACACTATTGCTAGTACTTTTCAACTCAGTGGCCTCTTTGATAAAATTTTTGATATCATCCATTTATAATTAATAATTAACAAATTTCTTTCTTTTTTAATTATTATTATTGCAATAATGTGTGTTTATTCATGTAAACTGAGGTTAAAACAAACGGATAATCACATAATTGAAAGCGGCTGCACTTTTGGTGAGATTTAGGTATAATAGAGTTTACCACAATTTCAGGTTGCATTTAAGAAACTTTACTATCACCGAGGAGACTTAACAAAAAAACCCCTTAAGCATTCAAAAGTGTGGCACTCGAATAACGGTTTTACGGTCATCTAAGTGTGTCGTGGTGCAATGTATTTGTCTCGAAATGAGAAATCGCATGGCCGATTTAAAATTCCATTTGAATTCACTTACGCGCAAATACTCTTGAGAAAGGTATTATTCCGTCTCTTCCTTCAAGCTATGCTTCATTGAGCAAGACGTATTGTGTTCTATAGCATCATTTGGCAACCAATCTACCGCAGAAAATAATAGGAACCGACTGCGAAAATTTGTCAGCCCACTGAGTCATGTCTCTCGCGGCAAATTCGCCCAAGTGTGTATCGCGTATTGTTGTTAACTGACAGACACAATATGTGCTGAGATTTCTCCTTTTTTAGCACAAACTTCCTTTATAATTTTATTTGTTGTAAGTTGATCTTTGCAACCAAATGCATCTTTTAGACTCCATCTGTTTTAGAGGAAAAATGTCGTTTTCATCTAAGAAATTTTAAGGAAACTTCGTGAAGTCAGATGTGTTCAATTTAGATATGGTTGTCTGAAGAGTTATTAGCTTATAATTTTTACATCATTCGTTTCACCTGTTTTTAGTAAGAGATATATAATACTTTCATTGATAATTTTTGAAATTTCATTGGGAATATTAGTATTGATAAATTTTTTTGCAAGTATTTAATAAACTGATTAAATATGATATAGGCAAAAGTTAGGTACATTTTTATTTCATGTGGATTTGTAATTTTATACATTCTCTTGGGTTGCTCCAAATATTTTCCAAAAATCTGGACTTCTTCAATATATATAATCTTTGTGCCCCCTATGATTGTTTTATTTTTTTTCAAATCATCCCACCCCAATCAAGACATTCTTCTGCCACTTTTGCATAGAGGAAAGTGATGAGAAAGAAGGTCAATTATGGGAAATGTCAGGGGGAGGGTAATAGACGGATGAGAATAACGAGGATGGGGTGGAGTAGATGAAAATATAGCTTGAGAGAATGAATGCGAGATAGTGAAATAGGAGATGACTATTGATCTTTCATTTAAATTCATGGAGATTGTAGATGTCGGGGAAGCAAGTATATGGAAGGGAATTCCACAGGCGGGAGCTGCGATAAAAGAAGCTGTTACTGTAGAAATTGCGGTTATATTTTATATTCCTAATCTACTAGCTCGTGTAAATTCATGCCTAGGAGGCACCAGTAATCTAAGTTCATTGGAGCAGAAGCCGTGAAAATATTTATAGAAGAGGCACAGGGAATGATTATCTTTCTGTGTGAGGTATTTCGGCCCAAATTGTGTCCTGTCTGAAGAATACGGTCGTTGTTTATAATGGTGATTACCGATCCAGTATAGGGGTTTGTTTGTAAACATTAAGATTTGCAGAATTTGTATTTTATCCTTAAAAAGCAAACGGTAATTTTGTTGATATAACCTCAAAGACGATTATAACTAAAACTAAAGAGATCGTTTTACACATGTCACACTGTTATTCATGTAATATACCACGGCAATATTTTGGGGAAATAATATTATTCCTTTTATCAGCCACTTGCACACATACATACAAATACATACATACATACATGCATATTTTCTTTTGATTTTTCTAATTTAATTATAATCTGTTTTATTTTAATTTCCTCTACATGTAAACCATAATAGTTGATACAGAAACTCGTCCTCTTCCGCAGTTTTAGTCTAAATATTTTTGTCCATTATTCCATAAATGTCGTACCCTCTCAATCCTACATATAATCTCTGACCAATTTGAACATACATAGATGTAAAAAGGACTACTTTACATATATTTATTTATGTAATCAGGCCTGTTTGAATATGCTCACATTTTGTTGAAGAATCAGAGCCAACACATTTTACCAGCAGGACTGGAAAATGCCGTGTGTCAACAGAAATATGTGAATACATTTTTGATTGCCTATGATTTGTACCTTTATTATTAACTGTCCTACTTGATTCATTGATTCATTGATTGAACTCTTGTATTTTGCTAGGTGGGTTTGTGCCTGTATGTGAGGGAGTCCGAAAAATATGGTTGAGACACCTCAGAAACACCTTTGCCATTGGCCTCCAACGAGCTCAAAACATGACGGTGGTTATGCACTACTACAGAAAGACAAGTACCAAATATATCAGAAAGGAAATGAGTTCAACTACTAGATAGAATGTGAGTGAAAAGAGTCAATCTAGATGTGACAATTTATCTCACTTTCCAGTAGTTACGCTATTCAGACTACAAACTCGTTTGTTAATGAAAGTGTTTCTACTGTAGGCCAAAATTGCATGAAGAATGAAAGTTAGTGAGTGCTTCATGGACAGGGAGGACTTCTGTCTAGAACTGACTGGATTTGTACAACAGGAGTTATTTTGATGGTTACTGGAAATATTTAATAGGCGAACCATCGGGTTAGAGCTATAAGTTTCACTGACAACATCTCGCCTTAATGAAGGCTAACAAAATGAAGGCACTTAAAGATAATTCCGCCCGAGCAGAAGATGGAATCCACTATAAATAAGCGTAGCTAGACAGATCCTGTGTCAGTTAGTTAAGATAATTTACGCCAAATGTCTAACAATACAGTGACATAGGCACAGAATTGTTCAAAAAGGAATTTCATCAAGGTTCCGATCGTTGCATTTCAGAGATGAACAACCTCAATGGTCGTACTCTGCCCAAGACTAACAACATATGTAATGTGTTTTAGCAGTATTTCTTAAATTTGTTTTCTCAAGAAGCCTGGTCTCTTTTTCAAGTTCACTTGTTTTAATGTTGTTTTCCTCGTGGTCTACGACGACATGAACCTTGTTTCCTATGAAATTGTGTTTGCTCTTATGAAGAGAATCTTACAATAGGTACGTTAGTTTTTATCGGAATCTGATTGCATTATTTGTAAAACAGCTAGGGATGAAGATTAGAACCGCTAGAAACCGTTTACTATCATCAGTTTTTACGATAGATGGGTAAAAATAGTGAGTTTAGTTCACATGAATGCGGCTAACATTGATTGCCTTTTTAGTTTTGTCTAGACTACAAGTAGATTTCTTACGGATTCTCCAATTGTTAAGCTAGTTTCTTCTTTCACCTCGGTAAAATGAGTGATCGTAGTTCACTTCCTACTCCCAGCGTTCTTTTTTGTTATGATCCTTGTCAAGTTTCTCAGTCTCTCTAATTTCATTTTATCACCTTTATAACACTTGAGTGGATCAGCTGTTTATATTAATCCAACAGAATATTTTTAATTCTCCCTCTTCTTTTGTGCATCAAACAGTCAAGTTCCATATGTGATACACGCTTGGGTGATCATGTCTCGAAAGAGACATGACTGACTGGGCAGAAGATTATCCGGTAGTAGGTTGCCATTACTTTCTGCGGTAGACTGGTTGCCAGCCTAAGATACAGAACCCAATCCTAACTAGAGGGAAGAGACAGATTAATACATTTCCGAATGGTATTTGCGCGTAAGTGAATGCCATTAATTCAAGTTGAATTCGAACTCAGCACCCCGACTTCTTATTCCGAGTCAATATCCACTGCACCGCAACGCAAATTTTTGTGAATAAGTTTCTTAATTCTCTTTAGCAACAGAATACATCAGCTGTTTTTACTCTCCTGTTAGGTGGACAGTTGCTACTAAAATAATTGTATTTTAGTTTGAAAGTTTTCTTGTTTATATTACGTTTCGGAATCTCACCTTTTATTCAGTGGTATATATTTTCATAAATTCTTGTAAGGTATTCCGTTTAAAAAAAAATGACAATTGGAAATGTTTTAATACGATGGATTTGTTTCTGAGTAGGTTCCCAGGTGGAATATACACATAATCTCTTATAATGAACCATCCACTTGTAAGAATTTTGTGCTGCAAATCGAAATAGATTGGCTTAGGTAGTGATGACGGTTTTCCCTCTTCTTCATATATCTTAACACAATAAACTTGTACTTTCTTGGTAAATGAAGCTTATGAACGAAATCTATTATATGTTCCAGCAGTATATAGATAAGCTATGGTTACAGCTTCAGCAGGGAAGATTTAATTAACCAGTGTGTTCTATACCGTGTAGTACTTAATATTTTAATAATTGCTGCAATGGTTTATAAAAGCATGGTATCACTACACAAAAATTTACATGTTACATGGAAACGATTGTGTAGTGATATAATGTTTTTATAAACTATTTTAACAAAGATTAATATATATATATATATATATATATATATATATATATATATATATATATATATATATCTTAATCAAGTTTCACTGTTTTATTCGAAAGATTTTTTTTACACGCTGGTTGCTCAATCAAGAAATATGATGGCATCTTTTTCTTCTGCTCGCAACCAAAGTGGCAGTCAAAAAGCCCCCTCAGTATTAGATGAGTATTGTATTGCACTTAGGTTCATTTAGAAATAATTATTCTCCGCGAACTTTGAACTCCATAAGATTACGTTTTCGCGCGAAAAACAATAAGCTTCTTCTTATTATTTTTAAACTTAATAGTGTATTTAAATCTGGAAGATAGGTGCAATATACCTTTTTCTGTAATACTTCAAATTCAATGTAACCCGTATTTTTACTGTATACTAAATATACGCTTTCCAGTTTTGATGGTGATTTTATTTGAAATAATGCTTTTTTATATGAATGATGCTTTTTCTCATTCAGCGCATAAAACAATGTAGCACTTGCAAAAATTAGGCTTCTGTGAGCCTCGGAAGATGAAATGGTTGTTCAATTCTTAATTCTTAAACCCAACTGAAAATTGGATAACATTCATTTATATATAAAAATAGACACCGATTTAGAAGCAATGATGAGATTTTTGCAGGGAATAGTCAACTACAATGTATAATTAAATCAGAAGAGATCTAGAAATTAAAATATTCGATGGACCAGCGCCTTTTTCAATGCCATTTGAAAAGAAAAAAAAACAGAATCATATAAACAAGTCCTCTATAATTAATGAACTTTGTTTAACTTTTAATTTTGTTTTAATTTCATCTGATTACATTATGTATCTATAAAAAAAATCTGTTAAAGAAGTAATTACAGGTGAAATTTACACTTCGCTAATAATTGTCACACGTAAAGTAAATTAGGTATATTTTCGTTTATCTAGGATATTTAAATTTTTAACTAGTTGTTGCATATACATGTTGGATTGATTCTCTGTTAATTTTCCTAAATCCTAACCAGTTAGGTTTTCTTTAGACAGGATGAAAAATGTAACGACGTAAACAATTTGAAACTCAGTATATATATATATATATATATATATATATATATATATATATATATATACTGAGTTCGAAATTGTATAATTACAATATATATGGTAATTATTATTGTGTCATTTTTCATCATATTTCGCTTTCTGATATGGTCGCATTACCAACCAGGTCTGCGGGAAGTCTTAAGGCAGGTCGTGGCGTGTTGTTATGACACAATTTCACGTTTTTTCTATCTTACCTATCATCCCAAACCTTACATAGACAAAGTTTTTCTTAGTGTATGGGCTGTACTTAACAAGACAAGTTTTTGTATATCACTTAAGCTGGGGTTTCCAGAGATTATTTCAATGTGTCGTCGTTTTGTTTCATTTTTTATCATTCCATGTGCACTACGATCACTGGCACAACTCTTGTTTTCAATTTCTACATTTTTTCTATTTCAATTTCCAGGTATTTATATTTTTACAGTTTTTCAAATTCTTTGGTTGCTTTGTTACAATCTGCTGGAAAAGCCACAGCGATTAATAGATAAGTTTTTCTCTTTGTTTTTAACAATAAAGTATGGCGTTTTTGCTTCAATTTTCCTGTTAGTGTAGATGATGTAATTCCATAGAATGGTGACATCTTATATTTCTGTAACCGGTGCTGGGTGATGTTCATACCAGTGTTTATTTACAGATTGTCTATAGTGTTTGCACATTGTCCAACGTAAATATTGCCCACTCTGTTGTGACGAGTTCTCTATTCATTAGGGACAAGTACAGAACAACCTGAAATTAGATAGTCTATCGTTTCTTGGTGTTTATCACAAAACCTGCATTTTGGATCCACAATATTATGAATAATATTTGCCTGAAAGATTCTAGTGAAAAGACTTTGGTCATGTGCTGCAAGAATAAAGACTTCAGTCTCAGACTTTAATCCAGATGCACGTAACCATCAATTAGTATTAACTTTATCAACATTGGATTTATTGGCACGTTCTGGATATTGGCCATGCAGAGGTTTATCTTGCCAGCGTTGTTTCATCTGTTTAAGAGCTTTATCTTTGGCATTCATTTTAATATTTTTGCCTCAATAGTTGGTTCTACTTTGCTTTCCTACAGAATCTACAAAATGTAAATCTTGTTTGTATTTACTGCCTTCTTTTATCATTGAATATTTTTCTTTCTTTCTTCGTGTTGCTTGACTAATTGCATCATCTAGTCCTTTGTTGTTTCTATGTATGTTAGTAAGCCAATAGTTGTTGTCTTGTATGACATTTCTAGCTGAATAAGACTTCTCCCACCTTCTTTACGGAGTATGTATAGACAGTCTACATCAGCTTTTGCATGATGCATTTTATGCTTCGAAAGAAGCTTTCTTGTTTTAGAATCCATTCCCCTGATGTCGTTTAGAGTCCAGTTTAAGATGTTGAAACTATATTTGACAACTGGGATTGCAAGGCTATTAATGGCCATAATTCTGTTCTGACGATTCAATTCAGTTGTTAATATCAGTTGTATCCTTCTATAGCAACTCTTTACGCACTATTTCTTTCATTTTGTTAGGGTGATTGTTTTCATACTCATTTACACCTAGGTATTTATAAGCTTCTTTTGGCTTTAATTCTTTTATTCTTATAGCAGGGTCTAAGCTAATTGAATATGTTTGTTGTAGTGATCGACGTAAAACTGTAGCTTTAGCACATTTATTCAACTTGAATTTCCTTCCAATATCTTCGCTGAAGCATTTTACAGGTTGCAGAAGACCTTACAGCTCGTTATCATTTTTAGCATAGAACTTTAAGTCATCCATGTAAAATAAATGGGTTATTTTTTTTAACTATTTTCTGTCTTGTTAAGTTCACTGGGTAGTACTATTAATGATATGCAGAATTGTAAGGGAGACAAACATCACCATGTGATATAACTCTTTTGATATTTATTTTATCAGACTTATTGGTTCCATTTATATGATTGAGGTAAAGGGTTGTTTTCCATATCGACATGCATTTTTTGATGGAATTGACAATGACGGGTGATGTCTTGTATATATTTAAATCTTTAAAATCCAGGAATGTGGAAAACTATCGAATGTCTTACTATAATCTATCCAGGCAGTACTAAAGTTTTCCTTGTATTGTAGCAGTTTTCCAGGATCATTCTAATTTTTAACTAGTTGTTGTATATACATGTTGACATGATTCTCTGTTAATTTTACTAAAACCCAACCAGCAAGGTTTTTTGGATAGGAAGAAAAATGTTACGTCGTAAACAATTTGAAACTCAGTATATATATATATATATATATATATATATATATATATATATATATATATATATACTGAATTCCAGATCGTATAATTACAATATATATGGTAATTATTATTATTATTATTATTATTATTATTATTATTATTATTATTATTATTATTATTATTCCACACATCACCTGGATAGCTCTGCATTTTCTGTGGCCAAACACCAATATAAGTCAGTAAAATTCTAATGCTTTATAGCTGTTAAGGTGCAGTATGCTATAATAATAATAATAATAATAATAATAATAATAATAATAATAATAATAATAATAATAATAATATTAATAAGCCTCAGAAAAGCACGTAAACATTAATTTTCCATTTCACTATATTAAACATAAACATTAATTTTTCCCTTCGTATATAATTTTAATTGTATGTTTCTTCTTTTAATGATCCTTAAATAGATTTATTAACTAGTTTTCTAAAGCAAGACAACGAAAAAAAATACGACGAAAAGCAAGACAACGAAAAAAATACGACGAAAAGCACTAAAATCTGTTCGATCTACGATATTCTTTCTTAGAAAGAATATGTAATAATTTCTTTATATTTGTTCGTTCATTTTATATATTTATTTATTTTTCGATAATCTTACTCTCGTTGGATTTAATGAAAGAATAACACAGAATACAGTGGGCCAACAAATTATTTTTAAATTTTACGGTAGTAAACTCAAAGGTATGTCCACTTTTTCTTTCCTATTAAAAAAAAATTTTTGAATTTTTTTTTTAAACGTAAACATTAATTTTTAATTTCAATATTTTAAACATAAACATTAATTTTTTCTTCGTATATAATTCAAATTGTATATTTCTTCTTTTAATGATTCTTAAATAGATTTATTAACTAGTTTTCTAAAGCAAGACAACGAAAAAAAAAATACGACGAAAAACACTAAAAAATGTTCGATCTGCGTATTCTTTCTTAGAAAGAATATGTAATAATTTAATATATTTGTTCGTTCATTTTATATATTTATTTATTTTTCGATAATTTTATTCTCGTTGGATTTAATGAAAGAATAACACAGAATACAGTGGGCGAACAAATTATTATTTTTAAATGTTACGGTAGTAAACTCAAAGGTTTTCATTTTTTCTTCCTATTAAAAAAAGTTTTAAATTTTTTTTTGCAAGGACAATGGTTGATGGTAGCAACAATTGTTTTTTTTTATTTTAACAATACTCTCTAAGTGCAGTGATGTATTTTTTCCGTTGAACGACCGTTACGTCCAAGTTTGGTTATTTTTTCAACCAGCATCTCTCTCTTTGAATTTTTCTTTTTCTCAATATGAAATTCTGTTTTAATATAAACAGGATTTTTTTCTTTAGATATTATCGAAAAATTTTTTTTTAACTATTATAATTTTCTTAAAAACAAAACAAAACAAGAAAATAAATTAAATCCGATGAAAAACAATTTATATGGTATTATTTTATAGAAACTCTACGTATTTATTGATTTATTTATTTTTATTTATCTATTGATTTAATTTACTTATTTAATTTATCTTAATCTGATAACCCTATTTTTGACCAGTGACTTTATTGAAAAAATAAATGATAGAGTGGACGAACAAATTATTACATTTTTTTTTTCCGTGGAACGACCGTTACGCCCAAGTATGTTTGTTTTTTTTTTGTTTTGTTTTTTCAACCAGCGTCTCTCTATTTGAATTTTTCCTTTTCTCAATATGAAATTCTGTTTTAATATAAACAGGATTTTTTTTCTTCAGATATTATCGAAATATTTTTTTTTATGAAATTCTGTTTTATTTTAATTAATTCATCTATTTGCTCTTTAAATGAACCTAAATAAAATCATCCGTATTATATTTTCTTTAGCTGTCGATATTTCATAATTTTTTTTTTTTTTTTAACAAAATACTCTAGTATTGATGTGTTGTTTCGTTGAGCCGTTGCTACGCCAAAGGTTTTTTTTTTTAACCAGCGTCTTTCTCCTTGAATTCCAATCGCGTCTATGTCAGATGTTGCTTGGCAGCCCATTTAGGAGAAGGAAAACTCCGAACAACAACCCGCAACTCAAGGTGTTAATCGTGCCGAGGAGTGAATGGCTACTGCGTTATGAGGTCACAAACGATCCCCTACAGGCTTCGGGACCCTGTTTGTAAAAGACCGTTACCCAACGTGCCGGGCAACTTTGGGTGGACTTTTGGACCCGTGCGTCACTCGTGGGAAAACATGAAAAGTACAAATAGAAATAAAAAGTCCAGTATGACTCTTCCAGTGGATAAACAGGGAGCCCGTCCTTCAGGAGGGAACCTACCTGAGGTCGAAAAATCTGCCATAGGAACAAACTCCTACACAAAGAATGAATCTTCAGGTCCCCACAACCAGGATAATCCTAACGATGGTCCTGAAAATTCACCAGCTAGATCTACAACCGTATATTTAAAGAAAGAAAAAATAAAATGGTCTCGTGAGGGGTACAAAGTCGTTATGACTGCATTTCATAAAGCGTTACTCAAAAAAACGTGACTCGCCAAACATATGACATTTGGCGTGAAAAAGTTGGTCAAGCAAATAGAAAGTATATTGACGAAAATAAATTAGCCAATGTACGTAGGTACATTATTCGTAATAACCGACTGACAGAGGCTGAAATCAATGAAATTAAAAGAATTGTAACAAGAAGAGACGAATCAACAAAATATGAAAAGAAACCGTAATCAGAAATAAAAAGTAATAACATCAAACAAGCCACAGGTCATAATGTAGAAACCGTGAAACACGCAAATCACTGCGAAGATAATGCTGTAAGTTTAAAAGTGCTGGAAAGATGTGATCTGAGTCAGTTAAAAGACAAAAATAAAACGAATTCAGAACACATCGAAGATAATTATTTGACGGAAAATAAGAACAATATGCAGGAAGCCAAGATAGAAATAAAAAACCATCTAAGTCAAATACAAAATATTACAATGGATGAACGTGAAGAGCTTCCAAAATTACAACCAACAAAACATAACCTCCGTACTATTAAACTCTACAATGCAGCACTGAAATCAATACTGGATGAAGACCCTCATACAAATCTTAACGAAATAATATATGCATCAGCAACAGCAGCAACAAAAAAATTGAATATCAAAATAAAAACAAGGCAGTCTCGTAAACGTGAAGATCCACCTTGGAAAAGAAAAATAGAAAAAGAAATCGAACAACTTAGAAGTGAATTATCAATGCTGGATGAAGTGAGTAGAGGAATAAATGTAAGAACTAGGAAAAGCAGAAGAGTCGAAAGAAAATATAACATCAGGAATGAAAATGAAGTCTTATCAAATAAAGAAAAAATAAAGCAAAAAATCCAACTGAAGGCTCAAAGAATAAGACGCTATGAGAAAAGAGCAAGATTTTACAGACAAAACAAGATTTTTCAGACTGATACAAAGAGATTTTATAGGGAAATAGGTAAAAAAAGAATTGAAGTGACAGTACCCCCCAGAATGGAAGAAGTCACACAGTTCTGGGAAGAGATATGGGCTTGCCCTAAAGAACTTAGCAAGGAAGTACATTGGATGACGCAAGAGACAGAACGAATGAAAAATAAACCCGAACAGACATGGTCTTGAATTACAGAAGATGATGTTAAATATGCACTAAAAAAAGCACACAATTGGAAATTCCCAGGTATAGATAAAATTCCTAACTTTTGGCTATATTATTTAAATGCAGCACATAAAAAAAAACTAGCCAAAGAACTTCAAGAAATGGTTGACGATCCCACTAAAATTCCTGCATGGATGACCAAAGGAATTACATTTCTTCTACCCAAGAATGGTGACACAAACAACCCGAAAAACTACAGACCAATTACATGTCTTCCGACAACATATAAACTATTAACATCTATTTTAACAAAACAGACATATTTATTCTTAGAAAGAAATGACATGATACCGCTTGAACAAAAAGGGTGCAAACGTGGCTGTTATGGTTGTAAAGACCAATTGCTGATTAACAAAATGATCCTGGAAAACTGCTACAGTACAAAGAAAAATCTTAGTACTGCCTGGATAGATTATCGAAAGGCATTCGATAGTGTGCCACATGACTGGATTTTAAAGACTTTAAATATATACAAGATATCGCCCGTCATCATCAATTTCATCAAACAGTGCATGTCTATATGGAAAACAACCCTTTACCTCAATCATATAAATGGAACCTATAAGTTTGATGAAATAAACATCAAAAGAGGTATAGTTCAAGGTGATTCTTTATCTCCCTTACTATTCTGCATATCATTAATAGCACTAACCAGTCAACTTAATAAGACAGAGTGTGGTTATAAAATAGGACAAACGAAATTAAGCCATGTATTTTACATGGATGACTTGAAGTTATATGCTAAGAATGATAATGAGCTGGAAGGTCTTCTGCAAACTGTAAAATACTTCAGCGAAGACATTGGAATTAAATTATTTTGAATAAATGTGCTAAAGCTACAGTTTTACGTGGATCAAACAAGAAACATCCTCAATTAGTCTAGACCCTGCTGTAACAATAAAAGAATTGAAACCAGAAGAAGCTTATAAATACCTAGGTGTAAATGAGAGCGAAAAGATTCACCATAACAAAATGAAAGAAATAGTGCCTAAAGAGTACTATAGAAGGCTACGAATGATATTAAAAACTGAATTAAATTCACAGAACAGAGTTATGGCCATTAATAGCCTTGCAATCCCAGTTGTCCAATATAGCTTTAACATCTTAAACTGGACCCTAAACGACATCAGGCGAATGGATGCTAAAACAAGAAAGCTTCTTTCTGAGCATAAGATGAATTATCCAAAGGCTGATGTAAACCGTCTATACATACCCCGTAAAGAAGGTGGAAGGGGTCTTATTCAGCTGGAATTGTCATACAAGACAACAACTATTGGCTTACTAACATACATAGAAACAACAAAGGATTGGATGATACAATTAGTAAGGCAACATGAAGAAAGAAAGAAAAAATATTCAATAATAAAAGAAGGCAGTAAATTCAAACAAGATTTACAGTTAGTAGATTCTGTAGAAAAGCAGAACGGAAGCCAAGAGCCGGCTATTGCGGCAAAGAATATGAAAATGAAAGTCAAAGATAAAGCTCTTGAACAGATGAAACAGCGCTGGCAAGACAAACCTCTGCATGGCCAATATCCAGTACGTGCCAATAAATCCAATGTTGACAAATTTAATACTCATCGATGGTTACGTGCATCTGGATTAAATTCTGAAACTGAAGGCTTTATTCTTGCAGCACAAGACCAAAGTCTTTTCACGAGAAACTTTCAGGCAAATATTATGCATAATAATATGGATCCAAAATGCAGGTTTTGTGATAAACACCAAGAAACAATAGACCACCTAATCTCAGGCTGTTCTATGCTTGCCCCAAATGAATATAAAAATCGCCACGATAGAGTTGGGCAATATTTACATTGTGCAATATGCAAACATTATGGAAAAGCTGTAGGCAAACACTGGTATGAACATCACCCAGCACCGGTTACAGAAATAGAAGATGTAACCATTCTATGGGATTACACCATCTACACAGACAGAAAAATTGAAGCAAACAGGCCAGACATTATTGTTAAAAACCAGAAGGAGAAAACTTGTCTATTAATTGATATGGCTTGTCCAGCGGATTGTAACATAGCAATCAAGGAATTTGAAAATCTGTCAACATATAAAGACCTGGAAATTGAAATAGAAAAAATGTGGAAATTGAAAACAAGAGCTGTGCCAGTGATAGTAGGTCGCCTTGGAATGATAAAAAATGGAACAAAACAACACATTGAAAGAATCCCTGAAAACCCCCGCTTAAGAGATATACAAAAATTGTCTTATTAAGTACAGCCCACACACTAAGGAAAACTTTATCTTAACTTTAACTTAATGCTGGAGATGATAAGGAAGATAGAAAAACATGAAATGGAGCCATAACAACACGCCACTACCTGCCTTAGGTCTCCCCGCAGACTTGGTTGGTAGTGAGACCAAAGCAGAAATAGAAATATGATGAAAAATGACACATTAATAATATTAATGATAATAATACTAATATTAGTTAACATATATTTTTCTAAATTGATTTAATGTAAATATATCACTGTGGAATTTTTCCATTATAAGTTTGTGTCTGTGTGCGTGTCTGTGTATTTGTTTATTTGTATGTATAGCTAGAGAGAAAAACAAAAATAAATTGATGGACGTGTGCATTTTAACGTTTTATCGAGTTTTCATTGTTATGCAAAACTGAAAAAATGTTTTGTACAGTAACATTAATTATGTTTATACTTAATGAATTATGCGTTAAAATTAGTTGAGAAGGAAGTGTTCTGGTGCGTTGTGAATGTAATGAATACGACTTGATTTCTTACTTGGCTGACAGAATATACTTTACGAACAGATACGGATTATACCACATTTATATATATATATATATATATATATATATAGATAGATAGATAGATAGATAGATAGATACATACATACATACATACATACATAGAAAGAAAGAAAGATAGATGAAAATGTGATCATGTGTTTAATAACTCTGGAGCTTGAAGAAAGTTGACGTGGGTTCTTAAGAGTTAAAATGAATAGACACTCTCCATTGATTTTGAATCGTCTCCGTCAATATGCCAGTAAAGTAGCTGGTGCATTGTGCCCCATTCTGCATTCACAGCGAACGTGAACAAAGTTTTGTTTGCCACCTGGTCATAGATCTGAGTAAAATGCCTTGAATAAGGAGGCTTTTGTGGTTGATTCGAAGAACGAAACCCATATATAAAATTGCTACGTACTCTTCAAACTTGACAAGGATTCCTTTGAATGCGATCGATTTTCTGGAAATCATACCAAGAAAGAGAACAGCTTCCAAAATGTCAGAAGCTTACAGTCCACGCTCAAAAAAGATTTTAACTGATCTTGCTCAAAATTAAATGTATAATTTTTCACATGAATAATGCATTTAACAATGTAATTCAAGCAGTGTTAGCATCAAACACAGCATTCACAAACAAGTAGATTTAAAACTCATTCTCCGTTTTCATCTAGTAAAACACTTAACTTTTGTCTATTTGTTTTACTTAACACGCAGCGTTAATAATAGGACACACTAGCTTCGGACTGGAGATTTTATCTATCACATCACATATCACTTAAATAGTAAACCTATTTTCAGATGGCTAGTATTAATTTTAAGTGATTTTCAAGATGAGAAAATGTTTCTCTAAAATTAGAGAATACAATTATTTTTGAAGGGAAAAGTAGCCGAAGTGCGTAAAATTGAAAATACCGATTCCAAGTTATAATGGCTGCAAAATTATTTTTGTCTTGAGAAGTAAGCGAATTTATCAAAGCTACTTAGTCAAAATATTTGTCAGTTGCTTTTGACGATATATGAACCTAGCGCAAAATAACCCGAAGTTCATAAAGGCTGGTTGTCTCATCCAGGGTTCGTGTCATAAAACCTATACGCCTGAAAGATAAAAGTGACATTATATATTGCGTATCATTAAGTTATTTCGTTTCTATTTATTCTACGCTAATAGTGTATTCACTAATCCTGGTATTTTTCCTCGCGAATCAGATTAATTTTACACCTTCCTCCTACATGTCAACGGAGACAGGTTTCAACAATATGATGTGTAAAATATGTCATCTCATGAGGTAGTAAAAGATTCATCAGGAAAATACTGATGAATTGATAACGTGAATTATGTAATACATACGAAATCATAACTATTAGTCCTTAACAGATTTCAGAGTAGGTTACTCCATCTTCTGGACGATGACTTTCCTCACCCTAAAAACGCAATCCTTCAAACACAGGATATCATGTCCATCGCTACATTACTTCTACGTTCGTGCCATATGAGCCGACGAGGTCCATCTTAGTCTTTTACAGCAAATCTGCCATAATCCTTACTAATCCCATTTGTAAAACGATACATAATTAAATAGCACAGAATGCAATGAGTATACGAATGACTTGAGAATTGCATATTGATAAGATTTTCATAAGAAAAACAAGAAAATGATTTGGAAAACCTTTCTAATATCAAAACTATTTTATAATAATAGAGATATGTTAATTGTGTGGAAATTTTAAAAAAATACATCACGGTATTTAATATTTTGTTTGGCTATGGTATATTTTGTTGTATAGCTATTGTTTTACACAATTCTGTCGGAATATATCAGATAAAAATCTGTGTTCACAGCCAACGTTATGCATATCTATATAGAGACATATTTTAAATGTTTTTTATTAATAAAATTTTAAAACGGGTCAGGCGACATCTCGTTGAAAAACTGGTCCCCGCATGCTCACAGAAATTAAAGTCAAGGTTTGTCAATATCAAGGGCGATCACTTAGAAATGAAATGTGCTTTAAGGCTCTTATGTCCAGGTGGTATAATGTTCTAACTTCGTAAAAAACATGCGAATACACTATTTATCCTCCTTTGCTATACTAAATTATTGAGAATTGTAGAATAAAACTAGTATTATCTAAAAACAAAAAAAGTATTGCGATAGAAATATTTAGGTTTTGGCATACAATAATATATAGTGTTTGATATGTCATCAAAGAGCAACAACTAACAACAAACAAATGTAAAAGAGTTGACCTGATCGTTCGAAATATTTTGAAATACGAATAAATATAAATTATAAGGGAAAGTCTTATGAGTTGTACTGCCACACACACAAACATACGCATACACACACACGCGCGCGTGTGTGTGTGTGTGTGTGTGTGTGTGTGTGTGTGTGTGTGTGTGTGTGTGTGTGTGAGTGTTTGTGTGTGTGTGTGCTTTCTGGTGCAAAGGATGCACGTTGTGGTACAGTGAAAATCGACTCAGAACTACAAATTCGGGTGCAGAGTTCGAATTCTAGTTGAATTCCTTGCATTCACTTACGCAAAAAATACCCTTCGGAAACGTATTAATCCGTTTTTCCCTACAGTTATGCAATAAACAATAAGACCGATTGGATTCTATATTCTTGACTGGCAACCAGTCTACCGGAGAAACCAATGGCAACCTATAGCGGGATAATCTTCTACCCAGTCCGCCATGTTTGTTTCGAGACATGATTACCCAAAGCGTATATCACGCACGGCACTTAACTGATATACTGATATATATTTACTCACTTACATATGTGTTTCGAAATAATTTCGAAATTTTTCATGCATACATTTTGTACACATTTTCAATGGTTTACAAACATTATTACGTGGCTTAGATGTGGCACAGGTTTGTAAGTAATGGTTGCTTCTGCAGAATAGCCCTCTCTATTCAGACGTAATATTTCAAGCGAGTCAAGCTAGCTAACCATTAAACCACGTCGAACTGCCTTTCCATATATGTATGTGAGAGAATAAGAGATGCTTCCATCATTCAAACATATTCGAGTCATTTTCACAATGTTCATAAACACATTTATTGGTGTAGATTTACTATGATACACTAATTTAATCGGACGCAACATGCCCGGATGTACTCTTTGAAAGCTTTGATGTTATTTGGCAAATAGCGATCGCAATTATCGCTCAGCTGATGTCACATGACCAAAATAAGACTTGTCTTCCTGGTTGTAGTTTTATTGATTTTCAAGCTGTCATGACCTGCTGTACTAGTCGCCTCTGCACACCATTTGTTTACCGTTTCTCTTCATATTCTCTCAGGATTAGTGATTTTTGACATAGCATAAGATGAAGAACAAACAAATATGAATAGCGTATAAATAATGGCATTTCTAATAATGATAATGTTGATAGCATGCAAGAAACTGCTACGAATATAACACAGTCCATATTACAGACATATATATATATATATATATATATATATATATATATATATATATATAACTCAAAGATACAGACTGGCAGAAGAGATAAAACTAATTTTCCCCCTCCATAAATCATTAAGTTTCGGCTGTCTGTAATGTATCTTTGAAGTTATTCAATGAATATAAAAAAAAACAGGGGTCATTGAAGTATGAACCTAAAATATTATTGCGATTGAAGGCACCATTAATTTGCATCGTGGTTTGAGACTTTTGTTTGAATAAATAAAAGGGTTCTAATAAACTGATTTCAGGGACACATGACGGCCAATACCTTAAAAAATACTTTTAAAATTGTTCTCAAAATACACAAAGGTTTTATCTAATGTCTTTTTTTTATCCATTTGATCTTTATAAAATAGAAAGTGAAAATATAAAAGTTTTCATCCGTAGAATGAAAAGTGTCCCAAAAAATTTAAAGGAAATAGAGGAATAATATTTTTTTAAATTGTTATTTGCGTGTAAATAAATGCAACGACTTCAACCTCGTCTCTCCGATTGCTCATTTGGAGCCAATATTTACTGCATCAGAACGTATATATATATATAAATTTTGTTGTTTTGAACGTCCGCCGGTAATATATCTTGCTTTATTTTGAAATAAATTTGCCGATGATACGTGAAATTTCTCTTAGGGATTTCATGTAGAAATGGCCATGCAACTGATTTGTACATCGAAATTTATTTTATTTTATATCTGGCTCTGTAATTTAAATATTAATTACATTGAGTCCTCTACCTTGATCATCTTTTAATATTAATGTAATTAATATTAATTAGGCTCTGTTCTATATTTAAAATATATATATATATATATATATATTTCTAAAGGATTATATATATATATATATATATATATATATATATATATAATCCTTAAGAAAATTGTATGGTTTTATTTCTGTTCACACTTAAAGCGTAAAAAGTTTTCGACGTATAATCTAGAAATAAACAAAAACGTGTTCAAAACTTTTAGCACTGAAACGGTTTTGTTTTAAATGAACAATAGTTATAAACATAACAGAATATATATATACATATAGAAAGATAGATAGAGAGAGAGAGAGAGAGAGAGATAGAGAGAGAGATAGAGAGAGAGAGAGAGATTATGCACACTACTGTCCTGATCTTTGTTTACATATTTACGATGATTCAGCTTTTATAAACTTCTTCAGTTCACATATGTTGGAATTACTGAATATTTTTTTGGTCCCCGTGGGTAGGTTGTTATAATTCTATGTGTCAGGACATTACTGGATATCTCAGTTTTCAGTTAATTCCTTTGAATCAATAATATTGCTTATCTCTATTGAGAATGTTATTATTATTTCAATTTTATCCTCGTATTTGTCAAGTAGATGATATCAAAGCAGAAGTACTAAATTCATGACCGTCCCTGTTCTCGTCCTCCTACTTTGTGAGGCATCTCGACGTCAATCAATATGTCACAGATGTTGTTCCCTTCTGATTTTCTACATGTTTTTTAATGGTAACTGTTCTACCGTACTTTTTCCATGGTGAGGCGAATTTGAGGGTGCTACTAGAGTGCATGGGTGTGCGCTGTGGTGCAGTGGGTATCGGTTTGGAATGAGAAAATGGGGTACCGAATTCGACTTTCAGTTGAAATCCTTGCATTTGTCTTTACGCAAATATACTTGGGAAATATATTAATTAGACTCTTCCTTCCAGTTCTGAGTTAAATAAAGGGACAGATTGGATTCTATAGCCTTGTCTGGCTACCAGTCTACCGCAGAAAGCAATGGCAACCTACTGTGGGATAATCTGCTGCCCACTCAGCTATTTCTATTTTGAGACATTATCACCCAAACGTTATCATGTATGGCACTTAACCGACTGAGGAGAGTGTATACTAGGTCTTTAAATGTCGAAACATCTAAATGTAACTACTACTTCTATTCTAAAAAGTATCTTTATATCATTTTTGTTCTTTTTATTGTAAATCATTGTATACTTATATCATTACCGCTTTGCTTAAGGTAAAATGATAGACAAACGCATAATTTCCCATTGTTTCCAAACACCCAAATCTATATAAACGTTATTACATTTTAAAACTATTTTATGACTTTAAATGCAAATGACTGGTAAGTTGTAAAAGACAAATTATTAAGTCAAAGTATTTATCTAAACATCTTCTATAGAATGAAAATCGAATCATGTGTTTATAATTTTAATATAAATATTATCTGAAAATTTAATACAATGCAAATTTTTAATAGCGATATTTTTCTCAATAAGCGGATTTGAGTAATAAATTTCTCTGTTGTAAATCGCAAATGTAATTAGTTAGTATTTAAATTCTATTTTTATAAAGATAAAACCGGCATATCAAATATTTGGTATAGTGTAAACTATCATGGTAATTAAGGGTAAATACTTACGGATTTCTTACTAAGTTTCCCCCATTAGAAACAGTGTATAGTGTTGAATTCCTTGCTTTCATATACACGCACAAACCTTGGGAAACGTATTAATCCACCTCTTCCCTCTAGTTATAGGTTAAATAGCCGGACAGATTGGGTTCTATAGCCTTGGCTGTGATCCAGTCTATCGCAGTAAGTAATGGCAAATACTGCGAAATAATCTTCTGCCCAGTCAGTCGTGGCTCTTTAGAGACATCGTCGCCAAAGTGTGTATCACATATGGCACTTAACTGACTGAAGTAACTGGATGAAAATCGCTTGTTTGTTAGGGCTTCGTTAGATAGCAAAATACTTTTAGAAAAACGTGCTAATGTCATTTGATTCGAGTAATTGACAAAACTTAATAAGAGAAAATTGAACTTATGAAACATTTAAATCTAAAAATGAAAATATTAATTATAAAAATTTAATAATAATATCAATAATATTAATAATAGTAACAATATCATTAATACATTATACTCACATGTACAGCTCACACTTTGAATAGCTATATTTGTGTATATTATATGCGATATTAGGGATATCTTCTCAATAAATGCCCATTGGATATCCAAATGTCATGAGGCAATTTCTGGTTTTCTCTTTCTATTTGGGACCCGGAAAAAATAAGTGTACAAAAGAAACCAAAGGAAATAAAATATAATAACAATAATAATGATGATAATAATGATAGTATTCAATAATGAAAATAAGCTTTCAAGGCTCTCAATACAAATAAGATCTGCTTTTATAAGAGTCTATAGAAAAGCAAAACGGAAGTCAAGGACCAATTATTGCGCTAAAAATATGAGAAAGAAAGCCAAGGATAAAGCTCTTGAACAGATGAAACAACGCTAGAAATATCCAGAACGTGCTAATAAATCCAATGTTGATAAAGTTAATGCTCATCGATGGTTACGTGCATCTGGATTAAAGTCTGAAACTGAAGGATTTATTCTTGCAGCACAAGACTAAAGTCTTTTCACGAGAAACTTTCAGGCAAATATTATGCATAATAATATGGATCCAAAATGCAGGTTTTGTGATAAACACCAAGAAACAATAGACCACCTAATCTCAGGCTGTCCTGTGCTTGCCCCAAACGAATATAAAAATCGCCACGATAGAGTTGGGCAATATTTACATTGGACAATGTGCAAACATTATGGAAAAGCTGTAAACAAACACTGGTATGAACATCATCCAGCACCGGTTACAGAAATAGAAGATGTAAACATTCTATGGGATTACACCATCTACACAGACAGAAAAATTGAAGCAAACAGGCCAGACATTATTGTTAAAAACCAGAAGGAGAAAACTTGTCTATTAATTGATATGGCTTGTCCAGCGGATTGTAACATAGCAATCAAGGAATTTGAAAAACTGTCAAAATATAAAGACCTGGAAATTGAAATAGAAAAAATGTGGAAATTGAAAACAAGAGTTGTGCCAGTGATAGTAGGTGCACTTGGAATGATAAAAAATGGAACAAAACAACACATTGAAAGAATCCCTGGAAACCCCAGCTTAAGAGACATACAAAAAATTGTCTTATTAAGTACAGCCCACACACTAAGGAAAACTTTATCTATGTAATGCTGAGGATGATAGGGAAGATAGAAAAACATGAAATGGAGCCATAACAACACGCCACTACCTGCCTTAGGTCTCCCCGCAGACTTGGTTGGTAGTAAGACCAAAGCAGAAATCGAAATATGATGAAAAATGACATATTAATAATATTAATGATAATAATAATAATAATAATAATAATAATAATAATAATAATAATAATAAGAAGAAGAAGAAGAAGAAGAAGAAGAAAATATTGGTCTGATGACTCTTCATCTTAATTGACATTAAAGTCAACGGGCATACGTTTATATTGATGAAATGTTACATGCCAGAGAATATACTTAGTTCATTACCAAAGATAAATATCTGTCATAGCCCTTTTCA
Source organism: Ascarosepion bandense (assembly GCA_037127315.1). Taxonomy (NCBI): domain Eukaryota; kingdom Metazoa; phylum Mollusca; class Cephalopoda; order Sepiida; family Sepiidae; genus Ascarosepion; species Ascarosepion bandense. The sequence goes on from JBBBDQ010000932.1 coordinate 1,711,252, forward strand.
ACCGTGACTTTATGACTATTAACGCGGCACAAGCCTGACGGCTATGAATCTCCCTTTTATAGCTGAAATACCTAGTTATAACCATATGTTTTTTATTAACAATTTCTTCACTCGAACTTCTAACTCGTGGAATTCTCTTCCGGTTTCTTGTTTTTTAATCCTACTTGAATATTAGATTTTTAAATGCAATATAATTCGTCATCTTTTTTCTTAATTTTCAGTGTTCTGTCTACTTACTAATGTACTATTATTCCAATTAACTATTATACTCAGTAATCCCTTCTGTGATAGTGGATTTATTTCGTTGGTCTCAGTGAAATAATGAATAAACTCTAGGAAATATGTCAAAAAAGACGAATTTTGTTAATCTGGATATTTGGGAACTCTAATATACTTCATAGTTTATTGCACTGCATTTACATAGCGTAGACTTTTTTGACTGCCTGGACACAAAATTCTGGCTTACAATATTCTGAAGCGGTTACTTGAATATTTAGAAAGCTCTCTGTCAGTTTAACGCAGTTGAACACCACCAGAAATCTAAAGATATTACAGAAAATTATAATAAATATATTGATAATATTAATTAAACACAATAAATTAAAGAAACCTGAAAACGGGAAAGTTTATAGTAGGGATTGAAGATATCTGAGCACAACTCAGACTCAAACATTTTCACAAATACTTTAGCACCAACAAAATTCAGGCAGCCACACAATCCAAGCGACATCAGATAGTCATGTACAAGTTTTTCTGAGATCGGAGATAATATGGGGATTTTACATAAAATAAATAAATAATCGAAACAGCAATCGTTTTCTGATGAAAATGTATGTGCTATTACCACGAAAGATGGCAATTTATATTCAAGATGAGGGTGATCTTGAAGATAAAAAAACATTCCCGTTTTTTACCGCTCTTTGCAATGATTTCTTAATTTTATTTTTTTGCTATCTGTTTCAATCATTATTCTAGTATACATTTGCACAAATTCGTTTGATTACTTACACGATGTTTCCTTGTTTCATTCTTGCCATCATTACCCCATCTTATTAACAATATTTCTCATTCTTCTTTTAACATTATATCTCTCTCTTATTTAAAATCTAAGTTATCCTTTAAATTTCGTCATTGTATACAGGTTTAGCCTATGTCATTATTTGTAATAATCTGGATAACTAATCGCCTGTTGACTCATGTTTCAACTTGATATGCTTGGTAGTTGTAAGCATTGACTGCCATAGAAAATATCAAACATATCTAAAGTAAATGAGTGACAGACAGATCACAGTTTGGTAAGCGGCTGATGAATATCCCCTGACGTTCACACGGTATTTTGTTTTTAATCGTGTCACCCCAAGCAAGGCATTCCACTGCCACTATAGTGCAGGGGGTTACATAGAGCGATTGGGTATAGGAAATGTCAGAAGGTGGGTGATAGACGAATTAGGATGTACCTAGAGAGAGAGTTGGAGAGAGTGGGTGTGAGTTAGTGTGTTAGGAGGTGTCTATTGACCCTACATTTAAACTCCTGGAGGTTGTACCCGTTGTAGCATGTGGTAGGGAATTCCAAAGGCGTGAAGTGCGAGGAAAGAACCTCTTGGAGTAGAATTTGCGGTTACATTTCATCGGTTTCATTGTAAAAGGGTGGGACCTAATTGCCAATCTAGTATTACCGGTCGCCTGCTTGACCTAATCCAATCTTTCTTAAATAACCGCAAAATGAAGGTCGTTCTGAATGGGCGTGCCTCTTCGTCCTATAGCACGAATGCTGGTGTCCCACAAGGCTCTATCCTGGGCCCTACGCTCTTCCTTATTTTCATCAACGACCTCCCAAATGAGATCAAGTCCCAAGTAGGCATCTACGCAGATGACACTACAATATACTCCCGCACCAGTAAGAAACCTGTCGTGGCGGACAGACATAATCTCGCTGCTGACCTTGAGCGGGATCTACACTCTGTGGTGAACTGGGGCAAGAAGTGGCTTGTCAACTTCAATTCCTCTAAGACCAAGCTGTTGTCTGTCAACCATTACAGGCAACCTCTTCTGCCTCCCATAAGCATGGACCAGATGATTCTCCAGGAGAGTAATACACTACGCCTCCTCGGACTTACCCTGTCCTCAGACCTCAAATGGAACCACAATATTGAATCCATAGCAAAATCTACTGCTAAGAAGATTGGGTCACTATGTCGATCCAGGATGTTTTTTCCACCTGAATCCATCCTGCATATATACAAGTCAACCATCCGTCCGTGCATGGAGTACTGCTGCCATTTATGGTCAGGTGCCCCTGCCGTTCTCCTCAGTGTTCTTGACAAGCTCCAAAGGAGAGTCTGTAATGTGATAGGTACTGATCTGGCGACTCGTCTGCAGCCACTTTCCCATCGTCGAAATGTGGCCTCCCTCTGTCTCTTCTATAAATACTCTCATGGCTTCTGCTCAGATGAGCTTAAGTCACTGATGCCTCCTCAACAGGTGTTTACCCGTGCAACCAGACTGGCAACTGGGTCCCACCCATTCACAGTCAGGTTAGCCAAACGCAGACAATTCTACTCCTGCAGCTTCCTCTCTCGCACTTCCCGCCTGTGGAACTCACTCCCGTATTCTTGCTTTCCTGACGGCTACGACCTCCAGAAATTTAAAAGCAAAGTTAATACTCACCTACTAACCACTGGACTCTAGCTCTCTCCCCTCCGCTGTATAATCTTCACGTTCTCTCCGCCCATGTATCTGTCATTGCACCTGCTTTCTCAGCTTTCTATTGTTCCTTTCTAACTAGCTTTTACTCCTCACTCTTTTCTAATTAATCTTTCTACATTTATGTAACCCCCTGCACATCAGTGGCGTTTCTGCCTTGCTCGGGGTGAAATGATTAAAAAAAAATCCCGTGCAAATTAACATCTAGGGGGCACCAGAGATTTAAGTTCTTCAGAGCAGAAGCTATGAATGTATTTATAGAAGAGGCACAGGGAAGCCACGTCACGCCGGTGAGAGAGAGATTGCAGGCTGTCAGCCAAGTCGGTATCAATCACATTACAGATTCTTCGCTGTATTTTGTCAAGAACCCCGAGGAGAATAGAAAGGGCACCCGACCAGATGTGGCAGCAGTACTCAATACACGGGCGGATGGTAGATTTATATAAGTGCAGGATAGATTCAGACGGAAAGAATTTCCGGGCCCTGCACAGAGAGCCGACTTTCATAGCTGAGGATTTAGCCATGGATTCGACGTAGTCATGAGTAAAACGAAAGGAGTGTGTTTCTTTGACGTTTTGTAGGATACGATATAAACTAATGTTATAAATCTTTTCTTTCGTGTTGGATGATTGAGGCTTAGTGCCATATCGACCACTGTGGTTAATTTAAGGACGAATTCTAAATATTTTTCAAACTATTTTTGACTGCCAATATCTATATTGTGCACGTCTGCAACTACAGATAAAATGTATACTTGGTGATTTTACTATTAACATATATTATTTTACGTGTTGATATAAATATGAAATGCTGACACTTTTACTATAAAAATGTATTTATATTGTTTCTTAATTTTTGTTTTGGTGTTCACTATTTAACAATAGATGGGTTCCTAACATGTGGCACCACTAAAAGTCAGGGTAGACTTCAGAACAACAACAAATAGGAGGTCGTTCTACATCCTTGGAAATCCCCAATCTCCTGATCAGACGCCTTACTACTGGATCTAGTTTATCGTCATATGCAGGACTGATATTGAGTCGTAGTTTGGCGAGACAAGTTTGAAAACCATCGCTCAATGTCGACATCACTTAATGATTTTCTTGGCATAGTTAAGGTGTGACACAATGCCGAATGTTTGGAGCACGAATTGATGCTAGATACCTCTTCAATCGCATTTGTTCTAGCAAGGAAATCTTGTTAACCATAACACCGCGTTGAATTATCATTTTTCGACAGGAGCTTAGATGTTACACAATGCTGCTAGTGAGGAGAGATCCATCTATTCAGTTATATCTGATCTAGCTTGACTTAGTTGAAAATAAAATTTGAAAATAGTGTGGAGTTGTGATATGTTTTGGAGCCAAGTTTGTTGGTTTTTCTGTAGATTTACTGATAAAAGCACTTTATCAAGCAGCAGTTTTTAATATCAAAGTGCTTGATATATGGGTGGAGAGAGAGCGCGAATTGTTTTAGTGAAAATAATTTGCCACTTGAACTGAGCAGGTTCGTGCCGATATCAAAGTTTTGGGAGGACAACGTTTTTATATCTTCACTCAACGGTGCAGTCATTTTTTTATAAATTTGAAAATATTATATGACTACACACATAATATAAACGATAGACTACAGTATTTACATTATTCGGACTACTGTCCTTATCTTTGTTACCATATGTACGGTGTTTCGGTCGTTGTACGCTCCTGCTATGTTCAGGTATTAGGAATTTTGAACCAAACACTTTATTACAATCACTGGGATATATGATCTTCATCTTCAACTTATCTCCTTCTAACCCTGTATGTTAAATGTTCATCACTGCTCTACCCTGGTATTGAACTCACAACTATCTGAGTCAAGTCAAAGGAACTAAACAACGTCTAAGCCAATAGACCATATGTGCTGAAGAAGGCCGGAGCGCACAACAGCCGAAACGTCGTACAAATGTCAACAAAGAGGAGAAAAATAGTCCGAATAATGTAAATATTACCTAATTTCAGAAATATAGACAATTACTTAACGATAGACTATATTGGCATTTTTAAAAATGTTACGAGAAATACCACCACCGCCAAAACTAGAGATAATAAATTAAGGAGAATAAGTTCTGTGATATTAGAATGAGAAGATTTGATAGAAATTGAATATTATGTAGATATGAAGAATGTTGACGGAAGACCTTTGATTTAAATAGTTTAGCCTTCCACTGCTCAAGAAGTGAAAGTTTCAAATCAATTACACAGTTTCGTAATTTATTGAGATAAATTTTGTTAGTGTAACATCTTTATTATCATTGAAATATAGATGAAAATGAGGGTGATTCAATCCCGTAGGTGTACCATGAAATATGCTAGTTGTAAACGTCTGTACTGCCTGAATTAACAATCCGTGCACATCTAAACATTCGACAAACGAATAACGTTAGGTTAGTGATAGAGTTATAATGATGTATATGTGGAAACGATGACGAAGGGAGTTAGTCTAAATTCGTTCCTTGCAATAGAAATAAATGAAAGATTTTGTTGGTGATGTTGGAACGACATTAATTCTTTACTTTCCCTTTGAATGGGAACTGCCACATTCCCCCAAAAAGTTTTTATTTTCATTGCGAGCTCAGTACAGAGATCAGCTAACAATTTCTTGGCATCAAAGATTTGCAGAGTCCACCGTTCAAACGTTGCATAAAAAGATAATGTGTAACACATATTCACTCACGTTTATATATATATATATATATATATATATATATATATATATATATATATATTTGTATAAGTATCTATTTACGTGTGTGTGTGTATCATTTTACCTGTGATTATTTCCTTTTGTCATAGCTTACATGCAATCAATTTTCGCTGCTCAAAATATATATTTTTCTTTCCTTCATTATTCCTGGTCGTAAATATTCTTACCGTCGAATATTAATTTGTAGTCATCTCTAGCTGACGGAGGTTCGGAATAGCCCCCCATAAGGCGTGTACCACACTTTGTAAATCGTAACGCGTAGACATGGAAACAAGGAAAAATTGCCTAACGTATACCTTCTATCAAGAGATAGATGCATTTCATTGTCGTTAAAACATAAAGAAGACTTTAAAACATATTTTTAATTTATATGGTATAAATGCAGAAAATTGTCAAACAATCATTATAATTTTTTTTATTATTTCAATGTATTTTCGGTTTGAATATTTAAGACAATATATACGTTAATTTAAACAAATATTTAAAGAATTTTTAAAAATAAGAATGCATGAAATAATGAATATTTAAAGGAACACAATTACTTGATTTTAATTTAGAAGGTAGAGCGAAAATATTCCAGATATAGAAATAAAGTGGGAGAAGTAATAGAACACTTTGCGTTTTACTCATTATTGTTTAATATTAGCGCTAAATTTTCTCGCCCAATATGCCCCCTCACATTTCTGAAAGCGCTATAGAATATTTTTTACTCCCCAAGAGCTAAGCACACAATTGCTTTCTTCATGATTCCCAATTGATCGCTCCTCGGAGAGGATTATATTATTATTTTTCTTATTACTGTTGCATGAAATGTGATGCAAAACATAAAATCGCAGTCGATTTAGAGGATAAAAAACACCCAGGAAGCCTTGCAAAGCAAAATAAGTGGTTAAAATTAGATGTGTTTTACATTGCCAAAGAGAATTGGCCATTCTGTAAGTGAATCTTGGCCAATCCACAAATTTAGGGTCTAACTTCTCAGGAGGGAACCCCAAGCCTGCCAGCAAAATATAGAATAAAGTTTTGTTGTTTTGAACGTGTCATCTGTCAGTGTTGCCAGCATTTTAAAGAAAATAAGACAACCCACTGAGAGATTTTGTTAAAGAAATGATTCAACTCCATCCGTATCTGAATTTCATCTTCCTTTCAATGATTAGAATAATCATGGGTTTTGTAGCAACACTGTCGCTAATATTCATTAGATTCTCTTATATATTTTTTATCTAAAGGACAAATATTTTTCTTCTAGAGAATAAATATCAGGAGAGTGTAAAATAGTTGCTGTATTTTAAGGTTTCTGAGAAAAAATAATTTAGCAAACTATAAGAATTTAAGTTCGAGTAATATTTCTAATCGACAATCGACAATTCTAATCGAGTAATATTTCTAATTCATATCAGGGTAGACACCGGTTATTGTCCGATCAGCGAAGTTAAGTAACGCCAAGCCTCGTCTGAAACTAACTGGTTAATCGCTTGAGAATATCAGGTGCTGTAAGCGTTGGTGTACTGATTGTGTACTATATTAACATTCGGAATGAGAAATCGAATAGACGGGTTCAATTGCTGTCAGGTTCATTGCATCATATATTTCCTAGAATATATGAAACAACCTCTTCTCCCTATCCATCCATTTGTTATAGTAGATATATCAGAAAACAATATTATAATCAACAAAAAATATTGTTAAAATCCTAAAATAATTTCTAGCTGTTAATAAGCCATAAAAATATCAGATCAAAGAAGTAAGGCATTGTCACAGTAAAAACAATAAAGGGTAGGTATGAGCCCAGGATGAGTATCATAACCTGTTTTAGTCTGAAAATTGTGCAGGGCAATATCTGTAAAATGAGTGTACACCTGATGTCAAATATGACAGTAAGATATATTAGAAGTTTTTAAGTGTATCCGACAGGGTTTCCCCACTGATCTCGAAAGAACTGAATTTACGTATCCAGTAATGAATTTCAACACTCACGGCTACTGGCGTGTGTTTACATTGTATATAACACGGTAAAGCCTGCCTTTCTTTACTGAGCGCCCATAACTCAGGGGTAGAAACGATGACTTATGTCAATTCGGATGGGTTTCAATCTTATCTAGATGTCTAACAGTACAAATGAGATGTGATACAGCAAAAAATATATTATTCACTTCAGGATGACATAATCATTACAAAAAGTAAAAATAAAAGCGCACGGTTAAAGAGGAAACATACAAAATGTTTTTTCACAATTGGTAGTAAAGTTTAATAACTAGTAGTAAATAGTATAAACAAGTAGTAAATAGTATAAACTTAACAAGTATCTCCATGAGTGTCAGAGTTTATATATATATATATACAAAAATGCTCATGGAAATAGTTATAAAAGCGAGAGAGCTTCGGCTAAGGTTATACTATTTACTAAGCGTTAGTTAACACTAATACCAAATTTGAAACTTTTACCGTGTTTTCGTCTTTGACAGTGTCTTTTGTTTTTAAAATGCTCATGTTTTCTATTCGTGAAGAAAAATATATTATTATATAAATTATGTTATTAAAATAAAAACAGTTATATATATATATATATATATATATATATATATATATATATATATATAGTGTATCGAGGCAGCAAATAATTTTCTAAACATATACTGTTAAATGGAAGAGACAATGAATGTCTATAATGTTTAATCATGAACCGGTCTAAATGTTGTATTTTGGCTTTAATTTCAGTTGAAAATAAAGACCAAAATTCTCCAACATTTGGATAATTTTTATTAAGTTTGTTCTAAGCTTTCAGCTCACATGAGTCTTCTTCAGAGAGATTATTAAGAAGGTAACACAATGACATCCACCATCAGCGACGATTTTATTTTGTGTTGAGATAAAACTCCGCTAGGCAACGGCAATAGTTACCAAAAATAACAAACGCAGTTCGCAAATTTGGAATGCGGTTCTATGACTTCACACCGCGTGATAGCGCGAAATGAAAACAGAACCATATATTCAAATGCAATGTAATGTGTTATGAGCAGAGTTAAACGTTATTTTATTAAGTGTGTGTTGTTTGGATTTAATGTAGATGACATACAATATCTGAAGGTTCTTTTTACTGTGTGTATGAGTAAGGATTTTTGTATATGTAGTGGGTTTATTATAATACATATAATGGTTTTACTACAACCACGCTCTCCCGTAGACTTACATGTCACTTTTCTGATTAGAGTACAATTAAACAACATTTCTCATAAAAACATGAATTTGTAAGTAATATCAGAAAGATTTTAGTCAAAAATACGATAATCCTTACTCATTTTTTGTCTTTAGTTTCAACTGAAATTAAAGCGAAAATACGACGTTTCGAACGGCTCATGATTAAACATAATAGAATATATATATATATATATATATATATATATATATATATATATATATATATATATAACTGTCTTTTGTATAACAAACAGGAATATTCTTCTGATTAGACAATGACATATATCTGGATATACGCAGTGTCTGGATGTTTCAGAAAGTACCTAAGATTATTTAATTTACCGGAAATATCTGACATTTTACTAAACATGAACGGCATATATTTCAGACTTAAAATCTTAAAAGAATGCCGTCTAATTCCGAACGCCTTCGAAGCTTAAGTTCAAATTTGCTACGTTTTGTCTTGCAATTTATATCTACTCAGTGCAGTTAGAAAAGATATGAATTGTTTCAATTTGTTATTTCATTTTATTTTATCTAGCAATACCACATGGTATGGCTTAATTAACACTATCACGTAGTCACAAGAAACGTTTAGATATTTTTATATATATTCTAGTTTTAATTGCTTTGTAAAACAATTTCTTAATATTTCATGTTGTTAACACTTACAATGGCTTAATAAAGACTGCTATATTTTTGTTGCTCAAGTTGCTTGCTGCTGAGGTGAACAATAACACTGACTCCACCTGCTTTGTTTAAAATATTGTTGCGTTGTCAGAAGTATAGTCTTAAATAAGGATTATATTTAAAAAAGGATTATATTTAAAAAACAAAAAATAATTTCGATCCCATCATTACAGTAATGTGTAAAAGCGATTATCCTAGACAAAATTAAAATGACAATATTTTTTAGAAAAATATCGTTCATATACAAAGATTAGATTGATAAGCCTAATATTGGAATCGAATGTTGAGTAACATTATGATTTTTTCAACTGTTGAATGTATGTTTTCTCTTTTAATTGAATCAAAATTGAATTTTTAAAAAGTAATATGTATTCTACACATACGATTACAAAACTGATGAAATCATTTGTAAACAGCTTTTGGAAAACTTGTAGTTATAACAGAGAATGTTTTTACCAAATACATGAGAGAAATTTCAAATAAAATATGTCTTGTAAGAACTGTACGAATATCTATTTTATAAACGATAACTTATTTTCTATAAATAATATCGTTGTTTACTTTCGGAAATTTTCAATTCTCGACGACGAGGTTCTGTCCAACCAATATATTTTATATTGCATTCATCTTTATAAACAACATCTACACTGGCCTGAAATGCATTCTGTTAGCATATCTAAATCTGGTCAGCTACGCCTGATTTTTATATTTCACTTGTGTGTTACCAATTGCTGTTCTAGCATTCCTACATTAGAGGACGATTCGTTTCTACGTTATATTTTTACTAATGCGGTATAGGATGTCGTACATATATTCCTTAGACATCTTCTCCCCCATGTGATGTCATACTCGGAATATATGTCTAAAAAGTGCTGAACTTCTTTGAAGGTAGTTCTGATATTATGTGGCCTGCATAACTTTTTTTTCTGATAATCCATTTACCTACGGTAGGCAGACCGAGGCTGATTTTTGAGTGTTGTTTTTTCTTGAACTTTTCTATACCAATTATTTAGAGTTTCTTCTGGGTACCAAGTTTAGTTTTTACGTTTTAAGGTACTGCTTGCACTGAACCTTCTTGTTATATATGCTGGGGTCGCCACTTAAGATTTCTGTTCGAAGTTTTTAGCACCGACGATCTATTTATTTGAATTAATCCTTTTTTAATATATATATATATATATATATATATATATATATATATATATATATATATATCGACTAACATATCCTGCAGACTATCAGATCTCGTAAAATTATTCCAGTTTCGTAGCTGCTAACGAAGAACAGATGTTGTAAGGTGGGCTATGAAGGTTGTGTAATAAGTAAGTGCTAAAAATAGTAAAACAGGAAGTCATCTTAAAATCCCAGACTTTATAATCATATCCACCAAAACGATTAATTACAAAGAAATTGATCAGTAAATCATTATTGTATCCCAAAATTTTTTACAATCTCAAAATATTTCACGTCTTTAAATAACTAAGGTTATATTAATAAGCCATAAAGACGATAATTCATATGTATATATATATATGTACGTCATCCACAAGCATTTTTCGCATAGATAGATAGATAGATAGATAGATAGATAGATAGATAGATAGATAGATATAGAGAAGATAGAGAAATAGCGTGAGAGACAGAAAGGTGTAAATTTATAAATATACTTATTAAGGTGCACATACATCAATGACACTGTGTTCAACATATGAACAGAGATGAATTATATATATATATATATATATATATATTGATTTATTGATTAATTAAGATTTACGTTTTGTTCATAATAGTAATAGGTGTAGACCAGTGCACATTTGCATTAAAATTGTTCAATACAGTTATATTGTAGAACTTTTTATTATTTCGCTTTTTTAAACGAGTTGTTTCCTGACCTAGGTTTCTAACATGCGTGGTCTTTTCACGCTAATTTTAATAACTGATTTTTCCGTAAATTGTTTTTCTTTAGAAACGCTCAACTAACGTTGGTTTTTTTTTTGAACGCTCACATGGCAGAGAATTCTTGAACGAGCAATTATTAATTAAAACGAGCTGTGGCATTTTTATCCATGGTTGTATAAACCAAAGAGGTGTTTTTTTAGTATGGATACTCTTAGTCATATTTTCCGTTCTTCATTCAAGAGTTGGCTTTTGTTTGGCAATAGCATAATCTCTATTTTTTATTTTTGGCACCGTCTACATATTTCGTCACTGTTGTTAGACATGGCAGTTTGTAAAATGCTCTACGATATGTCTGATTCTTTTCCATAATTTGATTTTCATTTCCACACGTGGTTAGACAATTTTATACAGTTTCATATTTTTTCTATTTTGAAAGTAGACCTGTGGTTAAACCAACTGAACTGAAATGTGTCTTTGGTTGAACCAAAATATATTTTATTTTTGGACATTTACTTTTATGTATCTTTGCCTTATAAATTATTTCTCATGTGTTGCAGTTTCCTTAGATTTCGTATTCATATATTCATACAGTGTAACTTATTAGGATTCACATATTCATATAGGATGCATTCATATAGGATAACTTAGTGTTGGTAATATATATATATATATATATATATATAATATGATAAAATCTCGGAGTTTCATAATTTACGCAATCATTGCGTGCATATTACAACTATATTGGGTTAGTGTTGTTTTTCATGTAAGTTTGGAAAATGTTCGATACTAGGTCTAATGTTAAAATTAATCCATAGAGTCCTTAAATCATTTGGCCTTAACCTAACCACAATATCAAGCAAGTAGACTTCCTAGACATAACATTAGACCTAGTATCGAACACTTTCCAACCTTACATGAAGAACAACACCTACCCAATATATATAAACCCCAACTCTAATCACCCACCATCCATTGTTAAGCACATCCCATCACCAGTTGAACGTCGCATTAACACATACTCATCAAACAAAGAGATATTTGATAAGCACATGGTTATTTATAATAGAATCCTTAATGAAAGCGGGTATAAGTAATCAAAAATCAGTTTTGTAGAAAAATTGGAAAGTCCAAAAACAGAAATAGAAGCAGGAAAATAATATGGCATAAACCTCCATTCAACCAATCAGTTAATTTCAAGCTGGAACATAAATTTCTTAAATTAATAGAGAAGCACTTTCCCAAGTATAACCCTCTAAGCAGAATCTTTAATAAAAATACCATAAGATTAAGCTATAGCTGTTCTAATAATCTAGAAAAAATAATCAAAAATAATCAAAATGCATAACAGAAAAATATTAAAAATACACAGCAAAAATAAATCCAACACTAATAAAATTCCGTCCCATGACAGCAACCTCTGTAACTGTAGAAACCCCAACTAATACTCCATGGCCAATAAATGTCTGACGAAATCTCTGATAGAATATTCTAAGGATGAAAAAATATATATTGGGAATACTATGAACGTATTTAAAAAGCACTTTTACAATTACCTCTCATCCTTCAATAACAAAGAAAAACAAAACATGACATATCTCTCTAAACACTTTTGACATTAAAAAACGAAAGGTCAAATGGAAAATTCTCAAAAAAGCAAGAACAGCAAAATCTATAAAAGAACCATGCTTTTTTTGCCTTCAAGAAAAAATAGAGATCATTAAATATATAAATAGTAACAAGCACTTAAATCAGAGACTCAAAACCACAGTAAACTCTAAGCACATTAGGGGCCTAACACTACAATCATGCTAAGAAATACAAAGAGTTAGATTGATATCCTCATTATAAAAGATAAAAAATGCTATAGAAAAAATCGATACAATAAATGCTTAAAGGAAGGTCTATCACTAAAGCCTACACCAATAACCTTACTGAACACAATAACCTTACATATATACAAAAATATTCCGTACTAGAAAAATCAAAATTAAATAAATGGCTTCCAAACTTGAAAAAGAATCAAAATTAATATCTTCAAAATCAAGATTAAATATACTACTTGAGAATAGTTATATCATACACAAAAATATACTCTAAGCACACGTAAGATCTATCCCTACTATCACCACAAAAAATACTGGGAATTTGAATAAATATTTTTATTATTATAAAAGATAAAAAATGCTACAGAAAAATCGATGTAATAAATCCTTAAAATAAGATCTAATGCCCGCAAAAATATCTAAATAAATAAAATATATAAAAAATTAAAAGAAATAAATAAGATTCCAAACGATAATTTATAGATAAAAGAAGATAAAAACGAGAAAAGGAAAAAAGGAGGAAAAAAAAAGGAAAAAAAAGAAAAAAAAAGAAAAAAATTAAAAGAAAAAACCGACCCTCTAAACTTAAAATTAAGATTAAACATACAACTTTATACAAAAAACTGATAAAACGCTAATTCGCATTTACTTTCCAAAAATACAAATTTAGATTTCTTGAAATAACTTCGCCTAAATACAATTATACTCCAAACTTGAAATAAAGGAAAAAGACGAAAAAAGGGAAAAAGAAGAAGAAGAGAAAGAAAAAGAAGAAAGAAAGAGGAAAAGAGGGGTATATGTGTATGTATGTATATATATATATATAAATATTTTACCGAAAAAATCTAAATTGGAAAGAAAAACACCCCACCCGTATCACGTCTATGAAAACCTAGACACAGGATCAAAGTAAAGACATGAATTAGGTCCACAAACTGCAGACATGAACCAATTAAATGATAGCCAACCATAAAAATGACCACTCAACATTGCCCTCTTAAAAATCCTAACCAAAAGATATACCCAACCGATAAAAAGATAAAACATACATTCCAACAGATAATACTATTAATCAACAATTTCACACACACCGAATTCCTCAAAGTCTAACGATCAAAACGAGACATTCACTTAATTACCAATAACTCCAACCAACCCCCACGGCAATAACGAACCAAATATAAACAGGGAATGATTCCAAACCTTTATTTCCCCTGAAGAAGTGTTTAAATCTAAACACTAAAACAAACATATGATTGTAGGGAAGAGGACATATATAGAAGAAATTATGTACATGTTCTAAAACATAATTTATAATAAATATTCACTGCTCTATACATCATATATCGAGCACTGTTTTAAATTAATGTTTCGGAAGGATTTTTTTTTCTTTTTTCTCTCCTCATTCTATATTCACTCGGATATATATATATATATATATATATATATATATATATATATATTCTTTCTTTTTTATTGTTTGAAGAAGTTCGTGCGTTACTTTTCCACGCAGAATCTATTTGTTTGTTATTTAATTTTTTCTGTAAAGACCTGAACAATAAAAGCCCAGATGATCTAACCAGGATATTATGGTGAGGACTGGAGTATTTCCGTTTTTTTTTTACGCTGGCTCATCGTTTCTTTTGCACCATGTGCTCTTGCGCTGTCCAGGCGGAAAAAAATAACACCACTTTTTTCGAGAGAACCGACGTAATTTTTAACCTATGTTTCTTCACATGGAAAAAAATCATGTCAAGATATAGCTTTTAACATTCTTAGCAAAATATTCTGAAAAAATATGTGTAAGTGAATGTAAGAAATTTAACCGGAATTCGAAAGCGGCTCCCGGATTTCCGGTTTCTGATTTCAAGTTAATACCAACTGCACAACACACTTTTATATTAAAATTTAAAGTGTAAAAATGAAATAAAAATATGTCACGCTACATGAAATATATATTGCTTCTCAAAGTTTCAGCATTCTTTTGGGACGTCGTCTTTCCCCAGTTTCAGTAGAATGAATGTGCCGTTAGCTGACAGTGCTGAATAAATGCGTATTGGTTTGGAGGGATGTGACAAATTTTGGTGATTATGAATCTCTTCGATACATCATTGACGGAATTATTTGCGTTTAATTGAATGAAATGAAACCTAGTGGAAATCAATGTCGGCTATATTATTTCGCACTCCAAACTAATATCCACTACACTATCTGTATTTTCAGCCATACAATCTTACAGCACCACATATTCCCATTCGGCCAACCATCCAGATACTGATCAGGGTCAATGTTTGTTTGCTTTGAGAAACCAATTAAAATAGTCTGTGCAAAATTATGTGGCAGTAATTTTTTTCATTTTTTTTTAAATATATATATATCAATTTTTTCAACGAAATATATGTTTTAGATAAATATATATTTTTAAATACGTATAAATATAAATGATTTGGTAGTGCGTTATCTAAAATGAAATAACTGAACAATTAATTTTCTAATTATATATAGGTAAAGCTATTAGTTTCTGAGAGTATTTAACCTCGCACTCTGCTTTGATGTAATAACCTGTTCTCTGCAAGCGATCTTGAAAGGCCTGAAATTTTCGTAGACACACGTAAATGCAGTCAAATATTTGTGCGCAAACGAAAACAAGTTATAATGTTATTTTTTTCTTCGTCGCTGATCCGATTCCTTTCATTACATTGATGTGGACTTAAACGGCGTTTACCAAACCATTAGGAGAATGAAGTTCTAAGGTGGATAAAGATCAAGCCAACGGATAACTTACAAGAGATTGTATCTCGATAAAATAGCTGTTGAGAATGAAACAGGAAAACACTACAGTATCCCTCACAAAAAATATGTCGGAAATTCACAATTCAATAATATCAGATAACGGGTTTGATTACTTTGAAAGTGGCTTTTCTCTCAATGAGTAGAAACATGAGACAAATGTGTCACACAAACATCATCCTGCGACTGCTTGCAACAATGTTAAATACACAATTATGCCTACGAAATGTTAATACATTAAATCGATTCACAAATTTTAAAAAGCAAAGCATGAAATTAGAAGTCTGAATATCGTCATTCTCGGCGTAAACGATACAGTACAAAAATCACTATTGAGATTCTACAAAAGACGAACAGAATGTCAAAATGATACATAAGTTTAAGAAAAATATTTTCGTTACTTTCTAATAGCAAACTGATTTTCTTATTTTGAATCGGAAAGAAAAGACAATCAATAATGTTAATATTACTCTAACTCCATTCACATGAAAATAGGCGGAAATATAGATGAGGTATTATCGCCAGAGTTTTTCTAATTGAGGTCAAAGGTCAAATCAGTGGAATTTCTAGTTTTCAGATTCTGATGCCTATTTGTTCTTCGACATCATCAACCGCGCCAAAATTTTGTTTTATGTTGGGCAGACTATTGTTACAGTTTAGGTGTGTGCCTCTCAAACTACATAAAAATTTCACTGATAGTAGTCTTTTCTATTTGTTTGTCGTCAATCCTACAGGCTACCCTTGCATCTAACACATATTTAACTGTGCGGAAAAGAGATCTAGTTAAAAGCTTTTCAAAGGGTACATCATCGTGATACAATGGTTGGCAAACCAGTCTCGCAAGATCCATTACTACGGAATAGTGAGTTCGATTAACACGGCGTTCCCCGTGGTTGGCAAACCAGTCTCGCAAGATCCATTACTACGGAATAGTGAGTTCGATTAACACGGCGTTCCCCATATTTGCGGCCTTGAGCCACATCTAAGCTACGCTGAAAATATCATTTCAACTTTTGTGTAATGGTTTGCAAGATTGTCTCGCTTGATCAAGACTGAATAATGCATTCGACCTTGTGTCACATTTAAGCCCAGCTTAGTTAATATCCATAAGCTTTCCAGGATTTGTGCAAAATTATTTTGAACACGGATCAACGATTTCTTGATCAAAGCCCCTAAGCATTGCACCATCGGCACAGCATGTAAGTCTTATAACGTACTCAAAATACCACATCTTTGACCAAGACGTAAGAGTTTCCCATATCTTCATAATCGAAAATGAAAAATTAGGAGTTGAACAAAACTGGAAATTGTTTGGCAAGTCTGGACGTAAACAAGGATTAACACGTGGAGAAAATTGCATTCATTTCAAGCTTGTGTAAATACAAAGGCAAAAAACGAGGAGAAAAATAAATTATCGATAGTCTATGCAACCATGAATAAACAATAAACAAATTGCTGTTTTACCGACTAAATATTTGTTTTCAGGAATGATCTATCAGGCGCATATTAATTATTCATTTTTAAGTGTCATATCCTTTCAGAACGTTGATCTTCATAGTCGCTCTCTGAAAGTAAAACTACACCTCCTCGGGTTAATTCTCTCAACAGACCTCAAGAGTAATCTCTATATAGAATTCATAGCTAAATCCGCTGCTAAGAAGGACGGGTCTCTCTGCAAGTCCAAGAAGTTTTTCCGGTTGAAACAATCCTGCATATATACAAATCTTCCATCCGTCCGTGCATTGAATACTGCTGCGATATCTGGTCAATAGTTCCTGTTATCCAACTAGGGGTTTTTGATAAAATTCAACGTAGATTTTGCAATGTGATCGATCCCGATTGGCAGCTCGGATACAGTCACTTTCTCACCGGCACAATGTGGTTTCCCTGTGTCTCTTCTACATGTACTTCCACGGTTTTTGCTCTGATGAACTTAACTCACTAGTGCGCATTATATACGAATTTACTCGAGCCACTAGATTAGCAACTAGTTCTCACCCTTTTACTGGAAAACCAATAAGATATAAACGCAAATTCTACAACAACAGCTTCTTTTCTTGCCCTTTCTGCCTGTGGAATTCCATTCTATTTACTTGCTTTCCCGACAGCTACAATCTCCAAGAATATATATGTAAAGTCAATAGTCATCTCTTATCTCACTAATCTGCATCCTCTCCCTCATGCTCCTTTCTCCGTTCACTCCACTTTCATCAGTATTCTCATCTTTTACTTACCCAATCCCTGACACCCCCTATAACCTGTCACACTTTCTCATAGCTTTCCTCCTGAGTAACCCCCTGCACAACACTGTCAGTATAATGCCTTGTTTGGGGCGATATGATTATAAAAAGATTCTTGAATATTTCCTTTCATTTGTATATATTAGTACATTTTTCTTTTTGTAAAATCTTATATACTAGAAATAACTTCTTAGAAGAATACTATTAGACCTTTTTTCTATTCTCAATCAAACTCTTATGTATTCATATATATATATATATTATTTTACAAATTCACGTGTCTCAGCAACACGATTCCTCTAATTACATCAAAATAGGTCGACTATGTTTGTTTTCTGGCAGTCCGTGTTCAACTCAAATAACGGCAACCTTTTTGTAATCACGGTTCAACCATCAATTTATTCAAGTGAGTCGAAGGTAAGTTATTCTTATTTTACACTGTCACTATGAATGGCAAACTTGAAAAGTGCCTAAACTGAATATTCTTCTGTTCGACGTGGAAAGAATTTGCAGTTGAAATGGAAATGACCAGCAGAAAATATTTAGGGACTGTAAATAGAACGTGTTTACGAAAGAACTCCTGACAAGCTCAGATGGGGTCGTCCTGGTGAAATAAGTACAAGAAAAATAAAATAAGGTGTCTCATACTTGCCCTGAAAATGATTGAGCTTGAATAAAAATAGAACTGATACGAAATATGGCAGATAAAATCGAAGATAACAAAGGCAAATTGCTCGCAACTGAATGAGAAATATGCCATAAAGTAAGAAGAAAAAAAAAGAAAAAAATTTTTTGATATATATTTTTAAGGGGTATCAAGCCTTTGCATGTAATTTATTGTTTATACTGTGAGTTTTTTCAAATAAAGATTAACTCATATTTCACTCGCTTCCTCAAATACAGTCCCTTTCTATGTTGGTACATTGATTCCAATGCATCTCTAACAAATCGCATCTTATTTTAGAACGATTTATCATAAAACTCAAAATATGCTTCAGATTCCGATATCGATTCTTCATTGGAGCCAAATCTGGAGAACTCGTTGGGGGTCTGCATACAGCCAGTAGTCCCCAAGGTCAGATCTGGAGAATAGGATGGATACTGAAACAAATGGAAGTGCAATTTCCATCGTTGCGATCGACTAATGATACGGTGCTTTGTTTTTTCCTTCTGGATTTGTAACCGTTTTTTGGCAAATTCTTCCTTTAAACGTACTAATAATGCTATATAATATTCACTGTTGCTGATTGTTCCTTTCTCATGGAAATCGAAGAAAAAATATCTTGCGTATCATAAAATAGTGAGAGTTAAGTGTTTACGTTTGCGACTTTGTACGATTTGTACAATTTTCACTTGCTGCTGTCCACTCAGCTGACTGCCCATTTGACACTGAAATGAAGCTGTGAATACATGCTTCTTCCAGTGTCACACATTTACGCAAAATCTCCTTCGTGTTGCATTGAAGCTGTCGAAAACAACGCCCTGAATTGTACACGCGTTGTTGTTTTTGATAGTCTGTGAGCAACCGCGTAACCCACTTTCTCAAACTCTTTACGCAATGGCAAACCTAGGAATAAATGAAAATAACACGGCAGACTTAGCAATATTTTTAAAGTTTGTACTTTTCAATTTTCATGGAAAAATGCTATATATTATGAATTAAGCAATGTATGTTAAATATATTTATATGAATATTTGTTACTATCATTTATTCAAATTAAAAAAATTAAAAAAATTAATAAAGTAAATATATTTTTAAAAAGTTGAATTTTAAAACAAACTATTTAGAATTTTATCATATGGGACTGGTTGACGCAATATCTTTTATTCATCGCATCATCCATTATCCACGTATGAGTTAAAGTCAAAATATATTTGTCTTTGCTAAATTAGATGCTATGATACCAGTCACTTTAATCAATAATGCTTAAGTATAGTTAAAGCACTCCCACTCGTCTAGACGAAGGAGTGAAATTGCGATTTCTCGACATTCAAAATTATTCCGAACTTAATATTAATATAAAAGAAGGTTTTATCAAAACAGCCGTGTCTATAACTACGGTGAATTTTCAAACTTCAGAGTAATTTGAGGAAAAGAGATGTACAAAAAGAAAACAGTGCATGAGATGACCATTTGATAAAACCTACTGCTGCTCGATCCCCAATAATTTATTTTAACAAACAACGTGCTAATCTGCTTAACACTCGTACAATTGTCAGTTTGACTGTTTTACTTTTCAGATTAGCAGTTAGTCTAAAAGTATTCACACTTGCTTGTAAAACATGATTAATGTCAGATGCACAGTTCAAACATCCGATTTTTGCAAAAAACATGAGACAAGGACAGGTGGAAAGTGGAGCAGAAATTTGATTTCAAGTGAATTTGCAACAATTTTCTTTTATAGAGTGAGATGGATGTAATGTCGTCCGAATTACACTAATTTAACATATATATTAACCAAATACTTACAAAATATCTTTAAAAATTAAAAAAAATAATTTTATTTCATAGAACCGCTATTTGTTTTAAACGAGCACTTCAGACGACTTCGAGATCTCCAACACCGCTTGTGCTATGAATCATTGTTTAAAATGATAAATTCTACCGTAATCCTTGATTTCACTTCACTTCATTTTTACAGGATTTTATTTTTTTGGTCTCTTGCTCAATTGCGCTTAACAGATAAAAATCAGGATGCAATTTGGGGAGTTAGGCTATCAAACATAAGGGGTGATGTCGCAGAAATTGTCTGACAGCCATGACTGGGTTCTCCTGATTGCGTGGCATCATGCAAGGTCATGTTGCCAGATATAAAGTTTTCCAACAGCTAATCCCTTGTCCAAGAACAGCACTCCCTTTTCAAGATGTAGGTCATCGTTTTGAATTTGAGCCTCTGTGGGAAAATGAATGAAAGCAAAAAAATTAATCACACAAAACACCTGTGTAATTGTCATTAGGCTCAACTAACTCTTTCCGAAACCACGGCGTTTTCCTCGAGTTGACACCTAAACAATTTCAAATGTTTATATTGGAGTTTCTGATACGACTTCCAAGCAGTATATAGTGGTGTTTGAAAATCTCGGGCGAATGTATTTGCTTCATTGTGATATTTTTCACGGAAAGTTCTCAAATAAGACTACTACACACCTAAGTTGACATGATCAAAGAAAGAATTGCGCATGGGCGAAATTAAAAATATAAAAGGGCAAGAAATTACCTATAGTATCCTGTCTCTAAAACATTAAAAAAAAACTACTGCAAGAATATAGATAATTAGCATACAATTCATACTATGATGTATCTACCAACTAAAACATCCAGATTAATTTGCAACTGGTGAACTAAGCATCTTGTCTCCAGCAACAGTGATCAATTTTGCAACTGACGTGAATATAATATTGAAGAAAATAAAATTGTTTACGGGCATTTATCAGTGCACAAAATGTATGCGTGAGAGAGTTCCATGTCTCTGGTTAAATTTAATTCCGAATTTCTTTCACAATTTCAAAGTAATAAAATTGAATTGATCTGTTAATAGTCCTAAATATTCCCAAATTGAACTCACTTATAATACCTTCATTTAAAGCATATCCCACCATATCTATGTAGTAAGGAAGAGCAAGGAAATTAATAAAGGAAGCTTGTATTATAGGGAACATTTTCACTTACAAAATTCAGTGTCATAAATTACACGTTATTTGTTGTATTAAATTTATGATTAGAAAATTAGAAAATGGTCCTATAATATATTAATCATTGTAATGAATCAACGGTGGATGTAACACAGAAACGGGGCAAAACATACATTTGAAAGGATCTGTGTTTTTTTGTCAAAATGACGAAAGCATTAACAATTCATTCGACACAATGACATATAAAAAATCTTTGGTAATGTATAATCGTTTATTCATTTATAAATTTAGAATTTTCATCACATGCGATAAATGGATATGACATGCCAGAAATCCATTTCCTATATGAGTGTAATAATATATAAATCGTATACAAACAGGGACTGTAGTTTAAAAGATATTTTCTTAGAAACTATGGGCAAGAAATAACAGTCCGAAAGAAAATTTCCGTTTTTAAGACATAAGGAATAGAAAATATATTATAAAAATATGATGATTTTTAAGAGGTCGCTTACAGAAATAGGACTGCAAAATAACAAGAATATAATTCGGATTTAGAATAGAAAATCACAAGAACTGTGTAAATCTCTTATTGCCCTCATAATGAAAGTACACAGCAAATAGAGATGTAGGCTGCAATACAGTATCTTTCCGTGTCGATGCATTTAACCCAAACCATCGACATTAATCACAAAGAGCAAACATTATACAGTAGAAATGTCAAATCAATATTCTGCTATTAACTTTATCATGTTATGGTTTTATTGATCTAGTTTTGTAGACGTTGATATAAATTTGTAAATATGATTGCAAATATGTACGTCATTTATGGAGATTTCATGTATACATCGGAAACTAGCCATGTTCATATTTCTTTCACATAGAATTACATTCTCATTAAAAATACTGCAATACGAGTTTTAAAAAATGCATTCCTACTGTCATATTTTTTAGAGTGGATATTAATTGCTTCTGATACAAAAATACAGTGAACATCAGAGATTTTCCAATTATAATTAAATCAATAACATTTGACAAAATTGTAATTTATACAAGGCTATACAAAGATATAATTAACGACAATTATCGAAACCTGCTCAAATATAATTATATTATAAAATAGAAATTATATATGCTATATTCATGGATTAAAATACACTGATTCATGGAAAAAACTTATAAAAATATAAAAATGGGCATTTCAGTTTCTAACTGCCTACAGTCTGTTATATGACTGATCGAAATTGCTAAGTTATGTCCGTTGTGTTTCTGGATATATATTAGAATATTTGGTATATAAGTCCGGTAAATTTTGATAGAGATGAACTAAAAATAACTGAATAGTTTAGTGATGGCTGTTGGTCATTCCATTGTGTTGTCATGACGACTATTTTCGTGGGATATAACGGATATATTTTTAATAATTCTAGAGGATAAAAGTGGCAATAATTGTGAAACTTCTGTAATTTTGTTAATTTTATACTTTACTCTATGCTGTTATCATTACTTTTACTAGGTTGTTTTCTCCCAGAACACACACACGCATATATATATATATATATATAATTTATTTCTTAAGGTGCCTTAATACTTTCAACCTATTTCCGAGGTCATCTTTAGGGGTTTGAACTATGGCAACAAAGTAACAAATATAATCGGAAAAATGTTTTGCTAAAAATTAAAGTGCTGCTAAAAATTACATATTTCCTGCTTCAAATATGTCAGTTGACAAATTGCTAGCGTTCATTAGAACGTGAAAATTATTTAAAATGGATTTTTTTATATGTTGTAATGTCATGGTCAATAAAGCAAGAAAACTGTTCTTTTTACAAACGAATATTACTACAGTATTCATAGCTGGTTTTATTAATTGACGGCTTAGGTGATTTAATGAATATTGCCTCGAGAATCCTTAGTTTGATTTTGTGGTTTTCTTGGTGTAGAATAGTTGTTTTATCGATCATTACTTTTTTAATTTCTGAATGTATACAAAAAGGGTGTTGCAGATGTCTACAAATGGATGAATGATCGGATAAATGTAACGTAAGATGTCTTACTAATGTGGTTGTTGTAAATCCGCGACAGATATATAATAATGATTTCCCAAACCACATTGTAGATGAAAAATAAGCCGAGATTTCTATAAACACAGTACACATAAAAAATATGGTATTTCTACAAAAGATACTAAACATATCAAACACTTCTTTTGCAACCAGATGCCCGATAACTACAAACAGTATAAGAAAGTAATAAAAAATCTCATTCGTACTAATATATCTCCCGTTGATCCTAATAAAAATCAAAATTAATAATATATTATAAAAGGTACAGTACTACTGATTTGATTGTCTGTTATAACTGCTCCACACTAAGTGATGTGTTACGTAAAACCAACCTTAATTCAAGTATTTCTTTGGGAGAATTTATGTCTGACAAAAAAAAAACAATATATATGTTGAATTTACAACAACCACATTAACTAGACTTCTCACATTAAATTTGTTCGCCCTTTCATCCATTTGTAGACATCTACAAAAACATTCCTGGCTACGTTCACAATATAAAAAATATTCATCGATAATACAACCTATGCTACACCAAGAAAACAACAAAGGCAAAGTACAGATTATATATATATATATATATATATATATATATATATATATATATATATATATATATAATTTTCTGCAGAGTACAGAGTTTTTTTTATAATCGTGTCACCCCAAGCGAGACATTTTACTGACACTGTGCAGGGAGTTACATAGGAGGAATATTGTGAGCAGTGAGAGGTTTCTGGGGGTGTCTGGAAGAGAGTCGGAGAAGGAAGAAATTAATGATGAGAGTGGGGTGGACGAGAAGGAATGTTATTAGGTGTGAGAGGTTGCAGGGATGTCAGGAAGAGAGTAGGCGAGGGAAGAGAGTACTAATGAGAGTGGGGTGGATGTAGTAACGCATGAGAGAGAGGATGTAAGTTAGTGAGACAGAAGATGACTATTGACTTTACATTTAAATTCTTGGAGAATGTAACTGTCAGGAAAGCAAGTATGTGGAATAGAATTCCACAGGCGGGAAGAGCGAGAAAAGAGGCTGATAGAGTAGAATTTGCGTTTACAATTTATTGGTTTCGCAGTAAAACTGTGGGACCTAGTTGCTAATCTTGTGGCTCGAAAAAATTCGTATATAGGTGGTACCAGTGAGCTAAGTTCATCAGAACAGAAGCCGTGAAAGTATTTGTAGAAGAAACACAGGGAACCCACACTGCCTAGGTGAGAAAACGGCTGTATCAAAGCTGCCAAGTCGGGATCTATCACATTACAGATTCTCTGTTGGATTTGGTCTAGGACACCTAAGTGGATAGCAGGAACACCGATCCAGATATGGCAGCAATACTCAATGCACGGGCGGATGGTAGATTTCTATATGTGCAGGGTTGATTGGGACGGGAAAACGTTCCTGGGCTACTCAGAGAACCAACTTTCTTAGTAGCGGATTTAGCTATGAATTCTATATAGTTATTCCACTTGAAGTCTGTTGTGAGAGTTAATCCGAGGAGGCGCAGTGTTTCGATTTTAGGGAGAGAAGCTTGATCTATGTTAATGGGCGGGAGGAACGATTGTTTGTGGTGGTTATT
The DNA here is from genome assembly GCA_037127315.1 of Ascarosepion bandense. Taxonomy (NCBI): domain Eukaryota; kingdom Metazoa; phylum Mollusca; class Cephalopoda; order Sepiida; family Sepiidae; genus Ascarosepion; species Ascarosepion bandense. The sequence continues at coordinate 1,736,616 of JBBBDQ010000932.1, forward strand.
AGATAGCAGGTTCGTTTTGGAATCATTAAAATTTACGAGCCATTTCTTGCCCTAGTCCACCACGGATTGGAGGTGCTTTTCAAGCTCGGCAGCGAGGTTTGCTTTTTTAGCCTCGGTAGATTTTTGATCGAGACGCGAGTAAACAGTAGTGTCGTCAGCATATATGCCCACTTGGGATCTTATTACATTATGGAGAGCGTTAATATACATAAGGAAAAGCGTAGGACGTAGAATAGAGCTTGAGGGACACCCGCATTTATGTGATAGTGTTGGGAGGCTTGTCCGTTCAAAGCCACCCTCATTGTACGGTTTGAAAGGAAGGACGGGATTAGTTCAAACAATTGTTCAGTTATACCATAGCCCTGCAGCTTTCAGAGAAGGCCAGCATGCCAGACTCTCTCAAAGGTTTTGGAGATATCAAGGGCCATATATTTTCTCTGGTATGTGTGAGTTAAAAAAAAACAACAATTACACAAGCACATACATACACACACATACACACAGCAAATTGAAATAGTATCCTCATAACAATAAATAACCAGATGACCAATAAAAAACAATTTTAAAGCATAAAGACAAAAAAACACTCACACACACACACACACACACACACACACACACACACACACACACACACACACACACACACCAAATTCAAATAGTATAGCCAAAGAAATAAAAAGAACCAGATGACCGAGAGAAAATAATTACAAACGAATTTCGCAAGTCAGTGAAAAATTACTCGGTTAGAAAGGCGCCGAAAAAAAAAAAACTTAACGTGCTAATGTGAAAAACATCAAACCCACTATCCCTTCAACCTGGTTGTCAGCACTTGGCTTATTTATCTATTTATCTATTTATACACGATACCTTTGCCAGAAGATACTTAATTTGATAATGTGAAAAACCGCCAATCCCACAAACATTTCAACCAGCAGTCACCACTTGATTTACCTACCTATTTATACACGATATTTTGGCCATAAGAAACACAAACGGATCTCTATACGTAAAGTCACAAGTTTATTCGCTTGAAGAGAGTCAGCTTTAGACTCGAAACACGTGTAGCGTCATGAATGCCATTATGTACAGTAAAAGTATAATAACAGCAACTATAAATACACACTTTAAACAAAACTTTAATAGCCTCTCACACTTTTTTAAACTATACACATTTTCCTCGTTAGAAGAAGCCTATTTCTGTTTTATATATATATATATATTTGTGTGTGTGTGTGTGTGTGTGTGTGAATGTTACAAAAGTTGGGGACGGAATATATATAATTTTAAGTAATAAAAATCTATTTTAAAGACAATACCATTGAAAGTTCATTTTAAAAAATAGAAAATATTATAAATTATTGGATTTATATCTAAAACGAATACAAAAACTAATCTTATAAATGTTAATATTTCATCGAAAATTTGTTAATCTTAAGAATAGAAATGTAATAGGAGATAAAGAACTGATTTTCTTCATCATATTCTTGTTCAATTGAACCAGAAGCGGTAGGGAGATTTGTTTAATGTTTCTTTGATACGGCTTTGTGTCATACTTAACGAACTTCCTACAGCTTACAAGTTTTATCCAGCATTACATCATCAGAATTATCTGGTTTTCATCATAAGGTTGGTGGCATGTTGGAATCTGTGCAATAGTGTGAAATAATGTAAGAATAAAATATACATTTTTCATTTAAAAATAAAAAGTTATTAAGAGGAAAGATTAACACAAGTTCTAGAAGTTTATGTGCAATTAGAAAAATTATTAAGAAGTTAAGTCTAAAGTTCTTGTTCAATGATAAAGTTATGTGTATCAAGATTTGTCGTAAATATTCCTAGTAGTAAAGATATTTATGCATACGTACATATGTATGTATTAGCCTTGGTTTAGTAGGAATGTCTTTGGATGAAAACGAAGTAAAGAAATCGGACGAATGTCCGGGTCAACTTGAAGCTTCTAACGTTGCATCTTAGCTTGTCATCTTTGCTGCTTCCATCCTTGACTGACTGTCTTGACGCTGACCGGGGCCTGTTAGAGTATTTAGATTTTCACACTTGATTTAATTTAGTCTTGCAAGTCGCTTCCATTGGCTAGAAAAAGTACTTTCAAAATTTGGTTTCGACATTTTTTTAAGCACACGCCCAATCTTTTTTTTATTTGGGAAAAACCAGGTTTTCACAAGTTATTGTGAAGATTTGTAAAAGTGAAGAATGTTGATTTTACTTCTTAAGTTATTATTCATTACAAGCCTTCACCTGGAAAACATAAGTTTATTTTGCTATCTGTTGAATATTATTTCAAAGTTAGAATTGACCATGATAAGCTTTGTTTTTATAATCTGAAATACTTATGCACCTAAATGTAATCACTGTGTGTCCATTTACATAACGCGCTGAGATGCAAGTATTAAAAAGTGCCCAATTCCGTTTGCACAAGTAGTAAGAGGTGATGTGGCTTAATTAAAATTAAAGAAAAACAGGAAGTACCTGTCAAAGGAAATAATCAAAAGTGTATTAAAAATCGATCTCAACTTTTACAATTAGACAATTAGATTAAATCCAATTGTTTGAACATATGAAATATTTTGTCTAACAATTTTTTATTGGTTAGCTTTTTGAAAGAGAGGAACAAAATAAGATGTTTAATCAGAGAGAGACAAAAAAAACGAAGGTGACAGTTTTTGTTTCTACGGTAGTTTATACTTGTGTCGATGTTAAAAATGCATGAGTAGGTGGCGGAAGAGAGGATGCAAAATATTTTCAACTAATCTTTCAAATATATGCGAGTGTATGTATGGAGTTCAATTGTGATAGTCTATAGCCCATAGGTTGTTGTTTTTCAATGGTTTTAGAGATAACGTATATTTCGTCAAAACTGTTTGTCCGTCGTAAAATTCTTGTTAACGCAGCGGAGATAGTATTTTTTTTTTTACTTTAAATGAGCAGGTTTATGACAACTTGGGAGTTTTGTAAGGACACCGTTATGATGTTCTCACTTGACTAGGACTGTTAACAAACAGCTCACAAGTATTTACAAGTAACATAAAATTTGATCTTAAGAGAGCAAATTTTCTAAATAGACCATTCATTTTAAACAAGAACAATAAAAAAAACGAGATATCCACCCAACTCTAACGTATTCAAACACATACGTATAAACACAAATAAAAGAATATCAACAAATTCTACCAACACACAGTAATGCGCAAAATTATTAGGACAAGAACTATTTTATTATGATGCATATTGGCAGAAAATGAACAATATAATTAATGTAAATTTATTTGATTTACTCAACAAATGCTTTAACAAGAAAAATACTTCTTACAAAATAAATTTAATATTTAATATAATAGCCATTTGCTTTGATAACAGGCTTCATTTTGTCAGGCATTGACATCACAAGCTTCTTCAATGCATCTAATGGTATCTCTTGTCAAGCAGCTAGTATCTGTTCCCACAGTGTGTCTTGCAAAGTAATATTAGATTTATCATTTTTTTATCCAAAATATCCCATACGTGTTCAGTAGGAAAGAGATCAGAACTTTGTGGGAGCCAATTTAAAATTCCGAAGCCTTCCTTCCTTTTCCTTTTTAGTTAAACAATTCTTACAAAAGTTTACCTTTTCAACCCGTATATGAATTTCAGTGAGGTTTTTACGAAAATCTCCATTTCTTTTAATAATGTTACACACTACCGGTAGTGTGCAAAAGTGTTAGGACAGGGGTGATTTTAAACTTTATTTTGATGCCTCATAAATGACGAAATAAGTCTAGCCCTAATACGTTTGCACAGTACTGTAAATATTATTCAGCGAAAAAAGTAAAAGAACAAAAAAAATGATCAGCACTAAGAATAGTGATTATACTAACAAACTAGTATACACAAACGAAAACAAACAAAACAAAAACAAAACAAAAACAACCAAAAAATGTACATGATCTATTTCAACCATCGATTCAGTAATACAATAGAAACAAAATTCAGGAAATATACTTTAACATAATTCAAAAACATTTCTTCAAACACAGCACAACAAAAACAGTGTCCAAATCAGTTATCTGCATAGATAAAATGGGGAAAATATTAACCAAACGCAATGAATATACTCAACAACACAAATAATGAAACCATATAAACCAACAAGACAATACAAATAAATGCTGTTGTCAAAAGTATAACAACTACCTATTTAGCAACAAATATCTAACCAACAAAATGATATATGAAGCTACGTAACAAATAATATTAATAAAGAAAAACATACATATATACATTTGAAAACTCTATTTAGAGAAACGGTTGTCAGTAATCTTCTTTAAAAACGAAAGCAAAATAGTAAACAATAAAAATTAAATGATGGTGAATTGCCAACACAAAACTAAATACTTACTTTATTTCTTAAATATTAATACAAACAAAACAAATAAATCCAATATAAAAGTAATACTATTACATCACTACATCTAACGACTTGCCCTCACCAATGCCAAATAAAAATCGATTAGAAAAGAAAAAACAGAATATCACTGAAAAACAATTACTCATTTCCACCAGTACACCACTACACGTTTAAAATTAACACATAAACCTTCAAATTAAAAAGAAAACACGCAAATGCACTGGAACTTGCATATTCATACACACTCATATATATATATATATATATATATATATATATATATATATATATTGATATTAAGAAAATAAGAAAAAAAACCCTGTAAAAAAGAAAAGAAACAACGAATACAGCTGAACACAAAACATACAATCAACGAATCTATTTTCTAAAAATCCACCACATTTCATTAAAAACACATACACAACAAACACACACAATCATGATTTTGTTTGTGCGAATGTCAGAGCATCATCATCATCATCATCATCATTTATCCATCACACCCAGATGGTACATAGGTCAGCAACTTTTTGTTGCTGTTTCTGTAACAAACTGTTTTTACGGGGCAGTGTTGTTAGCCTTGCACCCAACCCCCAAACCTGTAGGAATGCCTGAGCACAGTTTCATAAATACACACTCAGACAAAATACAGTCAGAAACCTGTGGGGCGTGTACATACACATACGCACACTCAAAACACTGACACAAATATTCAACCGCCATTCTTAATTCCAATCAGTCAACACGCCACAAAATAATAAACCACTGAAAATCTAGCACTGATTAAAAATCACCGGAAAACCAGAAGAAAATGAAGAAATAAGAAAGAGAAGAAAGAACATAACATTCATCAAAAAAAGAAATAAAACTCCCACTGACATACTCACAAAAGTAACACATAAGACAAATTCCAATAGAGTATAGAACTCAGTAAGTTCCAATATATGATAAACGATAGAGCGATCATGTCTCGAAAGATACATGACGCACCAAGGAGAAGATTTTCGTACAGTAGATGGCTATCATTCGCTGCGGTAGGCTGGCTTCCAGCTAAGGTTATATAACCTAATATATTCTGCTATTTACCTATGGAGAATTAGAAGAGTCCGATTAATACTTTTCACAAAGATAATTGAGCGTAAAATGAAGGCAAGGAATTCGAACTCGGCTTTTCCATTTCTTGTTCAGAGCAAATATGCACTGTACCAAAAATAACATCCTACAAAACAATATATAAACATAAAAATATTGAAAATTTCAACAGAAAAATATGTACAAGTTATGATGAGTGAAGGCATACATTGACGGAATTTCAATGCGGAAATAACACCTATAACTTAAGTTATATATATATATATATATATATATATATATATATATATATATATATATATGTGTGTGTGTGTGTGTGTGTGTGTGTGTGTGTGTGTGTGTGTGTGTGTGTATGTGTGTGTGTGTGTGTCTACCGATGAATATTCTACGCACTCAAATAGTTCCATGGTTCTCTCAGAACAATAGTCATAATGGCTTGTGGAATTTAAAAATTTTAGCTATTAGAGAGAAATATTTTTTCAACTTTGACGAATGTTGCGAGGTTATAACAATGAAATAAATATACAAAATAACAGAAAACACGTGACTTAATATCTATAAACTGTAGACAATCAGTCAGTTAAGTGCCAGATGTGATTTACACTTGGCAGATGATTATCCCGCAGTAGGTTGCCATTACTTTCTCCGATAGAAGGGTTGCTAGCCAAGGCTATAGAACCCAGTCTGTTCTGTTATTTAACTCATAACTGGAAGGAAAAGACGGATTATTATCTTTTGCAAGGGTAAGTGAATGCAAAGAAACCAACTGGAATTTGAACTCGTATCCCAGATTTTTCGTTCGGCGCCAATATCCACTGCATCACAACGCACGGCCAAACGTCAGAATCAACTGAAATGTATAACACATATGAAATAAAGAGGTAAAGACATACAAAATATTCTGACTTTCGACACTTAGCAAATATAAATTTCAGAAGGAACGCCCATCAACAGAAGAAAGAAGACTAACTACTTCCAATTGTTTTCACATAAAAACATTATAACTTACAAGCTGTCGAGTTTTCTTCTCGCTTTGAGAATGCGAAATAATTTTTACAAGGAAACGCATGACATTACCAATACCATTTTAACATGCTCTATGTACATTATATTAAGTATTCACTTTCGAAGGATACAGAAAGCACAATGAATGATTCACTTGAAGCTTTCTAAGAGAATGCAGAAGCTTTGTTGAACAATTGCTTAATTTTTGATTTTCACAAAATTTACTATATTTTGATTTGTAGATAATACAGCTGCGTTTGTTTTTCATTCAGAACTCATCAAAAGATTTCCCGCCAAGATTCGAAGAGTGAATTTAGAGTGTTCCTCTAAGTAATAAAAATGAGCCTTGGATTTAAATTCAAAGAAGCTGAAGAACATCTGCTGCTGGTACACAGATCACTCTAGTCAGAATCAAAAGCAATACAGAAGTTAGACAAACACCAGATGTGAATTGAAAGAACCATCAAAGTTGTTCGTACATCAAGGCATAGACTTCGGTTAGTGGCATCGTCGTATTCTTTGCTGTTACCGCAAACACTGCTTCGAGAATTATACATATTCTATGAAAACTATCTATAAGTATTTATTCCTTTTCTAATTTTATAAATAAGTTTCTTTTCTGAGGACGTTATGCAGCATTAATATTTTCTTATTGTAAATGAAATATTTCATTTGCATTGATTATTTTTACATACATGTTATTCACCATCATTTGTCACACAATACACTTTATTTGTGTAATTCTTTCAATGTTGGGTGATAAAAATAAAATAAATTTATCGTTTGTTCTTAAATTCGGCTCGTGTCATCTGTCTTTGCGTTGTGCCCATATAAATTAAATATTATCTTTAACCGATTTAACCGATTTTTGTCTTACTTTTTTTTCGACTAAAAGTTGTTTTAATATTGCTTTAAAAGATATTGAAAATATTCGAGAAAAATTAAGCATTCTATATTCGGCAACAAGACATCTTATGAACGGCGAAATTAAGTTTCCTATTGAAAAGAAGACGGATGGTAACGAATGAGAGAAGGGAAGAATTTATGACAACCAATGACCAAAAAGTATTTTAAAAAAATCAATATTCATGTGTATATTTATTTGAGAATTATATAAACGTAAGGGGTAAGATATTGACTCTTTTATGACATAATCTGCAGGATAGAGCTTAAACTTTCAGAAGCGAAATACAACTTTTACCATCCCAACTCTATATAATATCAGTTTGTGGTATTCTTAAAATTAACACTGTCATTTGTATTTTCGAATATATTCAGTAAAATGTTTGCTCCATCAGAAAACCAGGTGGAATTCAACCTTGGAAAGGTATTTGATCTATTTTCAATGAATATTCAAGCCCTTTTCCTTTGTACGGTAAATACATGAATTATTTTAGACTATATATATATATATATATATATATATATATATATATATATATATATATATATATAGTCATCCGCAGATAGATCTGTTTCGTTGTATTGGTAATCATTTTATTGTAGTTACTGTCCAATATATTAATTTCCTGAATTATTCTTTGATGTTTATCGTGGGAACCGAACATGTAAAATGGATTTCGTTTTAATGCTAGGATACACCCCTAGCTTGGGGAAAAATGAAAAGTTAATAATAAAACAATTAACTCAACTATTTGTCTATATTTCTACTAGAAAACTAGAAAAACCATTAACATCAAAGATTGAAATATGAACTCTGGTAAAAAAAAAATTGCTGGATATTATGATTATAAGTCACAAAAATCAGATGTTCTTTAAGGACATACGGCCCAGTTGATATAGACGTTGGTTAGTTCTTTTACTCTTAGAGTTGTGAATTCAATACCAATCTACAGTTGTGAACAAGTAACTTGCAGTGTTAGAGGGGGATAACTCATGACTTCCAATCGAGGCTTTACGATATACCCCAGTGATTGTATTATAGTGTCCGGTTCGAAATTCTTCGGCCGAAAAACGTCGTACAAGATGCAACAAAGAATAGGACAACAGTCCGAATATTATAAATACTGTAAATTACCCAAAATTCGATGTTTTTGATTAAACCATTTGTTTCAACACTTCACTTTCTTTCTTTATTTGAATGAATACTCTCGCAAAACTGTAGAAGAGACAGAGAATGTGATCATAGAGTATTATCATTGGTCATTTAGAAATATTCTCTATAATGATTTCTATATAAGAAAACCAGTTCTAAATTCTAAACCAGTTCTCAATTCAGACGTAAAAGCACAAGGTATGTATTTCGTTAACGAAATAATTATCTGAGAATGGTTTTGTGTTTCACCATTTTGGGGATTTCTTTGTCCGAATAAATCTTGTGTTACAAGGGTAAATTTTGTTTTAATAGCAGATGTTGTGATTTATACTGAGTCATAACCTAATAAATAACATCATATGACAGTTCGCTAATTATCTCTAACTTAATTCAGTATTCTAAGTTGAAGTTTAATCCAATATGGCATTTAACCTAACAGATCTTAAGCCTCTCGTTAATCACAATTCATTTAGAGAGATTTTTATAATTCAGTTATTTTCTTTTTTGCCTTGATGGGGTCCATATATTTATTCGAAAATTCTTTGAGATGGTGTTTCGATAAAATTGGCCAGACACCTATCTGCTAAACAGTTTGATATAAGTAGATAATCTCGCCTATCTAACTGGCAATCTTTCCATGTTTATTGAACAGGAATAGGGATTATCACTTGCTCCTGTTGTGATATGGATTACAAATCTTTAATTCTATTGTCATAATAAATTAAATATTTGAATATTTTGGTAATCTGACTAATGAATAGTTACGTATTTCCAATCGCAAAGTTGATGTCGCATAATGTTTTAGTCTTAGCAACGAATTGGCTAGTTTGTATTGCCACTGATATCAGATTGTGATAATTATTTTAACCTTCTTTGTTTCTTTTGAAAATTGTGACATATTCAAAGGAAAGAAATCCGAGAATTCCAGTAAACAAAATAATTACCTACTCACATCAATTTTTTTTTCTCCAATGAATCATTTGCCCTATGTTATCGTCGTCTTTGCCAAAAAGATCCTATAATACAGAAGAGGATTTTTGAATTTGTATTTGCTAAAATCTTCAAATATCAACAAAATTATATTTTGACTTCCCAGATAATTTCTTATATTCTTTCGACTTTCGGTGGGTTACGCAACACTGTTTTCTTTTTATATATGGCTCTCCCACTTCCTACTTTCTGAATAAGTTGCTCTGAAAGTGGTAATGTACAAATCTCTCTCTCTGTCTCTCTCTCTGTCTCTCTCTCTCTCTGTCTCTCTTTCTCTCTCTACATTTATAAGTGGACCTTATTGTTTTTGGCTTTTTTAATGTGCAAAAACGTTTATTTTTCTGTTCGTCGATCTCCCAGTTAAATAATCGATTTCCCTACTGTTTTCTCCAGTAAATATGACCAATATACTTCCTTACATGTTTTCATCTTAATCTCCTCTTCTAGTTCATACCAACCTTCAAGGCTGTCCTCTTAGAAATGAGAATCTGGCTGTATGATCTGATGATATTTTTTAGTCGCCTACTAGGCGGAAAACTTCTGTTCATATGTGCTTTTTTCTATTAAGAAAAGAAATTTTGTGATTCATTTCGGGAATTTCTGTTAAATACCTTGTTTGATATTTTGAAACATCTTTTTGAGAATGTTCTACTAAGGTTTCTTTTTGTTTTGAAGCCGGCATCGTTGCTTGTACTTTCTAAAGATTACAATTTGAGACAACAATCTTGTCAATGCTTCTCCATGGTTCACAGTTAATTCAGCGGTTATAGCCCATGAGAATCACTTTACCGGATATAGCAACCGGACAGTTCTGATCACTACAGTTATGTAATTGCAGATAAAAGGAAGCACCTAGAAATAGTAAAAAATATTTTTGCAAGGTTCTAAATGTTAACATATTCCACTGTTAAACCAGAATCTTTTTCTCATAAATTTTCTCCAAACTGTGCTCTTGCCTGATTTTTTACTTGGAACTGAGTTTCCGTTGACTGATGTACATATAACTACTTCCATGGATTCTGCAAATGTTTAATCAGAGTTTCCACAATGAATGCTGTATTGATGGTATCCCTGTAATAACCATTAAGAAATATACTCCTGAAATGTCTCAGGTTCTTTCTGAACTCTACAATAAATATGCACATTTCTCTTGTTATCCAGCTTGTAGAAAATCTTCCGAAGATCGAAAACTTCGATGAACAGCCTGATCCATCTATCAACCTATTAGAACTTACGTCTTTAGTTGAACTAACAGGACCCTAAAAAAATTTAATTTGGCTAAGCAATTTACATCTTTCAGACTACCAATATTGCTTTTGCTTCTCTACGTCAACTATTGATATGCTAACAATGATTTAGTTAAGAATATTGAAGCTGGGGCTGTTGCTCTGAACATCTTGAAGGAAATCGACAAGTTTTGACATATGGGTTTACTTCACAAGTTAGATTGTTATTTTATTTTCGGACAATTTTCTTAAACTATTAAGCCTTTCTCAGCAAAGAGCGGAATAAAGTTGTCCGATAGAGCAAAATCCGCATAACACTTATCAAGCAATTACTTTGCTAAACAGTAGTTTTCCAATCACAAATCAATGCTTTGCCAACATACAAAATTCAGATTTTTCCACTGTTTTGAAAATTTAAAGCAGTTGCTTCACTTAAATAACTGAAATTTGTAAACTAATAATTCGATTGGGCCCAAATATTGTCACGTGCCATTTGAAGATTAGTACATCATAAAACTTATATATGATTTTTATTAGTGGCGTCATCGATGTGTCCTACCCAGGACTTATTAAGTGATGTGATGTGCTTCCCAAACATTTTAAGTCCTAGGCTGCATCATATGAAAATGTGTACAGGACAGCCCTCGAATAATTACATCTAACGAGATTCTGTTATAAAAATATGTTCTGCAACATATTTGCAATATCTGAAATAGAATTAAAATATAAAAATAGAATTAAAAATCAAATGTAAATATTAATTCATAGATTCGTTTTCTGTCAAAGAAATTAATATTTTTCCAACATGAAACATCAAATATAAAACTACAGCCGAGTTCGAATTCTAGTTGAATTCGTTGCATTCATTTACCATAAATCTTTCTGTATTCCTTCCAGCTATGGGTTAGCTAGTAGAATAGATTGTTTTTTAAAGGTTTAGTTGGTAAACAGTCTACCACATTAATTAATTGCAACCTACTGCAGGTAAATATTCTACCCAGTATGAGCCACAAAGCGTGTAACAGTTATGACACTTAATTGACAGCTGAATCTTTAAGCGTAGTACAAACAGGGGTAGAATATGTTATATTCCTGATACAGCTGCATGATGGTAGCAGGATCAAGAACTGTTAAGTATACTATAATAAGTTTACTCAACAAATGAAATATGTCCAGTTCTACAAGAATGAATAGGAGATACACGGGGAAATATTAGATCGAACGAAAGACCATAATAAAAATGAGAGATATTTAAAAATGTATTTTGTTTTGAGGAAATATCAATATATCACAGAATTAGTCACACATGTAATGTGGGTATTTTGATTTCACTCCCAGTTATCTCGTATAAATTTTAACTTCTTCTTCTTCTATGTGCCTTGTCGTCTTCAGGACGTAGGCGATCATGGCCATCCATTTTTCCCTATCACTGGGGGCTCTGAGCAAGCCTTCTCCTGATACACCATGCAATTCTCATACCCTCATTCACCTGATTAGGTCCTTCAAACATGTTATCTGTTGCTTTCCCCTGTCTTTTTTTCCTCTATCTTGCCTGTTAGTATCAGATTATACAAGCCCTCCTTCCTCAATGCGTGTCCCAGGAACTTCAGCTGTCTCATCCTGATGCTCAGAATTGATTTCCTTTTTGTTTTCATTATTTCCAAGACCTCATAATTGCTCACATGCTCGATCCATGATATTCGCAGCATATTTCTGTAGAACCACATCTCAGTTGCTTCAATTTTTTTTCATCTTTGATGGTATTGTCCAGACTTCTATTCCAAAATAAAATGTCAATGTTGTCAGTAGACGGAAGTTTTTATTTTTATTTCTTTTACCCTGAAATAAACGAAATCAATACAAACAATTTTATATATATTTAAGTGCAGCAGACATTGTAATTATAAATATGGAACCACAGAAAAACGACAGGCGTTTAGTAAAATTCCCGGAAATATGAGTAATGACTTCAACAAGAATAGTTCATTTTTGCTGTCGTATAAATGTATATGCGAAACAACCCAAAAATAATTACAAAATGGTAATAACCAATCATTTATCAAAATATTGCAGACGTTATTGTGATATCCGAAATAAAATAAAAACGAAAAGTGGATATTTTGAGCACACATTATTACGCCGCATGAAATGTACTTAAATTCTTAAAAGTTAGCATCAAAGATATTATTAAAATACCAATCTTTATTAAGAAAATTAACTGCCGCATTTGCCAAAAATAGATGTGGCTGGTATAAGAGAAACGGGTCGTACAAGCTCGGAGACGAAAAAAGTAACTATCAAATCTATCATTGGAAATATACAAAATCAGTGGATATCGGCTCGGAACGAGAAATCGGGGAACCGAGTTCGAATTCCAGTTGAATTCCTTGCATTCATTTACGCGCAAAGACTCTTGGGAAAGGTATTAATCCGTCTCTTCCTTCCAGTTATGGGTTAAATAACAGGATAGATTGGGTCCTATAGCCTTGGTCGGCAACCAGTCTACCGCAGAATGCAATGGCAACCTACTGCGGGTTAATCTTCTGCCCAGTTAGTCATGTCTCTTTCGAGACATGATCGCCCAAGCGTGTATCGCGCATCGCACTTAACTGAACTGATAGTAAACAACTCTTTTTCTTTATGTTCAGCCGTGTAAGATATATGTAAGAGATAGCTCAAAAGGAAATTACATATTGCGAGAGGCTAATAACAGTTTGTTTACAAAAATAAATTATGCACGTGTTTAACTTTCAAAACGAATATATGGACATTTGCAACACAATCCGTGTACTGCATCGATACAGTCGTCATTGTTTCAAAAGAAGACGTCAAAGTAATCAATACACAAAGAATTATTATCCAGAAGATAAACAGAGACAATACATATAACTTAATATTATGGACGCGCTGTGGGGATGCAAAAAGAGATTATCTCTCTTCGGTATATTTGAAAGTAGGTCACGAGACTATTGCTTTCTAAATAAGTTAATAGAATAACGATAGTCGTCAGTCGTTCAGCTGCCTGAACGCACAAGAGTTGTTGGTTTGCACGAAGCGCCACGTCTCCTGCCATATTGGCAGCTCAAAAGCAATATCGCCGATTTCTTTTACGAAGAATTATGTCATCATAATAAACACACAGAAACTATTTCCGGTACGCAATAATCATGTTGTGAAATACCCATGACTTACTGTTTTAAAACTGGGAAATATATTCTGGCTGGAGACGAAGAAAGAAAGCCGCTCTGCTCCAATTAAAATTGGAAAATATAAATGGTCACAAATTCCAGTTAATGTACATAAATGGCAGAAATGCCCAACTAAGAAAATTAATAATATTTCCAACATGCAATAACACTAACATTAAAAACAAAGAACAAGGCATAAATAATATAAAACTAGCGAAAATTTGCAAGGCAATTAATCAGTAAAAAGTTAAAGTAATCGTATTATAGCAATAAGTTTAAAAACTTAGAATTGTGTGTGTTTTTATACTTCTCAGATGAGATAGTATTTACACTATTTACATTAATTGGACTCATCTCTACTGCAATGTTTACGACATTTTGACCGTTGTACGCTCCGGCTTTTTTCAAGATCTAAAAATTTCTAATCGAAATCTTTATTACGATCACAAGAGAAAATTTAAATAAACGAACGGAGTTTTCTGATTTCAAGCCATGCGAAAAGAATACTGTGTCATATAACACAAGAATGTGATATATATTGAGGGAAATTCACAAACATATCTGTACGTAACAGTAATATGAAAAAAATAATTGTCAAAAAGGAAGAATTTGGTTTGGCGCACAAAAGCTAATTCGACTAAACGAACGTAGCTTTCTGATTCCAAGGCAAGTAAGATTGGAACTTTTTCAGATGACACTAACAATTTGCTTGTATTAAGGTAAATTGACATTCATAAGATTTAGCAACAGTAATATGGCAAAGTTCCTAGAGACTAAGAATTTGGTTTTGCACATGAGAGCAAATTCAAATAAATGAACGTAAATTTCTGATTTCAAGGCAATTCAGATGGTACTGTGTTAGATGATACTAACAAATAGACTATATTCAGGAGAATTTACAGTGATAAGGCTAAGCAACTGTAATATGGCAAAATGTTTACAAACTAAGATTTCGATTTGGCAGTAGAGATGAGTTCAATTAATGTAAATGGTGTAAATACTATCTCATCTGAGAAGTATAAAAACACACACAATAATAATAAACGAAATTAATGTTCTGCCCTCAAAACAAGATAGACCATGAATGAGTGAGATAATACCGATATGTAGCCCATTATATAGGCAAGGAAAAAACAGCATACATTGTCTACTTTTGATATTTATTGGGGATAATAGTTTTTAACAATTCCCAATTTTCAACTATTGGATTGAACGGATATCATGTGTTATATTATTTCTGTGTGGGGCATTTATAAATGTTTGTTTAAAACATCGCAGTATTTTATTTTCTAAGATGAAAGTATGTTTTATCATTCCCTTTCTTTCAGCTGTCTCATTTCATCCATGTATGTAGACGTTACAATATAATCAACAAATTAATGCCCGTAATGGGGGAAATGCAGACGATTATAATCATTTATTTTGTTGCATTCACATTAGCGCAATCAAAATATTATCGAATTTCATAAAATGATGAGTAACATATTCAGCAATTTTATATGTAGATATAAGCATATGCAGTTAGAATGATATATGCGGTCACAATGTTTAATATGAATGTTGTGTAACAATGTATTTTACTTATGAAACGATATTTAATTATTTAACTTTCTCTTAATGAAACAGCATAAAGCTAGAGGTTATAGTAAGCAAATACTTCATCATTATATTGTTATATCTCTCGTGTGCACTGAAAAAGAGACGTTATTTTATACGAGATTGTTTAGATCAATTTCGTCTCATTGATTCAAGTTATATGAATAAGAGCTTGATTTCTCATTAAGACCGGTTACTAAACACTAAATCACTTCTACGACGAAGCACACAATACTACATTTATTACTTTGCCAGAAGGCAATGTTTCATACTCATAATTGAAGGTGGGTAATTAGTTTAACAATAGTTAGCCGAGGCTTCAGTAAATATATAACTCTATAAGTTCCTGTTCTATAATCAACGAAACCAGCTGTGTGTAGTTTTATGGGATTTTACTCATGCACACATGAACTATTCCAACTATAAATAAGAAGCAGTTTCTGCTTTGTGGCAGAAGTCTATTCCAGCAGAAGCTTGAATGCAACTCAACTCTCAGTGGCATTCTCTCTCCTCGGGCAGAGTTCGGTTTGGTTGTATGTCTGTCCTCGGACAGACATGCAGCTGAAAAAATAAATTGTGCTGTGGCAGATACCAGGAGGCCATCCCTTTACTTCTCTTTCGGGAAGGGGCCGATTTTATTATCCGGTGGCTGTGGCGTCCCCAAATATGCCGAGGGTGTTTGAGAATTTTCTACGTCACTGCCGACAAACCCACCTAAATAAAAAGAAACCAACGGAACAAGAACAAACAGTCAAACATCCGCAGGAAAGAAAAAAAACCCAAGACGGAACCAAACACCAGAAAATAAATTCTTTTTTTTTTCTAATAAAGTTTGATTTTCTAATAAACTTTGTTTTTACACCTCTCCCATTTTTGTGTTGGTGTGGTTTCTTCTTTTTGTGAAGATCTATTTATTTGCTAGCAATCTTATGTGGTTTAGCCTCTTTCCCTGACGATCCGTAGGGTGAAACCACGGTAGGTTGTGGCTCTCTTATAGATTTCGTATATATATATATATATATATATATATATATATATATATATATATTGCGTGTTCAGGCAGCAGTTTTTCATTAATGCATTTTTCATAAAATGACATAGAAAAGTTTTGTCTATTTTTTTATGTAATTTTTTATATACTCTGATAAGGTTAATAGCATTATCATTAAATATTGTAATTTTCTTTCTTTATTTAATGATAATACTATTAAGCCTATCAGAGAATATGAAAAGAATGTACATATATATGAATAAATATGCATATACTACCTCAACGATAGCAAGACTCGGAATATTGAGTATAAGCACAACAATGCTTATTGTATAATTCCATTATTTCAATGTCGGGTTAGTTATATAATATATTGTCGTTATATATTTTTTAATTTTCAAAAAATATTTTGTATTTAAACCAAATCGTGTTTGCATATGTGAAATAAAAATAATATTTATTCCCATATATATCAATGCTGATACGCATATCCACCAGATCTTTGTGGTGTATATTACTTATTTTATATATAGAATACAGGTATATATCTTTCTACATATATATGGCCGTATCTGATAACATTCTGAAGATCAAGAGATAGATGATGATTTCAATACAAGGAATCAATTATATTCAACGATAATTAAGACACCACAACGTGGTGTAATATTAAGCGGGCCTGTCTCACTTAAATCATAACAATAAAGTAATGAGATTGATCATGACTGGGGGCCCTATACTTTCGGCCTTTTGCCACATCTAGGCTACGCTTAAAAAATCACTTTTCACCGACGCTTGTTCGATTTCGCAAGTGTGTACTGTAGCATTTATAGATAGCTGATTTTAAATTTCAAGTTTTACCAAGATGTACTAGAATTTCAATAATTGATACCTGTTCTAAAAAAGTTATTGCTTTATTACTCTTCCACAACAGAAACGTTTTCATTTTTTAGAGCAGATGACATCTAACTTATTTTCAGCCTCTAACTTATTTTCGATAATATATTGGAAGCTATTACGAATGCCAAATGCAACATAAATGTATGATTTCCACACTGGCATTTCTACCACTGATATGCTAACGAACATCACAGAGTTCATATCCCAGGTTTTCGATAATAACGGCGATGATCGAACTGTTGCTTTGGATCTCCTCAAAGTATTTAACAGAGTCATGTACACTGGGATTCTGTGCAATCTACAGGGCTATGGTAAAACCGGACGCTTGTTTTATATAATCAATGTTTACATTTCAAATCGCGTAATGAAGATAGTATTGAATGTGCATGATTTCAGGATCTACCAAACACAAAGCGAGTGTCTCGCAAAGCACTATCGTACGTTCTACGCCTTTTCTGATTTTCATCAAAGATCTCCCTGATGTAATCAGATACCAGCTATGCATCAAAGCTGACGACTCAACCATTTACTCCCGCCAGCCTCGATAAGATATCTGACAAAGCAAACTGCTGATCTTGAAAATGACCTTTGAGACTCGGGTAAAAAATAGAATGAACTTTTTAGTACTTCCAAAATGAACGGCTATCTTTTCACCACCATAGAATATATCTCATACCCGACATCAGCATGGATCAGGCTAGTCATCTTGAAAGTCATACACTTCACCTTCTCTACTTAACTTTCACTCCCAAACTTTAGTGGAACGATTACATTGAATCAATAGCTAAATATACTACCAGAAATATATAATCAGTGTATTGATCCAGGAATTTTTCTTGTCAGAATCGATCATGTTCATATACAAATCTACACTCAACCCGTGCAATGACTATCGCTGTAACATCTGGTCAGACAACCTTGTTATTCATCTCAGAGTTATTAAAGTACCTAAAGTATCTGCAATGTAATAGATTTCAACCTGGCAAACTACTCCCATGACATTATAACCGACGAGATGTGGCTTATCTCTGACTCTTCTACAAATATTTTAATGAGATGAGCTTAGCTATCTTGTGCATTAAATGCTATACGAAAAATAAAAATGCTATTAATGTAATGAGAGTTCTGATCTCCATACGTTGCCACATACGGAAATATTTCGAAATCTATATATAGATATATATAATATATATATATATAGATATATATAATCCAACTGGATAATCAGGTAGGTAAATCCCAAAAACCTGATCCTAATTCATATAAATTTCATTAATATTAAAATTAAAGTAGGTTAAGGGTTCAATGCAAATAATATATTCTAATCGCAGAGCCAAATATAAAGATAAAACAAATAAAAATTACACTGTTGAAATCCGTTGGACAGACATTTTAACGAGGACTTCCTCGTTTCTGCAGCAAATTTTTATAACTCTCAACTTAGATAAGGTGGAGGGGATGTCTTCTAATATGAGACATATGTATCTGTCTGCTTCCCTTTTTATTTAAAAAATATTAATCCCACTCCATTTTCTTTTCCTGCGGATAGATGTTTTTTGGATTTCTACCGGTATGAAATCTTTTGTCATTTGAATTTGATGAAATAAATTTTTTATTTCGCCGTTGCTAAAGAAACGAGGAAGTCATCGTAGAAATGAATATTTAACGCATTTAAACACCGAAATGTTTGTTTTATTTGCACACACACACACACACACACACACACACACACACACACACACACACACACACACACGCACGCACGCACGCACGCATACATACATACATACATATATATATATTATGTGTATTTTGGCAGCATTTTTTCATTAATACAGGTTTCATTGAATAATATAGACAAGTTTTGTCTATTTATTTTGTGTAAGATCCGTTCGTATGATCTGATTAGTTTGATAGTGTTGTCATGAAAAGACGACAAAAAATCGCAATAATTGTTGATTTTTTAACAGGTCTGAGCTTTCGGCTTACATATATATTACTTGTAAGTAAATTAAAATTTTCTAAGATCGGGTAGCTATTTCGATGATTGAATATAACACCCATCGCATGAGCGAAAACAAATCATTATGGCAAAAAAAAATTACTGTCTTTGTGTTTGAGTAAAAAATGGTAGGAATGTTGGGAAAAGGAAAAGTATAATAAAAAGCGTGGCTGATTTTTTTGTCAAAACTCTATGTCTATCACTTTAGTAACAGAAGCAAAAAGAGTTATAATAAAATAAATTAAAAAATAAAAAAAAATTCGTCAGAAGAAACAACGGTTAGAATCGACTTTCTAGCTTCTAAAATGATCTTAAGTTTCCTATCAGTGATATTAGCGAGGGCAATACAGCAAACTAGGAGAATTTTAGAGATAGCAGAAAAAGATATAAAATGCAGAATTTAAGAACATAATTTTTTTGATTTTCTTAAATATGCGTAAGCCAAAAATTTATATCGGAAGAGTCCCACGCGAGTTTCGTAAATATATATATATATATATATATATATATATATATAGAGAGAGAGAGAGAGAGAGAGAGGGAGAGAGAGAGGGAGAGGGAGAGAGAGTATCGAGGCAACAAGTAATTTTTTAAACATATGCTGTTAAATATAAGAGACAATGAATATCTATTATGTTTAATCATGAGCCGTACTAAACGTCGTATTTTTGCTTTAATTTCAGTTGAAATTAAAGACAAAAATTCTCCAACATTTGGATAATTTTTTATTGATTTCATCCTAAGCTTTCGCCTCACATGAGCCATCTTCAGAGAGGTTGTTTAGACTGAAAAATTATAACATCCATCATCACCGACGATTTTATTTTGTGTTGACATAAAACTCCGCTTGGCAATATATATATATATATATATATATATATATATATATATAAACTATGTAATTACTTAGGTCCTGGTCATAATAAAATTAGACCAGTGCACATTTGTACATTTGTATTAAAAATTGGTCAATACAATTATATCATATAACGTTTGAATATTTTCAGTTTGCAAACGAGTTATTACACGAACTAGGTTTCTATTACAAGTGGTGTCTTCAGACGATTTACAATAACTGATTTTACCGTTTACCGTTTTTTTTTTCTTTTTAAGAACGCCCACGTAACAGTGTTTTTTTAACACTCACATGGCAGGGAATTTTTGAACGCGCAATTTTTAAAATTACAAGAAATTATGGCGTTTTCATTTATGTTTGTAGGAACCTAAGAGGTATTTTTAGTATGGTAAAACTAGTGATAATTTTCGTTATTTCGTTCAACAGTTCGCATTTTTGGGGAACAGTATCATCTCTATCTTTTCTTCGTGACACATTCTACATATTTTGCTAACGATAACATCGGGACAATCAACTTTCAGTTAAACGATAACATCCAATCAGTGTTTAATAAACAAAACGTAATGCGTTTTTATCCCTTTATCAAAAATAAATGTGTAACTTGACAAATTAGAAAGAATTGATGTTTTGTTCAGTCAATGGTCTCCACAGACAGTCTATATGACGAAATAAATCAATCAAGATTCAGGTATGCGCTGATGACTCACTGGGGCTTAATGCAGCAATATAATGATTCTTTGCCTTCGCCGATGAGGGAAAGTGACGGACATTATCGACATAAATAAAAAAAATAAATATATTAAGACCCCTTGGGAAGTTAATACTGAGGAGGAGGTGTTACAGTGACTCACCTATATGACACATCGAACTCTTCCAAACTATATATAAGTCGCAGTTCTGATTTGTAGATCAGAGTAGCAGAGAGTGAGAGAGGCGTCTATTCCAGCAGATAATTTTGACAGCCAGACAAAATAGTCACGCTAATAATTGGTCATTGTAATATGTTTTACTGCAGTTTTTGTAATGTTTTTGTAATGTATTTGTTTAATACTATTTCGTCTTTGTGTCTATTTCTGGCCCGAACAAGACCACAATAATTTACTGACGTGGTCACCACACACATAGACACATACACATAGACCTTTGGGCTGTGTGATGAATAACATTTTAGTATTTATCTCTCCCTTCAAAAATCGCACCATTACGCCCTTTCATTTAGGCTTAAATTCTTTAAATAAAATTATTTTCATCTATCTTTTTTATATATATATTTATTTTTCCTAAAACTGCTTTCATGTCTCTACTATGCTTAATTGAATGTTTTTGGACATAATTCTTTTCTTGTTTATCACTCGGATGAAAATAACTACCCCTCCCTGCGAGTGGATCAAAACATATAGATAGGGTAGTCAGTAGTAACTGGACTTGATCCCAGCCCTGTCCGATTTGGGTTTCTGCTAAAAGTTAAAAATTATTTGAAATCGCAAAAACGTTTTAACCTTACTAGACGTTCCATCTTTGGGCTGTGTGATGTCTACTATTATTTTAATATTTCTGTCCCCCTCTTAAAATCGCTGCCTTTTCGCTCTTTCATTTAGGCTTGAATTGTTTAAATTTAAGTCATTTTCATGCATCTTTGCATTTCATTATGTACATATTAATTTTCCTTATGTCTGCTTTCATGTCTCTGTTTTGCTTAATTGAACGTTTGCCGTCACATATTTTCCTTTTTTTAAATTGTTAGAAATTTCTGTTGCAGACAGTTGAACTTTAACTAAGTTAAAACATTTAATTTTTTATTGGAGTAGAGAGACCATACTATCGCCCAGGTCACACTCCTCCCACCTCTATTGAACAAATGTAAAATTTCATCTTTTGATCTCTGTTTAAGAAGACGTTTCCAGTTCTGTTCCTCTCCTCAGACCTCAGTATTGGTGCTTCCGCGAATTTTCCTGTGACGTGCGTGGTCGGTGGAAACGTCTCTTCATTGTGTCGGTGACAGGTTGGCAATTTTCTAGTTGCTGCATCCGACTGTTAGCAGCACTGTTATCGTGGCGTCAAGAGAGCATGCTCTGATCAACAGTTGCATAATATCGAGACTCTTGCAGCGCCATGTTACGCATGGATAGATGTCCTTGCAAGCGCTTTTGGTGGGCAATCTCTAGGCTACACTGTGCTGCAGCTCGCGCCAGTTCCCTTCCAGCATATGTTACATCAATGACATTTTTTTCTAGAGGTCTCTCCTCACCCCAAACAAATACGAACAACCATATCTCCGCAATAAATGCTAAGCCAAGCATAGTAAAATCACCTAAACCTCTTAACATTTTATTCACTAACATCCGAGGTATTCGAATTTTCATAAATGAGTTCCCAGTCTAGATCAAGAGCCAACTAGACATATACGCAGATGACACCACAATTTACGCCCGTATCAGTAAGAAACCCGGCCTGGCGGACAAACATAATATCGCTGCGGATCTTGAGAGGGATCTACATTCTGTGGTGAATTGGGGTAAGAAGTGGCATGTTAATTTCAGTGCGCCTAAGACCAAGCTGCTGTCAATCATCACAGGCAACCTCTTCTGCCTCCCATAAGCATGAACCAAGCGAGTCTCCCTGACAGCAATACACTGCGCCTCCTCGGCCTTACCCTCTCTTCTGATCTCAAATGGAACCACTACATTGAGTCCATAGCTACATCTACTGCTAAGAAAATTGTTTCACTGTGTCAGGCCAGGATGTTTTTCCCGCCTGAATCCATCCTGCATATATACAAATCAACTATTTTTCCGTGCATGGATTACTGCTGCCATTTATGCTGTTAATCTCAGTGTTCTTGACAGGCTCCAAAGGAGAATCAGTAATATGATAGATACCGACTTGGCGGCTTGACTACAGCCACTTCCCCACCGAGGAGATGTGGCCTCCCTTTGTCTGTTCTCTAAATACTTTCATGGCTTCTGCTCCAACGAACTTAAGTCACTGGTGCCTCTGCAACAGATGTTTAATCGTGCAACCAGATTGGCAACTGGGTCCCACCCATTCACAGTTAGATTAACCAAATGCAGACGACAATTCCTACTCCAGCAGCTTATTTTCTGGCACATTCCGCTTGTGGAACTTGCTTCCTTATTCTTGCTTTCCTGACGGCTAAAACCTTCAGGAATTTAAATGCAAGGTCAATACTAATCTCTTAACCACTTGACTCTAGTTCTTTTTTCACCCGACTGTATATCCTTTTCTTTCTCTCCACCTCTGCAACTGTCATCACACCTGTACATCCTTCTTTCTCTCGCTCCTTTCTAACTGGGTCGTCCTTCTCTTTACTCACTTCTATCTAATCTTTTTACTCTTATGTTGCACCTACTAGATCTCTGCTTCAACTCTGTACCTGACTCCTGCCAAGTCTTGCAGTTTGCACTTCGATCATGCTTTTTATTCTATTAATATATTTTCACTCCCCGCCGCCCGCAGGAGCCTCTTACTTATAGGATCTCCTACCAAAAGGATCTACTGCTAAAAATGAGCAGACTGTGATGCGTTTCTAGATTTTCTATGCGACGTCCCTTGCAGAAGAGTGTTCAGTGGGAGAATTCTGAGGTCTCTTCCTGTGTGAAAGCTGCCATTGATGCCTTCATACCGATCAGGAAATTCTGTCCCAAGCATCATTCCTCCCCTGGTTCCCTCTTGCCTGTTTGGCCGCCATTTCGCACAGGAACTACTACTTCCGGCAATTTCGGAGCCATGCATCCGACCCCATTAAGCAACTATTTGCCTCTTCTCGTAATGAGTGTAAGAGAATACTGAATAAAACCAAGCTGTTTTTTTTTTTTTGCTGAAAGAATGTGTCACCGCACGCAAGATACGCTTGCACGTAGATTCTTATCAAAATCCACATTTGAATAAACATTGACTCCAGCGAGGCTCGTGATATTGCCCTGGATATCTCCAAGGCATGGGGTTTGGCATGCTGGCTTTCTGCGCAAGTTACAGGGGTATGGTATCACTAGACGCTTGCCTGATCTGATCCAATTTTTTATATATATCCACATAATTAAGGTCGTCTTAAATGGGCATGCCTCTACAACATACCGCACGAACTATGGTGATCCCAGGGCTCGTTTCTAGGCCTAACGCTTTTCTAATTTTTGATCAAATCCCAAGTAGGCTTCTACGCTGATGACACCACCATTAACTCCCGTATCAGTAAGAAATGTGGCGAGGTGGACCACATAATCTCAAGGCTGATCTTGAGAAGAACCAACACTCATTAGTGGACTGGCGTAAGAAACGGTTTGTAAATTTCAGCGCTTTAAAAACGAAACTGCTTTCTATCAACTATCACTATCAATTTATCCCCATAAGCATAGACAAAGCGAGACTCCCTGAAAGCAATATGCAGCACCTATTCAACTTTACTCTATCTTCGGACCTCAAATGTAACCATTACATTAATTCAATAGCTAAATCCACTGCTAGTAAGGTTGGGTCACTGTGTCGGGCCAGGAAGATTTTTTCCGCCTGAATCCATCTTAAACATTTACAAAACTAACGTCCGACCGTGCATAGAATACTGTTGTCATATCTGGTCAGGCGCCTTTGTTGTCCTTGCCATTGTTTTCGAAAGGCTTCAAAGAAGAATCTGTAATGTAATTGAACCCGATCTGACTCAGGCCACTTTCTCACAGTTGTGATGTGGCTTACCTCTGTCTCTTGTACACACATATATTCATCGATTCTGCTTCTACGAACTTAGGCCATTTTGCCCACTCCACAAAAATTTACTCGTGCAACTAGACTGGCAATAATGTCCCACACTTTTACAGCTAAACCAAACAGATGCATCCAACAATTCTGCTCCGCCAGTTTCTTTTCTCGCACTTCCCACCTGTGGAATTCTCTTCCGTATAATTGCTTTCCTGACGGTTATAACCACCAGGAATTTAAATGCAATGTCAATTCCTATCTCTCATCCACTTGATTCCAGTCTGTCTACTTCACCCCATACATCTCGTTTTTTCCTCTCTCTCTCTCTCTCTCTCTCTCTCTCTTTCTATCTTTGCAACAGTTTCAAACCTGTATTCCCATTCTTCCGTTGTCCTTTCTCTTACACACCCTGTAACTGGTTTGTTTATTTCTTCCTCCTCCTGCCTAAACATTTACCTCTTATGTAGACCTCTTTTGCATCAGTGATGGTCCCGCCTTGTTTGGGGCGAAACGATTAAAAATAAATATATATACATTACCGGCCATAAATATTAGGCAACCCCAGTATTTGAAGAAAATGATTTATTTCATATTATTTTGTAGTATTTATTGCCAAGAGAATAATTGTAAATGAAAATAGAATGGTTCTTTCGTTAATACTGAACAATAACATATGCATCAAATGAATTTATAAATATTTACTAATTACCTATATTGTAGTTTCCTCAATGAAAAAAATGAAGAAAGTTTAGGGTGATTCGGACGAGTTTATCTTTGCTTCCTTGCCTTGTCATAGTTTGCAAAGTAATAAGGAGATAAGACCCATTATATTTTCATTTAGAATTATCAACTCAAAAATAGTATGAAATACATAATGTCTTAAAAAAACTGGTGTTGCTTAATAATTATTTCAGGTAGCAAATTAGATCTTTTGCCGAAATATATGTACAATGCAGCTGTGCCACATGCGCACACCCAATGAGCCCACCTAGCTGCCATGCGTGTTGTTAAGCAGAAAATTCTTGGAGATAATATTATTTCATATTGATCGCTGTCTTTGTATATGACGATAAACTATCTCCGACAGCAAAACATCTGATTTGGACATTGCAGGTTTTTGAGGAGATTGTAACCAAATTTGAATTACTTTTGTTCCTAGATCCACTTTTAACTGTGTAGTTGCAGTAGTTAGGATCATAGCTATGGAGAAATATTGAACCACCAAACAAATAAAAATGACTCTGAAAATATAAAAATACACATTTCTACTCCGAACAATATTTTTTTAAAGCAAATTAACCAACAATACATTATATAGTAGAATTACCAAATTTTACAGGACAGTGGCACACAATGCATTTAATCTGGAGTTGAACGAATACATCCGTGTAAAAATATTGATGTGAAGCTATAAAATTGTGTGCAAAATATTTAAGTTTTGGCATTAAATAACCTATAGAGTTTGATATGTGGCGAAATACATTCAAACAAAGAAACATTTAAGGAAAAACACATCAGTGATCATGTTTGGTTTCCGCGAAAAAATTGAAGGACAAAATAATGAAATATATTCATGTTCTATTAATTTTTAGTGAAAATGTTTAAAATAAAGTTATCAATTATCCTACATGATCCTATATATTTGAACCTAAGTGAACCTAAGTGATCTGGAATGTAAAACTCATACATTAATTTTACACTTATTTGCAATAGGTATGTTTATTTGTAAACTAACACGCTCAGGTAGAATTATGGTATGAAAATATTAATTTTAATGACACCTAATTAAAAGTAATTTGATTAAAAATCTAATTGTGAATTCGACAGCTGAAATTAACCTGGCCCCAAGATGCATATATAACTTTCATTGAAGAGTAAGTTGTTTTTACTAATTATTTAAATATTGAACACAACACATCTGTACAACAAAACTATATAATATATTTGACTACATCTTCAACGAAAGTATTTTTCAAAAATATGCACAGATAAACACAAACACACACAAACACAAACACAAACACAAACACAAACACACACACACACACACACACACATATATATATATACATATATATATAATTGATAATATATCTATACAACAAAACTTCATAATAAATTTGGTTACATCTTCAACGAAAGTATTTTTTCAAAAATATGCAGAGATAAACACAAACACACACGAACACACATACAGACACACACACACCAATATATATATATATATATATATATATATATATATATATATATATATATATAAAAGCTTGATTGAGGAATAAAAATAAATATTAAAACTATATTAGCAATAGGATAAATTATGTTTCTTATGTATTACCCTTTGACTAAATTAATTTTATAGTCCTTTAAATCCTGAATTCATTATCCATGCTATTAAATCTATATGTAAGAAACATGAATGGCTATTTTTCTATTTAATTATACATACATACAGGCGCACACATACAGAAACACACACACGTATGTCACATACACGCAAACATTTATATATATATATATACTAGCAGTATAGCCCGGCGTTGCTCGGGTGTAATGAAAGCTTTAAAACTAATACATGGTCCTGGAGCTCAGACTAATTGGACGGTGGCCCGAAAGATTAAAAAGCAATAGTTGTTTCCAGTTGAAGCGAAAACGTAGACTGAAAGAAAAATGAGTGGATATAAGTCAAAATTTGATTTCATTGTATAGATATCAAATAAGTATTTTTCATCGTAAACTGAATTTTGAAGGCTAAATAATTCCTCTGAATAAATGGCATCATGGCTGAGACTAAGAACTAGAATTATACCTAATCAGAGCTAAACACGAAGCAAAAACTAAAATAAAAGGGGTGAAAAAAGTACAGACATACAGGCTGATAAACAGACACACACACACACGAATATCTATCTATCTATCTATCTATCTATCTATCTATCTATCTATCTATCTATCTATCTATTATTGATTTTCTGCACTATTGTAAGAAGTGCAACCTTGAAACTTCTGAATAACGTTTCTTATATCTTTGTTTATGAGTGTATAAAATTTGATTATATTTGGACCACTCCTTCTATAAAACGATTTTTTTTATTATCAATTTTTGATATTTATCGGGGTTACCTCGACACAAAACTAGCTAAGAACACTCGCAGACGCTTATAGTACAACTGTGTAACTTTTCAAGATAATAGGTTCAACCGATTCAGAGTCTATAAATAACGCACACACACACCCTCAGACACACACATACATACACACACAGATAAAGTTCCATTTATAAATAATTATATATATATATATATATATATATATATATATTATACTTTAGGAAATGTACAAAATTGTTTGTACATTTCCTAATATAGAATTTATAATAAATATTCATTTCACTATTTTTATATTGAAAACTATTTAAAATAAATGTTTTGAACGTTGTATGTATATTTAGCTGATAAAAATGAATTACAATTTATAACCAATCTAAATGATGTGTTGAGTTTTCTTTTAAAACTATTATTTTGCTCGGGTTAACATACATGGAGATATCTATACAGAGATGAAACTTACTATTTTATATTAAGCAGAATTTGAATTATAAGCTATGTGTGTGTACCTGTATGCCTGTAAGAGATTATGCGAATATTTGTATATGTATATATATTCACAAAATACCATATATTTGTGTATCAAGTCGGAAAATAGACGTTTATATATATATATATATATATATATATATATAATCCCGAAAAAAGATAGCCGATCATAATTCATGAAGTGATATAGCCTCTTTTTTAATAGATTAACATAAATGTGTGTGTGTGTGCGTACGTGCGTGAGAATGTTCGTGTATGCGCGTCCGTTACGATAATATCGTTTTATTCAGCGTTTAAATAAACATGTCAAAATTTCTTCACACTTCGTGAAATTGTTAGATAAATCTACACAGTTTCACAGCAATTATAAAAACAGAATTTTCTCTTCACATTAACGAGTGATCGTAAAACTTCCTATAAAATTTCTTGTGAAAACCTTACAATTTATGGTTTCTTAGAATAGAATACGCGAAGCGTTAGCACATTTTCAGTTCAGAAAATTTGAATAGTACTAGCTCCTATATTTTGCAAACGTTTCCAAACTGAAAATGATTTCAGTGGTTAGAATTCTGCCTTAAAATCAATCAAACACCTGCTATTGAAGTTATATTTGGCCGGTTGATATTGTCAACTCCATGTAGATAGATAAACATTTATTATCAAACAATTACCTTTCTGTATGTTGTTATATAATCATTTCATAATTGGAATCTAAATCCTTGCTCATGTTTTCAAACATTCCACCATATTAAACCCGTGATTACATCGTTTGTCATGCTTATATAACTGTCTAACACCAAGCAAATATGATATATATATATATATATATATATCCGCAGACAGATCTGTTTCGGTGTATCACAGCTCATCAGTGGGGTTAGACACTCCGACTGGTTTTAACCCAGGATTGAAACCCGACCGAATTGGCGTCAGTCGCCGATTCTGCCTCTATGGGTTTGTGATCGTTATAGGATAAAGTACTCAATATCACAGATTAGGCTTATGTAAATATAACATTGAACATTGAACTCAATACTCAGCTTCCAAAATAACTAAAATGTGAAAAGGTTAAGCGAATCTAATATAGAAAATAGGATTATAACCCCACTATAATCGTAAATTCAGAGAAAACTATTTGTTTGAAGATAAATGTAGATATACAAATGTGATCTATCAAGCTGACATCTACGATAAGGAAAACGCGGAAAAATATGAAATATATATTGGAATTTAAGCGGAAATTTGAAAACAAAGATTTTATACGCACAGACACTGATTTTATAACCCTAATTTAAGGTATTAGAAAACCCTCTCCCGAAAATAGTGGGAATTGAATGAGAATGACCTAAATCTTCAAATAAAGTGGAAGTTGATTGGCACGGCACACTAATCCTAAGAGCTTGGTTGATACATGTAACATATGTTATGTTTCACAGAAAAAGGTTATATTATGTTTAAAAGAAAAAAAAATACGATTTTGAAATTTAAATATCAGAAGGTACTTGTGAATAAACGTATAGAAATTATCCGTATGTGTCGCCACCGCGATAAATTTAAAATTCAATATCTCATTCTTCAATTTGTTCACAACAATTTTATTTTGCATGAATTAATTTTTAAAATTTGGTGAACAATAACCTTTCCATCCTACCTACTACTACATAACCAATGGTCAAGCCACATGCTTCTCACCACGAAAACGGAATTTACTACTACGATTCCCGCCAGCTTAACGCCATAGTAACCAAAATTTCCCATCACTTCTTTTGCTAAAAATAACAGACCTGTAAGATTATTGTAGTTTTATTTGTTGTAACCATTGTAGCAAGTGTTTTGGCTAGTTTTGGGAGAACATGGAAAATGTTATCATTGCTGCAGTTGCAAAAGCGACAATATTTGGAGGACACTTGAGAAAAAACGTAGAATTTTAATCAAATTTTCCTTGCCTCATATTTACTCAAATAATTAAAACGTTGCTGCAAAAATATATTTATATATATATGTATATATATGTTTTGTTCATAATACTGGATTCGCCTGAGTGATGTCCTGCCTATAGAGAGAACAACAGAGATAGTTCCAAGTCAGTTGTAATTTGGTGAGAGTGTTTAGTTTGTTGGATCTGGAATCACAGTTGTAGTTGCAGTTGCTCTGCGCTCCACTCAGCTAGAAACATTTATCTGGACCTACTATTTTACTTCAGGACTGTATATATTCATTTTTACAAATAGTATTCCTAAATTGAGTAACCCGTGTTTCAGTTTGTATATTACGTTCAATATAACTTACATTTTCTACCTCCATATCTGTTTTTTGTTATTTATTATTTTGTGTGGTTCCACACCCGGAATCCACAGAGAAATATATATATATATATTAGAAAAAAACTTTAATTTACTACGATTTCAATTTTACACAGACGCTCACGTGTCCGTATTTAGAATAGATATTTGTAACGGCAATTTACAAAAAGAAAATATCGCTCAATTAAATAGAACCCCAAAGAAAAAAAGAGCATGGATAAAGAAAAGTTAGACGATTGATTAATGCAAAGAAGAGAAAAAAAAGCAAAGGAAAAAGAAAAAAAAAAGAAAAAATAAAGCACAAAGAAATAAAATAAAAAGAAAATAAATACTAGCCAGAGAAATGAAATGTTAACTTCATGTATCGACACTACGTTTCTAATGACTTGTCTACTTTCTTAGAAAAAACATGACGTAGAAAATTTAACATAAGAATTTAGTTTCAAATATAATGGGATATATTTACTGTAAAAAAATAAATTTTACATCATAATTTTAATACAATTTGAAAAAATAACAACTATTACTATTATTTTAAAAAATTATAATAGTTTAAAATTCAGTTACAATAATTAAAATTACTAAAAATAAATATTCTAATTAAATATAGAAAAAGGAATGTTAGAAAAGTAAAACTAAAAAACAGAGAAAAATAAAATAAATTAAATATAAATAGAATGAGAGTTAGTAGTACAGATAGAAAAGAATTTAGAATAATTGAAAATAGACATTTTAGATCTAAAAGCATGTCTGTTACATTTATATTCATTCTTAGATACGTGATATGGGATTTACTCTTAAAGTAAAATATACCTAATATGGGATATATTTATGGTGAAAAATAAATCATAAATCATACATCCACATATAAATTACAATATAACCAGTAATAGTAATTTATTATAAATATTATTAAAATAATAACTCCTAATAAGAAAAAATATATAAAATATTAAAATACAATCTTAAAAAAATCTCAAATAATAATTATATTATAATAGATAATAATAATAATAACTAATAAAAAAGAATAAGAATATATATATATATATATATATATATATATATATATATATCTGTGTGTGTATGTATGTATGTATCAAAACAAAATTTCTCTAAGACGTTAATAATAATAATAACAATAATAATAATAATACTAAGCATAAGAAGCATCATCCAAAGGTTGATGTAGACCGTCTATGCATACCCCGCAAAGAAGGTGGAAGAGATCTTATTTAGCTAGAATTGTCATACAAGACAAAAACTATTGGCTTACTAACATACACAGAAACAACGAAGGACTGAATGATACAAATAGTAAGGCAACATGAAGAAAGAAGGGAAAATATTCAATAATAAAAGAAGGCAGTAAATACAAACAAGATTTAAAGTTAGTAGATTCTGTAGAAAAGCAAAACAGAAGCCAAGAACCAACTATTGCGACAAAAAATATGAAAACGAAAGCCAAAGATAAAGCTCTTGAACAGATGAATAGCCAATATCCAGAACGTGCCAATAAATCCAATGTTGATAATGTTAATACTCACCGATGGTTTCGTGCATCTGGATTAATGTCTGTGACTGAAGGCTTTATTCTTGAGCGCAAGACCAATATCTTTCAACTAGAAACTTTCAGTCAAATATTTTACATAATAATATGGATCCAAAATGCAGATTTTCTGATAAACACTAAGAAACAATTGACCATCTAATCTCAGGCTGTTCTGTGCTTCCTGCAAATGAATATAAAATCGCCACGATAGAGTTGGGCAATATTCACATTGGACAATGTGCAAACACTATGGAAAATCTGTAAACAAACACTGGTTTTAACATCACTCATACACCGGTTACAGAAATAGAAGATGTCCCCATTCTATGGGATTACACCATCTACACAGACAGAAAAATTGAAGCAAATAGGCCGGACATTATTGTTAAAAACCAGAAAGAAAAAACTTGTCTATTAATTGATATGGCTTGTCCCGCGGATTGTAACATAGCAACCAAGGAATTGGAAAAACTGTCAAAATATAAAGACCTGGAAATTGAAATAGAAAAAATGTGGAAATTGAAAACAAGTGTTGTGTCAGTGATAATAGGTGCACTTGCAATGATAAAAAAGGGAACAAAACAACACATTGAAAGAATCACTGCAAACCCCAGCTGAAGAGTTATACAAAAAAATGTTTTATTAAGTACAGCCCACACACTAAGGAAAAATTTGTCTATGTAGCACTAGGAATGATAGGGAATTTAGAAAAAAACATGAAATGTAGCCAGAGCAACACGCGTTAGTTTTCCCGCAGACTTGGTTGGTAGTGCGACCATAGCAGATATCGAAATATGATGAAACATGACACAATAGTCATTCTATTAAAAACGAAGAAAAATATAATTGTAAATTTAATAATTATAAAAATAAAAAACGCAAAAATAAAAAATATAAAAAACATTTGTGGTAAAATGATATTAACAATATATTCCAGACTTTCTCTGATATAAACACATTTTAAGTTAAATTAATGTAAATTAATTTAGTTTGCATTGATTTATATCACAATCTGCATTTATCTAGATTATTTTATATTATTTATATTTATTTTTATGTCTGCATTTAAATATTAATTTATTACAATGATTAAGAAGTTACTTTGGATTATTATATTTTATAATCATCAATGTTTGCATCTATCCTTGAATTTGTTGGCGTGTTAGCGTATTTAATAATCCTCCATCTGTCCAGTGGTGTTAATCCTCCGTCTTTAATATTCCAGTATTATTTAAACAGGGCAGTTTGAGATTTCAATTAGGCGTTGGAAAACGAGTGCCTGTGGTTTTGAAGTCTCTGTTTCTATCCCTATATAAACTCTTTTATTGCTATGGTCCTCCATTAGACTAATAGTGACTTCAATATGTATATATATATATATATATTTTTGCGCCCCGGATTTTTTCCAATCTCCCCTTTACTTATGGAAATTATACTAAAACAGACTAACATACATAATAAAAATTTCAAAGAAAACTGTTAACTTCCCTTCATTTTAACATCTCGTGACTTTCCACTACACATGAAGGAATTCTAAAACAGACCAACACACGAAATAAACAGTTTCAAAGAAAACGGTCAAATTCCCTTCATTTTAATACCTCGTGACTTTGCACTACACATGAAAAAAATTCTAAAATCTAAAATATTCTGTTAATCTTTTGAAATGATTTGTGAGGGTCTTTGTGGTTGCCAACAGTGTTTGTTTATAGATACGAATTTAAAATAAAGCTCATATATTTTGGACGTATAAACAAAATGTGTCCATTAATTAACCGAGTAGCCTGTGCCACGGCCAATTGAAACATATGAAATAAATTTGAAATCATTCCTTTTTGAAAAAATATAATTCTCTTTCGTTTTTGTAGCTGTTATCGTTCTTTCCTGTGAAAATTGATGTTTCGCTCAAACCTTTTCCATGAATTATTGTTAAATGTCAACATCTTGATTATATTGTTATACCTTATTTGATTTTTATATTATCCATTTTATTTGTTACTCTTTTGTAAGTTTTCAAGTGATGCCTTATTTTCTTTACTTGTATATTCACCAAAAGTATATAAAAATATTTAAATAATAAAAAGTTAATTTATTCAATAAAATCGACATTGGCATCAATGAGGTACCGCAGATGCATTTGGATTCTCCTGCGTCTCTTCTAGATGTTCTCCTTGTTATTTGGTTTTTTCTACCATAATGATTGGATTCACTTCATTTTTGGTGATATTAGTAGTTTTGTTGGTTTGAAACTCATCGGTGCACTGCACATAAAGACTGGGTTATAGGAGTTAGGTTTTAGATGTAAGGTGTAGTGTATCCAAGTAATTCTCTGGCAGCCGTGATTGGTTGGCATGATGCAGAATCGTCTTGTTATAGGTTATTTCAGAAGCGAACATGTCGATTCAGAGCAGCTCCTCTTTCTCAAAGAATTTGATGCAGACTCATTGTTTTGTCTGTGACACTCACAAATTCGGTGTTCCTTTTTTATCAGAATAAGCAGAGTGAGCTTTTCGAGCTGCCGTAAACTTTTAATAAAATGTATGAT
The DNA here is from genome assembly GCA_037127315.1 of Ascarosepion bandense. Classification (NCBI taxonomy): domain Eukaryota; kingdom Metazoa; phylum Mollusca; class Cephalopoda; order Sepiida; family Sepiidae; genus Ascarosepion; species Ascarosepion bandense. The sequence goes on from JBBBDQ010000932.1 coordinate 1,771,629, forward strand.
ACATTCTTTACTAACTCTCTATAATTTTGTACGATTGACACTAAAACAATTTGATTATATTCACATTGATGAATCTGATTCGAATCACACGCAATAAAACATGCCAATTTTAAATATTTGGTGAAAGGAATTGCGCTATTGCTGCCTTTACTCAAAAGCAGCGCCCGACTGACCCTGCTATAGAGAGCTTTCGAAAAAATAGAAAATGTAAACAAGATGCATAAGCAAAATTATTCATGTAAATTATCGAAAAATTTATCAACGAATCTTATATATATATATATATATAATGAAAATATAGTTTTTATATATGTATATATATATAATAAAAATATAGTTTTAAATTAAATCATTTATTTGCTAAATGTACGAAATCAGAGACAGAGAGATAAAGAGAGAGACAACGTGAGAGAGAGAGAGAGAAAATAGTGTTTGAGTGTGTCTGTTTATTTTGAAATTTGAAACAAAGTGAAAAATTTATTAGTGAAGCATTTCGTCAATCGAGAACTCGTTGGATTAATTTTGGGAACGTACGATCACACAAGTGTAAGTACAAGAGACGTTGGGCATTTTTTATGTACTTTTTGATGATAGTAGAAATGTATTATTTTATGTACCGAAGCATGAAATGCGTCACTAGTAAATTTGTTCTACTTTGTCTTGCAATTACCCTTAATATTTGTGTGTATATATATATATATATACATATATATATATATATATATATATATATATATATATATATATATATATGCTATATAAAATTATTTTCAGAGATGTTTATAGTTCCCTTGACGATCAACAACCAGCTGAGGATACTGGAGTGCACTCATAACAGCGTGTATCTCTGTGAATGTGGAATGTGATCTAACGCCTGAATACAGTATGGTTGCCTTCTGGCCAAAACCGATGAATACAAGTAGAATACAGTTCAATACTTTAGGGGCCGGTTTCGCTGAAAGAGATGCAGGAGGGCAGCCAATGTTGACAGTTGACTGCCTTAGGGACTAAAAGCTGAATTTTATATTTAGTTTAAATTCCTTTCATTTTTCAATTTTGCGTATGACGGGAGTTTTGCGTTAATTTCTATTCAATATATATATATATATATATATGTGTCTGTGTGTGTGTGTGTGTGTGTGTGTGTGTGTGTGTGTGCGTATGTATATGTCTGTTTATACTGATTTATTTTTTATACTATAGCTCAGTATATATTTTTTAACAAATGACTTTATAAATGTAATTTAATTAAAATTATTTTCTGTTGCATCGCCGAGACGGATACGTTACACAAATAAAGTGTTCTGTAATACTATTCAGCAAAATATCAGGTGCAATAATTACAATGACAGAGAAAACATAATTTAAAACAAAGAGAGAAGGGGTTTAGATATCAATAGTCACCAAAGTAATCAGTCTGAATATCAGTCAAAGAACACTTGAATATTACACCTCAAATGCTACTATTCTTTACTAAAATACGCCATTTCAGACAATGGACCATTTCATAATGTAATATAATGCAGGGGTGTCAGTCGCTCTACAACCTTTTCTCAAGTATTATTCGTTTCTCAGAAAATAAACTATTTTAAGTTTGACTGTTTAAACGTAGACATTTATCCAATAAGACGCCTATATGTGCCTGGAAAAGTCTCACCTGTTTAAAATAAACAAAATTAAGTAATTTGAGACTGTTTTGTTGTTTTGATCAATCACTTTAAAGAGAACACATTTATAAATTCACCAATAGAACTGCTCATTTCAATAGTTTCAATTCATCGAATTTTGTTTTGATTACAAAAAATTATATATATATAATTTTTTGTAATCAAAACAAAATTATATAGTAAACAAATTACTTTAACGCTTACTCGGTACAGTGTGTGCATTGTGGTGCAGTGGATATCGACTCAGAAAGGCAAATCGGGGAGCCGAGTTTAAATAACCGTTGAATTTTTCGCATTCAATTACCCATAAATCTCTTTGAGAAAGGTATTAATCCGTCTCTTACCACTAATTATTGGCTAAATAATAGGACAGATTGAGTTCTATGCCTTGGGGCGGGGGGGGGGGGCAACCAATCTACCGCAAAAAGCAACGGCAACCTACTGCAGTATAAAGTTCTGCCCAGTCAGACATGTCTCTTTCGAGACATGATTGCACAAAGAGTCTCTCACGCATAGTACTTGCCTTATTTTAAGTATGACTCGATTCTCAAGTAATCCTTTTTTGTGTGAAGAACGAAAATTTTCTGTTTTTTAGCACTGTAAAATTAAATATAAACGTTAATGAACAGTAAATCTCTTAATCCGTTTTTTCACATTATATATATATATATATATTAAGTAATTTCATATACAGATTATACATTTATTAATTTGCGTCATTTTAAATTATAACTTTTTTCTGTCGTATTTAATTGTTTGTATATTTAGCCATTAATAAATCCTCTTCTAATTCGCATCTGGTAATTGACTGGTAATCTCAGGTTTAGCAAATTTTGTATTTCTTTTTATACGTAGATGTTTGTAAGTGGCATGTAAGGAAAGCAATTTCGCGGTTAAGAATTCTATTATTTGTTAATTTATTTTAAGAAGATTGGAATAACATATCAGAGTTTAAGACTGATGATTTAACTTTATTTTTAAATATTAAGTAGTTCTAAGTTTCTTTAAATATTTAAGTAGTTCATTGAGGATTGTCGTTTAAATGGTGCTCGAACTCATTTCATTAACAAACCTTCGGCTAATGCGCACATTTTGATTTCAATGTATAAGAAATATCCATTATTTATGTTATATAAACTTCACCTTTGCATCTAATTATCCGTGAATACGACTTGACAGCATTTCATATTTTACCATAAAAATGTATTACAGAGAAATATTTAATGAACATGAAGTTTTATGTAATTAAATAAAAGAGAATCTAATCCGAATATGTGCACACCTAAGAATGTAACTGACATTAAATCTTTTTATGAATTCAGGTTGTTTAATATTATTTGCGAAAAGTAGAGCGTTTTGCCTGCATCGTATACAATGTTTAATTCAAATATAAAGAAAAAAATGATGGTCACCGTGGAAGTAATTTGTGTTTTGATACTTTATTAATATCCTTCGTAACCAGATTTTATTTTACTCATATTTTGGGCTAGAATTTAAATCAAAATACCTGATGAACAATATATATATATATTACACTTCAGTAAGTAAATGTGTTTCCCGTTTACACCGCATATATATAACAAGCCATCATTTCCTTATCTCTCATACCATGCGCCAATAGCTATGAAAAATAGACTGACACCAACTCGACTTGTATGTAGATGACTAATAAATTATGCTCTTATTACGTTTGAGCTCTCTAGAGAAGAAAATTTAAAATTAGACAAACAGTACCATTTCAGCGATTTACGCGTTAATCAAACGTTACTCTTCAGTGATTATTAATGATTTAAAATTCTCCTTAAAAAGTACAAGAGACAATATATTGATTAATGTATCAATGGTCAGATGGGTATGACATGTGATAAATCAATAGATAAATATTAAATGCAGAAGAAAAGTGCGTGTACCACATGTAATAGAATCATTAGATGCCTATTATGAATATAAGTACAAATAAGCGAAAATAGTGAATGTTAAGTACATTTAAACTATAAACGAATTACGTGTTTGCATATGTATGTAATGTTTATGTGTAAATGACAGCGACGAAATATATTTGCATTCAAAATTATTTTTTCTAAATTTAATATTCGTGCATTTATTTGTCACACGTGACACGTATATGACCAATGTATCCATACCTTAATCATCATATATTATCTTGGATTTTTAATAAGAATTTTCAATCATTCTCTTTAACGAATCTCTTTAGAAGATTGTTAAAGTAAGACATGTCAGATTAAAAATACATTTTCCTACTTCTTTTTTAGTCATATATATATATATATATATATATATATATATATATATATATATATATATAAACTGTAAATAATAGAATTAATAAATTATCATCCAATAAAAAAATTTAATCAGAACAGATCAATATACAATTAAGCCTTCAGAAAGAGTACTTTTAAAGAAAAATTAATATACTAGGAAATTAAAAAAAATTAAAAAAAACAAGGACAAAAATAGAGAAAGAAAAATAATATGGTTCAACCTAACTTTCTGTAATTTGTCAAATGTAAATATCGCTAAATACTTTCGTAACTTTGTTAACAAACACTACCACCAAAATAACCCCCCAAAAAGTTATTCAACAAAATAATTCTCCAAACTTACGCTATTCAACAACCAAAATTTTCAAAATATAATTTATTCACGCAAAAATAAATTGCTTAAAAAGGTCTACAACATACTTCAAGAAAACAACCCTCATTGCAGCTGCATCAACAAAAAAACAAATTCCCCGTTGATGGCAGGTTTAATTCTGAAAAGTTATTTTATGACGCCAACATTTTCCGGAATAGGATCCCGAAAAAAAAGAAAAGAATATGCATAGGCATATCAGTAGGTAGTTGGAAACAAAGATTTTATAATCATAAACACTCATTTTCTAACGTCTCCTTTAAACTCCAAAAAGTCATATCAAAATCTTACTGGAAAATGAAGGACGGAGGACTCCCCCCACAAGTTAAATGGAGGATCATTAAGTATGCTCATACAACTTCAGGGACAGATGTAAACTATTCTTGGATGAGAAAATAGATATTATGAAATATAGAGATCCTAATGAACTTTTGAACCAGAGAAATGAACTCATTTATAAATGTAGATTTCAGAATAGGTATAGAACCACAGAACAGATCAAAATTAAGCTTAAAAGTTTATTTTGAAAATAATCAAGAATGTCCCGTTTAAGACTTTATCTCCCAAAATATATTTTATATAATTATTGCTATCATAGGTAATCTACATTTATGTTATTATTATTATTATGTCATTTTTCATCATATTTCAATTTCTGCTTTGGTCTCACTACCAACCAAGTCTGCGGGGAGACCTAAGGCAGGTAGTGGCGTGTTGTTATGGCTCCATTTCATGTTTTTCTATCTTCCCTATCATCCTCAGCATTACATAGATAAAGTTTTCCTTAGTGTGTGGGCTGTACTTAATAAGACAATTTTTTGTATGTCTCTTAAGCTGGGGTTTCCAGGGATTCTTTCAATGTGTTGTTTTGTTCCATTTTTTATCATTCCTTATTATTATTATTATTATTATTATTATTATCATTATTATTATTATTATTATTAATATTATATTTTAATTTCTGCTATGGTCGCACTACCAACAAAGTCTGCGGGAAGACCTATGGAAAGACATCGTGAGTTGTTATGGCTCCATTTCATGTTTTTTTCTATCTACCCTAACATCCTTAGTGTTAGATAGACAAAGTTCTCATTAGTATGTGAGCTGTACTTAACAAGACAATTTTTGTATATTTCGGAGGCTGGGGTTTCCATGGACTCTTTCAATGTGTTGTTTTGTTCTATTTTTCTCATTGCAAGAGCATCTACTATCACTAGCACGATTCTTGTTTTCAATTTCCGCAATTTTTCAATTTCAATTTCCTGGTCCTTATACTTTGACAGTTTTTCGAACTCCTTGGTTGCTATATCACATGTTGGAGCAGAAGCCATGCACGTATTTATAGAACAGAAAAAGGGAAGCCACATCTCGTCAGTGAAAAGTGGCTGTAGTCTAGCCGCCAAGTCGGTACCTGTCAAATTACTGATTCATTCTTGGGAGCCTGTCAAGAACACCGAGGTGAACAGCGGGGGCACCTGACCATATATGGCAGCAGTACTCCATGAACGTACGTATGGTTTATTTGTATATATGCAGGATGGTTTCAGGTAGGAAAAACTTCCTGGCTCCACATATTATCTTTGTAGAGGGCACCTGAAGATTCATTTGTTTGTGTAGGAATTTTTTCCTATGTCAGATTTTCAAAATCAGATACGTTCCCTCCTGAAGGACGTACTCTTTGTTTATCCACTGGAAGAGCCATGGTGGACTTTTTATTTCTATTTGCAATTCTCATTAAAGTCTACCCAAAGTTGCCCGGCACGTTGGGTAAGGGTCTTTCACAAACATGGTTGCGAAGCCTGTAGGAGATCCTTTATAACCTTATAACGCAGCAGCCATTCACTACTCCGCACTATTAACAGCTTATCCTAAATGGGTTGCCAAGCGACAGTTGACAGAGACGACATTATAATTATTATTATGTTGTCATTTTCCATCATATTTTTATTTCTGCTATGGTCGCATTAACAATCAAGTCTGCAGGAAGACCTAAAGCAGGTCGTGGCGTGTTGCTATGGCTCCATCTCATGTTTTTTTATCTCCCCTATCATCCCTAGCGTTACATAGACAATGTTCACCTTAGTGTGTAGGCTGTACTTAATAAGACAATTGTTTGTATATCTCTTAAGCTGGGGTTTCCAGGGATTCTTTCAATGTGTTTATGTTCCATTTTTTATTATTCCAAGTGCACCTACTATCACTGGCACAACTCTTGTTTTCAATTTCCACATTTTTTCAATTTCAATTTGCAGGTCTTTATATTTTGACAGTTTTTCGAATTCCTTGGTTGCTATGTTACAATCCGCTGGACAAGCCATATCAATTAATAAGCAAGTTTTTTTTTCTTTCTGGTTATTAAAAATAATGTCCGGCCTATTTGCTTCAAATTTTCTGTTTGTGTAGATGGCGTAATCCCATAGAATGGTGACACCTTCTATTTCTGTAACCGGTGCTGGGTGATATTCATACCAGTGTTTGTTTACATCTTTTCCATAGTGTTTGCACATTGTCCAATGTAAATATTTTCCCACTCTATCGTGACGATTTTTATATTCATTTGGGGCAAGTACATAAAATGTACAGTTTGCTGCCAGTGAAGATTCTTTATTTCTCTCAAGTCTTTCCCAAATATGTACAGGCTGCCGAGCATCTACATCAGTTCTTTGTGGCGTATTTTGTCAAACGCCTTTGCATAATAAATAAAGTACAGATATAAGTCCTTTTTCATTTGTATTGCCCTTTCGGAAGGCATCCTAATCATAAATATGGCATTCCTTGTTCCCGTGTCTTTAACGAAACCACACTGTTCTTGTCCTATCTCTGACCTGATTCGGCTTCTTGCTGTATTCGTCAGGATTTGGACGATCAGTTTTGTGTTCTGTGTCACCTCCTGGGATTCCCCATGTCCATAGACGTCGTGGGTATTCTTGAAACCAGGTGTTAGATATTACCTGGTCATTTGCTATGCAACATTACACTCATTTTTCTCCTGGTTCGTTGCGGATTCCTAAACCAAAGTTTCTGGTTGTCATACTTTCGCTCTCCTTGCCTACTTTGGCATTCAAATCTCCCATGATGATCCTGAGTGCTTGGCTTTTATATTGAGCCTTGGAATTCTCTAAAGTGGAGTAAAAAGTGTCAATTTCTTTCTCGGTGCTTTGCGTTGTTAGTGCATATATGACTACAATTGGTATGTTGAACGGTCTCCTTTTTCGTTTGACCAGGAGAACTATATATTATCCAATATATTATCCTATGATTGTCGCTGTTGAAATCGCCATTATTTGGCCATCTGGCTTCACATTATCATGGATATTGATTTTTAGTCTGTTCATTTCCTGCTTGATATTCCCTAGTTGTCCGCAGCTGTTTAATGTCCTGACTTTCCATGTCCCCCAAGGTAATTCTTTCTTTTTTGCGCAGTAGTCGTAGAATAAGGGTCCAGATACAGCTGTTGGTCATGACGTTTCTACCCGGGCGAAGGACATGTTTTTGGAAAAACTGTCCTCTTTACGACGTTGTTGCTAACAGTTGCCGGATGACGGTCAGGTGACACCTTTTGCCCATGTCGGTACTTACCGGGCGAGGAATTGCTCTCTTTGGGAGCAACCCCCTTCACGCCGTTAGGTTTAATATTTATCTGTTGTATAGCCATGATTTTACGCAGGATAGAGATAGTGGGGTGGTTTCCTGTTGCTTCCTCCATGGTGATTTATTTGGACACCAACTCTATCTTCGAGCATAAAATAAAACCCTAATTTTTTAAATTTAAAATTCCAATGTTGTTCACCTAAAAGTGACAAATGGCCTCTCAGGTCAAAGTTCATTTTTGTCACTAATTTTTTTTAAATCTAGGTCAAAGACGCTGCGTGAACTTAAAAACGAATACGTTAAGTTAAACCCCCTTTTCCCTTATTCTTCTCTTCACTTTTTCTACCGTTTTTATTTTTTTTTAATATTTATTTATTTATTTATTGTATTTCACTTGAATCTGTCTGGATAAATTTGAAACATTCATTGTTCTGTGAATATGGTCTGACGAGGGGCGGAGCCGGCCAAGATACATATTTTTACAAATGGATTTGTGAAAATATCTAACTTTATTTTCCAGTTATAATACTCTGGTAAATTTAACAATACTTTTTAACGTTAAGTTCTCTTTGGAGTTCGTTTCTATTGAAATCTATCTTAGCAAATTTCAAGGATTTTACTTTATATATATATATATATATATATATATATATATATATATATATATATATATATATATACGTGTGTGTATGTGTGTGTGTGTGTATGCGTGTGTGTTTGTGTGTGCGTGCGTGTTTGATTCTCGAATCTCGATTGAGAATTGTTTCTACGATTTTCCCGCTTAATTGAATAGTTTGACTTCCATGCGGAAAGTTTTCGTTTTCTTCCAAGCACAGCCATTCGAATATTGACAACAAAGGTTGGGAGTCGTAATGATTGTCAATAAGTTTATACAGAGAAATACAACAATCCAATATGACGTAAAACCAGGATACATGATGAAGGGAGAATGTCTCATAACCACTCTGTGAAAGTATAACTCTCTCTCTCTCTATATATATATATATAACAACTATAGTAATTTGTAACAGAAATAATTCTGCTAATACTAGTAATAGTTATGCTACATTTTAGATCGTCTTGAATAATCCACCGAATACGACCTCGGAGGGAAAAGGAGGGGAATTAAAAAAAACAAAACAGACGAAGTACATGAACAAAAATTCAAATACTCGTAGGAAAGAAAAAAAACGCAAGACGAAAATCCTAACACCAAAGTGCTCAATACGAGAATAGAGCAACAAAGACAGAAAATCTATGCAAGAGCCAACAAATCTACCTAGGTTTCACTACTTCAGCACGTCAGGGTAAATCTTGCACACACACACACACACACACACACACACACACACACACACACACACACATATATATATATATATATATATATAGGCTGTTATACATTCACATAACGCGAAAAACATCTATCACAAGCTGTTTGACTGGTATTCTCGTCGGAAGATCCAATACGAATATTTCAGAGTGCTTCGTCGTCAATCTGAGAGCAAGACACAAGATTTGTCATAATTCGGATGAATCCAATGAAGATTAAAAATGTACGGCTGCTCGAAACATATTACACATGCCATTCCAATAAGAACAAAACTCCAGAAATTTTTCGTGAAATTCACAAACTCAGCACGGAGGATTTTTCATGTGTCTACAACAGGTTGTTCCATCCTAGTTCAAAAGAATGGAGGCTTCAAGAACCCTTTGTTTAGAAACAGGACTCTAAAATTGGCCACAAATTTAAGAGAAACTAGTCATGCCTATCAGACAATATCTCTAACCACAACAATTCTTCATCTGACTATCTCATTCCCAAACTGCAACTCATTGATTATTACTTCTGAGGCATTGGTAAACAAAACTCTTTTTGAAAACCGAAGAGGAAGCCAAACGCGATTGTATTGAGTAGATTTATAGTTTAGCATTTGAGAAATTTTTCTTATTTTGATAAATTCATATGATCAAATAAGGTGTCAAGTGTATTTAGACAATTTATTCATCACTCCCTGTACACACGGATACACCTCCACCCCACCCCCACCCCCATATATATATATATATATATATATATATATATACTGACAGACAATTTTTTGTGATTTGATGATTTATTTGTTTTCATTTGTGCAAATATTGTTGTCAGTATATGCCTGGCTTAATAAAAATCAAAAACGTTTGACCATTAACTTCATTAATCCTTAGCTCTATGAGGTGTAAAAAAAGTTAGTTGTTTTTATTTTGGTTTTTGTTTCGTTTTTATTTCCTTAAATAAGTTAAAAATAACTGAATATTTGTATTATGTATTTTCAGATCTTGATTTAATATTTGATAAATGTAGTGTTTTTTTTTTGTTTTTTTTGGTTTTCCATTACACGAAAGGCTTACAATATCATTATCAGCCGTCAAATACCTGCACTTTCAAATATTCAAACAAAAATGAAAATGTTTTTCGAATGTTTATTCTGTAGCGTAGAAAATGTAATTTTAATAAAAAATAAATCTCATGATTTCTGATTAAACATTATTTGTTTCTAAATTATTTTATTCTCATACATATACCCTTTCCAAATGTAACTGTGTTTATATAAAGTGGCCGAAATAATTATTAGACACCTTAAACGATAATGTTTGAATTTAACATTGTAATTGAGATATTTCATGACGCATGAAAAATGGGTGCCATGAAACAGCAAATAATTATTAACTTCCACTTTTCATATATGTAAAGTATAAACAATCACACAATTATTAGATCTGAAATACGAGTAATATAATAGGACCTGGCATATGTTCACGTATTTTTAACAGATGGCGTCCCAAAAATCCGTGCATGTAGTTTCATATGGTAAGGAATCTTAAAAGAAGTACTCTAAGCAAGCTTGAAAGTCAGAGTGCGTTACATCGTCGAAGTGTAACGAACTTCATTTTTCAAAGCGTTGAAATATCGGGTTTCGTGCCAAAATGTGTGCTAGCAGGGAAATTTTCTGCACTAATTTATCCAAAAAGAAATCTACAGTTGATGCACACATAATTCTTGTTGAAACATACGGGACCAACCAATCTCGTAAACAACATGCAGATGTTGGTTTAGATAATCAAAATAAATGATTTTTATGTTGAATTTAAAGAGATGTTGGTTCACTGAAAATTTTGGAGGCGAAGAAATGAAGACATTACTTCATGAAGACTCATGCTAGTCGCAAGCTGAACATGCAGAATATTTAAAAGTTTATCTCACATCAGTTTCTAAATGTTTAAAAGCCGGAAGAATGATTCAAATTCAAGGACATTGAGAGCCGTACGAGTTGAAAAAGAGAGACATCTAACGGCGCCTTATCACCCGCGTACAATTGTTTCAACGTCAAAAAAGAAAATATTTCTTTTTATCGTAACATGAACGGTAATGAAATAAGAATTCACTACGATAACCCAAAGAAGATCGTGGTGGTAAACTAGGCCATGTATTAACTTTGACGGCAAATTCATGTTTCGAAACCTCTACTCTGCATTTGTTGGGATCAGCTGAGAGTAGGTGATTATCAGCTGCTCAAAACGACCGATACCATGACGTGAAATCACTATCGACTATAATTCATTCAACTGAGCTGAGGTTTGAACAAAAATTATTGCTACATGGCCAGAGACTCGAAAAAGCGATTTTAATTATATACAATATATCGCAAAACGGGTAAAAACCTACTTAGAATAGCTTAATTGGGAGGTCCAACCCTATCTGTCGTATTCAAGAGACATTACCCGTTCTATTATCACATGTTCCTATTGATAGTACTGTTGGAAATTATATAAATGTAACGGGTCTCCTCATTGGATGATGAATCCACCATATTGGTTTAAAAGATTCCTGCTGATTGGCTGAGTTAAGCCGACCTCGCTTTGAAATTTTGGCGGGCTTAGAACGGAAGGGAACTTTTCCGGCCTCTTTGGTTAGCCGGCTCCGACAGAGCACGGTCGCATTTTAGCACCGCTCCTATCTGTTACGTTGCCGCGGGGCCTACAGTGGGCGCCCTCATGTCTCTATTTCCCGAGACAGTTATACCAATCAAGGTATTTTCATTTGGCTAATGCCTTATCATTTTATTCAGAGAGACTTTCTCCAAATTCATCGTACCTTTTGTGGTATCCTTTTTGGGCAATTGCCTTACTTGTTCGAGATAACTTCTCAAAGAATTCATCATGGCGAGTACATCGACCCCCCTTCGACCGAATGGAAACTGCTGTAGGAATCAGACCTCAGAAGATTAATTCCTGATCGTCGCGGAATTTGCAGCTCCATACGTAAACTTCACCCCCTTCCAAGACGAGGCCGAACCCCCTTAAGTCATTGGAAGGAAGCTAACTACCGCCTCGAAAAGAGACTATACCAAGCTAAGCAGTAGCTGCAAAATCAACTTATTTTGCAAGACTAATAAACTTGTTGTTCAACCCAGGTATGTCTTGTTATGTTTTTGATTTCCAAACCACTGCTTGAGCTCTGAGCTATGTGTGAATAATTTCTCACAGTACATGCCCTGGCTGAGTAGGCCTTTCATCATTATGAATATACAAAAAATGGGTTGACTCGTGGTTAGCCTGAAATGATGAGTCGTTTTGCGACGTGGAATTCAAATGCTGCCAAAAAGATAAAAACACTAGTGGCTAGTGATGGAAAATAATTTCAATGACATGTTTTTTACTAATTTTTGTAAATAAAATTTACTTTTCTTGAAAAATCAGCAAGATATTATTCAAGGACCTTTCTTTAAATTTATATTGGTATACCGTCTATCAAGACTTATATCAAAATGTTTATTTATCATTTGAGCACTGAATACCATACAAATCCCATTTTAAAATAAACGCAATTATTTAGGAGGATTTACAATAGGGTATCCCTGAAAATAAGGTAGCATATTGTGCAAACATTTGAAAATAAATAAATATGAAAAATAAACAAAATGTAAAGCTTAAAATGAAGAAAAATAAATTTATAAAACTTAGACTAAAAATAATACAAATATAACGCCAGAAGTAATTCTTTAAGACTTCAGTTGATTTTTTAAGGCATAGAAACGCTTGAATATCAGCCCAGTAAGCAGAATAAGTGTTTCTCTCTTTCTGTGTGTGTGTGTGTGTGTGTGTGTGTGTGTGTGTGTGTGTGTGTGTGTGTGTGTGTGTGTGTGTTTATGTGTGTGTAATGCAATTTCTCGTCATTTCTATCGCAGTATGGAGAAACATATACTTATTGCATTATTCCATATTTAAATAATTGTCTTCTGGGAGATATGCTCTCCTATTCGAATCCACGCTTCAACATGCGTACAAAAATCTTGAATAAGATATTGTTTTTAATATTTCTCATAATTTCGTACTCAATCATTATGACGAATGCGACGCCAACTGTCATTTTGTCTGCTTTTTTGTTTCACATAAAACTGAATGCTCTTTTGATGTTTGTTTTCCAATATATTTCATATTATATATCATTTGAGGTGGACAAAAGTATGTCCGTCCATCTTAATTGTGAATAGCATTCAAGAATCCCTGTATGTTGATATACCATATTTATCAAATAACTGTTTATTTAAGATGAACAGATTCTGTTGTAAATTAGATGCCGTATAAAAATACTCTAGCTACTTGAAAAAATTTTTCAACAGTGTCCAAGATTCGTACCTACACAGTAAATTTGATATGTAAACGACACAATAAACTAAATTTCTGATGTCAAAACTCAGTCATATCTCACAGATTCTCCAATTCATCGCAAGCGTTGGTGATATCTTTTCTTTGAACTATATAAAGGCAAACTAAAGCTGATTTCTTTTCTTAAGTATAGAAAATATTTAAAATACATTAAAAACCTTTCGTCCCACATATTTGGTGTGGTGGCGCGGTGTACTTGTACTTAGCTAATATTATATCAGCTTTAGAGGGGAGTAGATTTTGGTTGATATGTAACTTCTCTTTTGTACACACTGAAGAATATGGCCTCAGCAGAAAGGTTGCTTACTTCTTGTTGATTTGTATAGAAGCATCTACAAACAATATGTTTGAAGGCATTTTCCTTATAATAAGTACTTTACCTAAATCCTTGCCGATGAGAGTGCACACCATTTGTTATAAATTTAAACAAAACATCATTATTGTAATACCTGAAGGCATTTTCCTACATCAGCGATAAGTACATAATCAATAACGCAAAATATATTACACATCCTTAGGATGTCACATTGTAACAGAAACATGATTCATTCAACGACATTCTGTATTAAAATGTCTGTGATTTCAAGGAAGTATTAAATGAAATTGAATATCTTTATCAGCAACACCAGTTGTTTCTCTTAGAATTGGGGACTAACACGCATTCTCACACGATTTTTTGTATATTTAGGCAGTAAGCATTCTTTAAAAATTGTTCGTTATATATGACACACATAGAAAATTTTAACAGATTTAATTTAGTTTTTCCATTGTTATTACAATTTTTTATCCGACCGGTATGTGCAAAAACTGCCTATACTATGCCGTTTATATATATATATATATATATATATATATATATATATATATATATATATATATATTATAAGAAATTACAAGGTAGAGTAAAACATACTGTTGAAACATTTATTTGTCTGAAACATGAATTTGTTTGTGTAGTGTTCTATTCCTTTTATGATATATGTAATAACAAAATTACAAATCGGCAAAAAAAACAGCTCTTTAAAGCAGATATAATACTTGCTAAGTAAAATACGCCTCTCCCTGACATCAAATATATGGGATAAATATATATATATATATATGACATGTTAAAATTTCCCTTCTCTGCTTCCATGCACTTATGGCTTAGGGGTTAGCAACTCTGTCTGACACCAAATCGGCCGAGTTTCAGTCCCGGCCAGAAACAAGTAGATGTGTCTAGCCACACCGATGAGCTGAGATACAGCGAAACAGGCTTTTATGTGGATGACTGATATATATATATATATATATATATATATATATATATATATATATATATATATATATATACAGAGAGCGGGGTATGAGCTGAAAACTATTCTTCTCTCAACACGAGAATGACTACAACAAATACGTTAAAGACAATTACGAAATTAAATCCAATAAAAGAGCACCTTTTGATGAGCAAAGAATAGCCTTCAAAAATTACTTTTTCTCTATTGTCCGTAAAATCAAGTTTGTGCAACCATTAATGCATTACAACAGAATATGAAAAATGACAACTGTTAACAGCTTCAATAAACTTGTTATAAAATCTAACAAAACGAATAACCTCTATTTCGTTAATGTGGAGGCATGCAATAAAGCCATCCAGAAAGATGTTCATAAGCAAGTGGGAAAACACTATGAACCAGGCAGTAAAAGAAATAGCCACTGAACATAATCTAGATAACAGAATATAAATTTTACAGTAAAAAAAGCTTTCATTTCTGTTAGAGTTCATAAAGATTACTATTCTAAAAAACCCGATTTATCGTCTCCTTAACACTTTTAAGATTACTTCGGTAACATTATTAATGTCATCCTAGAATATGCATTTAAGACCATTAAACATGCGTGGATTTGAACCAATGGTGTAACACTGTTGAATCTATTGATTGGTTTCCCAATATAACTAACAAAAACAAATACATGTTCATACCATTTGATATTTTTGATTTTTACCCATCCATCACTGTTAATCTATCAACGGCCTCCTTAGACTTGACCAACAATTACTGCCCTATCAGCAACCAAGATTTAATATGATCAGGCAAGGGTAAAATTCAATTCTATATCACGATGGCTGCCAATGGAGCAAAAAGGACAACTCAGATTTTAGTATTGCTATGGGTGCGTACGTTTCAGCAGATGCTTGTGAATTTTTCAGTTGTTTTGTTATTGTGGAAATTAATGTATCTCTTTGAAATAAAATAACACGGGGTTATTTCGAGACGAGAAATTAATTATCCTAAGATATACAAGCCCACAGCTAATCAATCGATTAAGAAAGAACCTGATAAAATTCTTCAAAGACCACAAGCATAAAATTACAAACGTCACAAACCTTGACGTATCTTTCGACATTATTAATGGAATATAGAAATCATATACTAAGGAATCTCACAATCACATATACTTCCAAAAGTTTATAACCACTATTATGCGAAACAATATCCATAAATACATCCAAGTCAGATTATATTCTAACTCTAGTAATAAGGCTATTTTTAATAATTGTAAAATAAAATATGAATGTAGACCTAATGATTGTTTAGAATACGTTAATATAAAGTAAGGAACCCATTATCACGCAAATGTAACATCATATGTTACAACACACCTTTTAGCATTAACGTTAAAATTGACAATAGCAAAAATCTAATACATTTAACCACAAACATTTCAAGTATTCCGCTACACTCAAAAGGATTTTCAATAAAAAACAATATCAAAATTTGTTATAGATGCTTAAAAACTTCAATAAACATATCTCTCTACATAACAATAAATTATTAAATAAAAACATGCACAGCCTACTAAGTAATTTTAAATCAAATAACATTTATTGTAATTCTAACATGAATAATTTTACCGCCAAAAAAATACGATTTGCCCACATAGCTGTCAGATGTTTTAACTATAAAGCTAGTATTCTTTTGGACGGCGACTGCAAGGTCAATTTTGGATCAACAGCCGTTCCTTGGAAATCAAGATTCAATAATCATAAATTGAATTTGAACAATAGTAAATACAAGAAGAATGCTGGTCTCTCCAAATATTTTTGATTTTTAAGAAATTACAACAAAAACCTAGTTATGCTTTGGAAAATAATCGCAAAATCCAAATCTTATAATGGAATAGGAAATAGGTAGCTTAAGCCTTCTAGAAAAGCTTATTATATTAAACACATTAGTAACCATAAACTATTTAACAAGAATTGAATTGATAACAATATGTAGACATAGAAACAAATGATTACTTACATACTGTTTAAGCATTAAAGCTCCCATTCTCTCGTTTGTTTTTTATATTATACCCAATTTCTTTACTAAAGTATTTCTGCTTAAACTTTACATATACTTTATCTTAACTAGTAAATAATTTTTATATGCTTATATATGTATGAGTTTTACGTATTTATGTGTGTTTATATTACATTTTATTTATATTATTATCATTTAATGTTTGTTACATGTTAATATTTTTTATTTTGTTTATTTATGTATGTTTGAAATATTTTTGATTTTGATTATTTATGTATGTTTTAAATATATTTTACAGGCAGTTTTACTCATGCCATATTAGTTTATATATTAGTTTAGAACTGTTCACGGATAAACTTAATAGACACTCATTGTCTCTTATATCTAGCAGTATATGTCTAGAAAATTATTTTCTGCCTCTATACACTAAATTTATGTTAAATGATGCCGCAGCATTAAATGATCCTAACACCAAGAATTTCAATGGAACCTCATTAAACGTCAAATGCACACAGTCAAACAAGAGTTACAACTAATCAACACTGAAATTCTACATATTAAAGCAATCTTACAATCTTCTACCACAAGTGAAAAATTTAAGGAAATATTGGATTTATTATATAATACAACACAAAAGGAACATGAATCCTATAAACAAGTCATCCAAAAAAAAGCTAAACAAATTATATAAAGGAAAAATACTTTTACCAAACATCAATGGCAACTTCATTAACCTATCGGATTACCAACTCACTCCAGATGAAATAGAATTCCTTAATCCCGGACCAAATTTTCATGTCGCACAGAAACCTAATTCAATGTTTAAACAAATGGAAATTGAAGCATTATACCAACAAATACTTCAACTCGAACAAGACAAGCATATTACTACACAGGTAAGCTTAAAAGATTTACTCAAAGCTGATTCAATCAAGCACCATAAAAACCCTGTTATTGTAAATACGCTTCTCATCAAAGCAGTTACACATCTAAAAAATAACAAAAATATTTTTATTCGACGTGACGATAAAACCAATGCATTTGTTATTTTAAACAAACAGGAATATTACTCCAAATTACAGGCGATTCCGGACGATCACAATAAATTAACTAGTAATACCACCACCCAACTTAAAAAAAACGTATTGATAAACTTATTACTACAAACAATGCTGAAATAGGATCCTATATACTTCAAAAGATTATAGGTGACTATCAGTCCGGCTACATTTATGGAAATGTAAAAATCCATAAAAAAGATCATCCCATCCGACCTATCATTTCTCAAATACCCACACCAATATATAACATTTCCAAAACACTTAACAAACTAATCACGCCATACCTTCCTTGTAAATATAGTATTAATTTCATGGATGAATTTTTACAGATTCTCCATTCCGTAAAACCTAACAATTAAATAATTGCATCTTTGGATGTCCAAAACTATTCACTAATGTTCCCGTTCATGAAAAGCTTGACATCATTATCCGTGATGTATACAATCATGCTACTCTCCCATCAATCAATATTAAACCCACTATATTAAAAGAAAACTATTATTAGCATGCACCACACAAGTACCCTTTCACGATCCCTTAGTCAATATTTATACTTAAGTAGATGGTATTGCGATGGGACGTCCTTTAGGTCTTTTCTTTTCTAATTATTATATGGCAAATTTAGAAAATAATATAATTAATGACAACCATAAACCCTCTATATATGTAAGACACATAGATGACATCTTCGTTTTAGCTAAGAATATCGATCAAATTACACACAAAAACAAATTTGAAAGTCATTCCGTCCTAAAAATTTACATTAGAACTTAATATTAATAACCAAATCTCATTCCTTGATGTATTCATTGATTCTAGCACACATAGATTTACTACTTCTCTATATAGGAAAGCAACTAGCATAAACGCGTGTCTTCTTAATTATAATAGTGAATGCCCCCAACGATATGAGTAAGCTGTTATAAAAAAACTTAATTCAACGCACACAAATGATATCTTCTTCAAAATCTATATCTTATAAATAATTACACAACATTACGCAAATATTTGTCAATAATGGATTTCCTAACTCTGTTATTGATCAACAAATTAAAATATATGTCAACAAAGGTAATAATAGCTCTAACAATATTGATAATATTAATAATAATGGTGTACATCAAAGTAAACGTAATGCTATTAACTTATTCTATTGCAACCAAATACATAATAATTACAAACAAGATGAAAAAACTCTCAAAAACATAATACCTAGAAAAGTTAAACGAGTACATAGTAATAATCAAATTAAACTCATTATATATTATAAAAAAATCAAAACAATTGACCTCATAGTCTCCAATAACCCTACAAACCCTAAAACTAATTTCTCTACAAAAGACAAATGTAGTGTACCAGTTTACATGTCCCTTCAGAGATTGTATCATTGGCACTAATAAAAAAACCAGTGCACATATTTGTTTTCCTACAAGCACGCTCTCTCGTAGACTTACATGTCACCTTTCAGATCAGAGTACACTTAAACAACATTTCTCAGAAAAACATAAACATGTAGGTAATATCAGACACATATTAGTAAATAATACAATAACCCTTACTCATACACACAGTAAAAAGAACCCTCAGATATAGGATATTGGAGGCCGTGTACATTAAATCCAAACAACCCAAACGTAATAAAATGACGTTGAAATCTGGCCACAACTTATTACATTGCATTTGAAAGCATGGATCTGTTGTCATTTTGCGCTATCATGCGGTGTGACGTCATAGAACCGCATTGCAAATTTGCGAACAGCGTTTGTTATTTTTGGTAACTATTGCCGTTGCCTAGCGGAGTTTTATGTCAATACAAAATGAAATGGTCGGTGATGGTGGATGTTATTGTGCAATATAACAATCTGGCCTCACCCGAGAAAGGCTGATGCAAGCGGGGGTGTTTCCGGTCGTTGAAAGGAACTGATGTTTGTTTGACCTTATTTCCGGCAGTAGCGGAAATGGCTACAGAGGCAAACAGAACAGGTGTCTCTGAGAATTACGTAGGCGTGCGTGGGCGAGGCAAAATCCGGAAGTCCCGGTTTGGAGATTATAAAAAGACCTCGGCGCACGGATTTCACCAGACAGACAGACCAGACCAGACAGTAGCAGTAGAGGAGCGACAGAGATCGGCCGGTGAAGAGAGACACTCCCGTCAACCCATTAGAGGCGCGCTCTCTCACTCTCTGTTCCCTAGGCTACACTGTTCATCGTCATTAATAAAAATACAACTCATATTTTTATATATATGCGTGTTTGTTGTTTGTCGATATACAACAGACGCATAATTGGTGCCTAAGTGACTTGCTGTTTTGAGACAACAAAACAGATAGATACGAGCTGGTTACCACGGCGACGAATAAAAATTCAACGGACTTAAAACTACCAGATAGAAAGCAAAAAAGAAGACGAAAATATATAGCAGCCGCGCGACTATAGACGTCAGCCAAGGTAGGTGACTCTTTGATTTGATAGTGTGTGTGTTTTCTGCTCGTGTTTATAAGTCTAGTTAGAAAAAAAAATGCATACTTTTGCCGATCTGACCCTAGAATTGAGAAATGTGTCGAACACATTAAGGGTAGAACGGTGGGGGTGTAGGACTACATGTAGAGAGTAGCAGTAGCGGAGAGCGCATAGGTTTGGGGTTGACGGGAGGAAGAAAGTTGAGATATTACCTATCTGTAAGTACAAAACATCTGAGTTAATGATTTATTTTTGTTGTTAATATTTTACCATATATGTGAAGTGAGTTTACTGGTATGTTGCTTAATTAATCTTACTTTTATTGAGTAAGTGAAATGTAAAATCATGTAAAGGAAGTTTCTTCTACTCTTTAAAGTGAATAATTGGATTAACTTGTTGATAACAATGTTTTCGTTGGGTTATGCAGTGTTAGCTTTTCTTTTTTTTTTTGTGGAATTCTTTTCAATGACTGTACAATACAAAATGATTTACATTTCTATGGTTGTGAATTATGCTTTTGTGCAGGTTCCCATCAATTCAACATCCTCTGTGAATTTTCATTTATGTGACTTGGGAAATATCTTTTGAAGATATATTAATTTCTGAAAACTAGTAAATACCTTAGAACAGATAGATATGGAAAGATTTAATGAAGGATATGAACAACTCCCGAAGAAGTTGACGATAGGAGTCAGTGCTGGCATAGTCGGCGTAATAATAATCCTTGGAATAATAGCTAGGAAGCGGATTTTTAAGTGTAACAGAAGCAGCAGTGCTTCGGGAAAGGAAATTGAGTTATCCATTGTCAATAGTACTCCGGGGTCAACGGGTGTTCAACACTCAAATGTCTCTGCGTTAAACAGAGAGATGTTAACAAATCAGATATGCTTGGATTCGAATCCAGAGGAAGTAGTTCAAGGAATAGAAAACATTGTACAAACTAAGGAACTACGAGTCACGGGTCCATTGTTTTAGACTAAATTAAAATAAATGAAACCTCTAATCCTCCACAAGTAAATTACATGCGGATTAACGTTGGAATCAGGGTAATTTTCTTCATTTTCTATTGAACATTTCTCGGTCAGACTATGAATGATATGGACGGCAGATAATGGCCATTTTTCTGTGTTCAAACATAGTATGTTTGAAATTAAATTAAATTAAATGAGGTTACATGTGTAACAATAAACTCGAGCAGAGGCACGCATGGTGTTGGTCAAAGGTCATTTACTCGATGTTAGTTTAGAAACTGGGGCGCGGTTACCGCCTATAATCATGTGGTTATGCATCGAGGAGTCTACGCTTATGGACAGAGTCGAGAAAGAAAATGAACATTTTTAAGAACTTTGCCCAATTCCGTGAAAATGGATATTAAAAAAAAAAAAAAAAAAAAAGAAAAAACAAACAATGAAACATCGAGCTGGTAGAACAATTTTCAAGATGGACACGAACATTGTTGGGTTCCCGATGTAGGCTCCCCTATATATATTTTTTTTTGTTGTTTTTTTGTTTCGGCATGCACATGTTTGTTGTTTTGGCGTGCACATGTTTTATACAATTGCCGGGCTTGTGTGGCATGGGGAGGAGAGTGAGGGTGTTGCGCTTAAAATGTTCTTAGGTGAACATTTTGGAAAATGGGAGGGCGAGCAATGTAATATAACAATCTGGCCTCACCCGAGAAAGGCTGATGCATGCGGGGGTGTTTCCGGTCGTTGAAAGGAACGGATGTTTGTTTGACCTTATTTCCGGCAGTAGCGGAAATGGCTACAGAGGCAAACAGAACAGGTGTCTCTGAGAATTACGTAGGCGTGCGTGGGCGAGGCAAAATCCGGAAGTCCCGGTTTGGAGATTATAAAAAGACCTCGGCGCACGGATTTCACCAGACAGACAGACCAGACCAGACAGTAGCAGTAGAGGAGCGACAGAGATCGGCCGGTGAAGAGAGACACTCCCGTCAACCCATTAGAGGCGCGCTCTCTCACTCTCTGTTCCCTAGGCTACACGGTTCATCGTCATTAATAAAAATACAACTCATATTTTTATATATATGCGTGTTTGTTGTTTGTCGATATACAACAATTGTGCTACCCTCTTAATAACCTCTCTAAAGATGGCTTCATGTGAGCCGAAAGCTTAGAACCAAATTAATAAAAAATAATCAAAATTGTGGAGAATTTTTGTCTTTATTTTCAACTGAAAATAAAACCAAAATACGACGTTTAGAACGGCTCATGATTAAACATAATAGACATTAATTGTTTCTTATATTTAACAGTATATGTTTAGAATATATATATATATATATATATATATATATATATATATAAACCAGGAATAGGGATTGTTCCAGCAAGAGACATTGGTATAGAATGAAAAGTGCGTGAAGCCGTGAACCTTTTGTTTAATTGTATATTTATTGTTGCGTTTTTATTTATATCACTTGAATTTTGTATGATATATTAAATATCCATACCGTTAACACTTTGTTTAAATTCTTGTCACTTCACTTATCGAGATCTCTTTACGGATGTAATATTAAGAATCCCATGTGGAAAAAATCAATTTGGAAATTCTTGCAAAAATCAGATAGTCAGATTTTAATGAACCTTTCAGGCCTAGATATAAATTTTGCCCGATTGCTGTTAAGTATCAGGATAATAAATTTTTTCTTTTACATTTTTCATGTGATAGACCAGTCCATAATTTTCATTCGGAAGACCTAGACATTAAAACATAATTTTCGACAATATTTGCACTTGTATTTCTTGATATCAGAACTAAGTGAATTTAACGGGAATTCCCAATATGAATTAAATAGTGTCTATTACATTCCGGGAAACTGTCATACGCGTTTATTTGTAAAAAAGAAAACACATAAACTAATTAAACAATATATGTGATTACTAATAAATATACTGTTTTGGTTCGTACTAAACATATATTGCAATGATTTAGTCTGAATTATGTGATTCAAGACATACAAGGCAATAGGAATAATAAACGATTAACATTTCGCAAAACACTTGGACGAGTTATGTACTGATTTAGTTGGGACACTCATAAGAATGGAGAGTATCTGTAGCGTTAATAGTGAGTATATGTCCCTGTCTGTTGGTCAATATTAAGGAAAGCCGCACGAACTAAAGAGTCGAAGAGCAGACTCAAAGTCTCATCAGGTTCAAAACATTCACTTACATGCTATTACCCATCTCTGTTCTCCTTCAGCCCAGGATGTACATAGAGACTGGGTTATTACTTAATTCAAATCACCGGGTAATTACTACAATGATTCGAACAATCACAAGGCTACGACAGTGCATTGCCTTTTACTTAATATGTTAAGTGTAATAAGTGATACATGCTTGTGCGGCAGGGCAGAATATTTTCCTGTTCTGCGCTAGATTGGTTGCCAACCAAGACTATAGAACCCAATCTTTCCTATTAAAAAAAACTCACACCTGGAGAGAGAGAGAGTGAGAGAGAGTGAGAGAGAGAGAGAGGGAGAGAGAGAGTGAGAGAGAGAGAGAGAGTAAAATGATTAATACCTTTCCCAAGGGTATTTGCAGGCAAATAAAGGCAACGAATTCAACTGTCTCTCCGATTTCTAGGTCCGAACTGATATCCACTGCATGATAACGCACATCTTCAGCCGTAGACTCTTCTGATTTCAGGTAATGGTTGTATACTTTACGGCTCTCTAGACGATGAGCCGTGTATATTTTTTTTATCGTCTATGCTGATATTAGTAAACATATCTGTCACTGTGTGTTTATATATATATATTGTCAACTAGCACTGTAGCCAGGCGTTGCGTGGGTGTAATGATATCTTTAAAACTAATCCATGGTCCTGGAGCTCAGGAATATTTGTGTGAAGTTTAGTGAGAATCGGATAAAAATTGTGGATTTGTATAAAGGACATAGAAACTGATAAACAGACACACACACAAACATCTTGCCTTTTATATATATGCGTTATCTATTTTCTGCAGTATTTTAAGAACTGCAACTTTGAAACTTCTGAATATCGTTTCTTATGTCTTTGTCTATGAGTGTATCAAATTTGATTAAAATCGGACCACTCCTTCTATATATAACCCGATTTATTCGATTATCGACGTTCGATATTTATCGGGGGTACATCGACACAAAACCTAGGGAAGAACACTCGCAGACACCTATAGTACAACTGTGTAAATTTTCAAGAAAATCGGTTCAGCCGTTTCGGTGTCTATAGGTAACGGGGACACACACACACGCGCACGCAGACACACACACACAGAAAAATTTCCATTTATAAATAAGTTTAGATTACTGACCGTTTATCAAATATGATTATTTATATATAAGTGACAATAACGAGTAAATAATGAGATAATAATAGAATGATTACTCTTCATTTATGTGTCTTGTGTTTCCAGGACGCAGGCGATGATGGGTATCCACAAAATCTTTGCAATACTTAGACTTTTGACTTTTTAATATTCCTCCTAATCTCTGTCCTGTCTACAATTCATACAGGATTGTTTGGTAGGTTATACGCTCGTAACATCTATTTATCCTGTCTTTAATAATTATATATATTTCACTCCAAGCAAGGAAATAATTCAGTAAAACACACAGGATTACTGGTAGTGAAAAAGAAAGAGTAGAATTTAGTGTAAGGAACCGGAAACCCAATTCTCAATTAGGACACTTATGATAAACTTATATTCCTGTTCAAAATATTGTTAATTTTCAAGTCAATCTTTCTGTGTTATAGGTACCTCCGCTAATTTGCAAAGAAATTGCTTAGTTACTTTCAAAATGAATTTTTAAAAATGAAAAAGTTTTCTTGAAACATTTTTATTTTATTTTAATAGAAAGGTAAATGATTAATTTTACTATTTCCAGAAAGGAAAAAATATCTCAGGTTTATCTCAAACTGAAATTATATTGATTGGAATAAAAAAGTTTGAGATGTTTTTCAATTTTTGAATTATGCCGCCATTTGTGAGCGATCGACACATTTGTTAATGTTAATTCACGGATTTAAAAATCTTGCAAAAATAAAATACATATCTGTGAAACATAATTTTTGAAAAATTACCAAATTGTATGTTAAATTAAACAGATTTACACAAGTATTACTTTTTACAGCGCGAAATTTAAAATAAAATTATTTCTTAATCAAATGATTTGAACTTTTTCACCTGTCCGCGCCGTCAAGATTTTCTATTCGGATGTTGACAGGTACTTGATTAGAGATAAAGTCTTTAGCGTTTATAAATGACAAAAATGTACATTTTTTCTGGCAAAAGAGGAAAATCTGACCTTTTAATATGCACATTGAAATTACCATACACAAACAATTCAAATGCTCAAAATAAGCTTATATAATGTTAAAAATATCGAGGCAGAACGATTTTTATTAATTATTTTAATATTCGATAGGCAATATAATCCTCAATTCTTAAGTAAAAGAACTGACTGATACAGTTCTTTGAAGACTTATTACAATATTATAATAAAAATAAAATGAAAATAATTCATTAAATTTCATTAGTTGTCCAAAATTGTTTCTTTCTTCAGACTACAATGTCCTTAATTTTAAATATTTATTCAAGCAATTAAAAATATATCAAATTAAATAATATGAGAGGGATATTGCATTTTTTATTCTACTTTTCGGTGCAGGTTTTCGGCTTCAGAGGGGCAAAAATAAAAAAAATATGGTTGATTTATATTTCCTAATGAGTTCTGCGTTAACTAACAAACATATAGACGGTAACAATTTAAAATCCATGAAATATTCAAGGATTTATGTGTGGGTAACCGAGGTAAAATATATATATATATATTTTACCAAAATTTTAAATAAATAATAATTTCAAATATAATTTATTAAAATTTACATGAAGTGGGGGAAACTGAGTCAAGTATGTATACATGTTAGTAGGGATTAAACATTTTTTTAAATAATTAAAACTTACTTTGATCATTCCTTTTTATAATAATATAAACCTTTTGATTGTAAAAGTTTGTTGTTATTAAGTTTGCGATTTTTCTTTTCATATTATGCTGTTTTTAGTGATTTAGTGGAGGTACCTACTTTATTATATATCTTAAAATGTTAAATTGTCTGTTTGTAATATATAAGAGTCATTCTTTTTTCATATCCATTAAATTTTTATCATAGCTTACATGTAAACTTTATGCTAATCTTAACATTCTTCGATAGAATCATATTCCTCTTACTTCATATCTCTTCTTCAGACGTGAAAAGATTGTCCATTATTTTCTGACATATAAGAGGACCGATATTAACTAACATTTGAGCCCTGTTTTTGTTTCTAACAAAAGTTCTGTTTCTACATACATCCTTACAAGCTAATGGATCCAGAAAAGCACACCAATTGTAGTGATTTTATTGCTTACAAATTTTCGGAAAGTGAAGCCTTAAGGGAAAGAAGCCAATTTTTAGAAAAATAGAAATCATGTTTTTTAAAAAATTAAGCATGCAGTAGCACTCTGTTATAAAAGAAACTTAAATAATAAATTCTTTAGGATTTGAGACATTTCCATATCTGTGTTAATCACTAGACAGATTTTCATTATGAGAATATTTTGAGAATATGTGTATTTAATAAGTGATAGAATAAGAACAAATTGAAAATCGTCTTTCAAACATTTTTCCCTGAAGTACATAAAATATTTTCAATGTGTAATCGAAAAGCTGTCTTCCCTTTGGCTACAATAATTGCAGTCGTGATGATTACATCTTTGTTAATAATATTGAATAAATTTAATAAATAAATTTAATTTAAACCTGTAAGTACATTCAGAAAACATTAGTATTAAACTCATTTCCTTCTCTCCATCAGTTTTAATTACATTAGGTCCTGACCACAAGAATGCCTTTCTTTTTATTGACTGATTTGTTTATTTACGTATTATATAACTTTTGCAGATTATTTAATTCCCGAATATATATAATAGAATTTCAATATATTCTGGAGAAAATAAGGTTTTACTGATACTAGTCATACTCTTGAAACTAAGCTGTGAGGGTTTGGGTGGATACTTATTTCTCCCATTCAAATGCTCAAAATTAAGTTTATATAATGTTAAAAATATCGAGGCAGATCGATTTTTATTATTTTTTTCAATACATGGCTTGAGCGTCAGTGAATATGGCAAAACAAGACTGGAATTACAAATCGGCTACCCGAATTCCATTTTTTATCCCTTACACTTCTCGCGAATCTAAGCTCCAACTACTGCTATTCCCAAGCTGTCACCCATCTAGGAACTGACCAGTTTCGACGTTGCACAAAAACGCTGGACCTACGAGAATCAGTGGTTCAACGTGATGTTTTTAAACACTTTCCATTTAAGTTTCATTCAAAATTCTGTGAACTTTGCAGCATATATTTTCTCATGCTGCGATACTGTCATTAAGGCCCCGTACTTTTACCCTCGAACTAATTAAATGTAACACTTCTAATCTAATAGTTTCTTTTCTCGCAGTTCTCGTTTAGGGAACTCACTTCGATTTACATACCACCCTTTATAGCTACAATCTCCAAATGTTTAAATGCAATGTCAACTGTTTATTTTATCTACTTGAATCTAATTCATCTCATTTTTTCTTCGACATCATTTGTACCTTTTTCATTTTCTTACTGTAACCCCCAGTGGCATTTGTGTCTTGCTTGGAACGAAATGATTATATGTTTTTAAAATTTCAAAAGTTTTGTGTGAGATTCAAATGTAGTGATTAGCAAAATATTTATAGAAGCATGCATAATAAATCATCCGTTTTTTATTTACATTCATATTTTGCTATGGACAAAAGACACCTTAAATTTTCCATAGCGTTTTCTTTATAGATTTTTAAATTTTTGACCAGTAAAAGTGTTTTGACAAGAAAAAAACAAATGAAAATCCAAAACAACCAATTCAAGAGGAAAGGTTGTGTACTTAAGTGTTTCACATTTCAACTGTATAAGCTACAGCTAAATATGTTTTGCTCTATTTTGTTGTAGTACTGGAAAAAATTCCTATACGAGTCACAAAATCAGCAGTTGTTGTTTAACTTAAGTCTGTTCAAATGTCGAAATCGAATTGAGCTACTCAATTACAAACTCTATTCAATCTCATTCATTGAAAAAGAAGCCTCGTTTTCAACGGCGGGCGGTCGTTAGGAGCGTAGTGGATCATTTAAAGTTCAATTGTCCTGATGAAATCTGCCAAAATACTTTTCACCATCCGAAGATCTGGCGTACAAACCAGATAAATCTTCAGAAATTTTCTGTTTTTACTGATGTATCTAAGACACATAATTTTTCCCAAGATTCACAGGGTATAATATGGCGGAAAATCAACTTGTCATATGTCATATGTCATCTCTAAGGCAGGTATTTGTGTAAAAAGTCAACTTTCAACAATAATTGACACGCAACTTAACGATGCAAGGTTTCAATCTATGACACACAAAACGCCGGCCTCAGAACAAACGCAAATTTCAAATTGTGGTAATTTTATATTAACAACGAGAATCGGACACAATATTTTTGCAATAGATTCATGTTAATTATATTTAGATATTTAAACAAATAGATTTAATTTTTTGAAATTTGTAAGCACTTATGCGTAGTGGTGCAGTGGATATTGTCTCCGACTGAGAAATCGGAGAGAAGAGTTCGAATTCTATTTCAATTCTTTGCATCCTACGCTCAAATGCTTTTGAAAAGGTACTAATTCGCCTCTTTTCCTCCAGCTATGGGTTAAATGGAAGGAGAGATTTGCTTTTATAGCCTTAATTGGCAACCAGACTACCGCATTATGTTATGGCAAACTACTGGTTAAAAGGATGTGCGTTGTGGTGCAATGGATATCGGCTCGGAACGAGAAATCGGGGAGCCGAGTTCGAATTCCAGCTGAATTCATTGCATTCACTTACGCGCAAATACCCTTGGGAAAGGTATTAATCCGCCTCTTCCCTCCAGTTATGGGTTAAATAATAGGACATATTGGGTTCTATAGCCTTGGTCGGCAACCAGTCTACCGCAGAAAGCAATGGCCAACCTACTGCGGGATAATCTTCTGCCCAGTCAGTCATGTCTCTGTCGAGGCATGATCGCCCAAGCGTGTATCACGTATGGCACTCAACTGACTGACTGACTGGTTAAAAAGATTCACCTGCAGAGTCAGTTATGTCTCGAGATATGATCTCCCATATATATATGACGTATGGAACTTAACTGATTGACTTACGTGTTGGAAAAAAAATCAACATATTATAGATAGTTTCTAATCTTACTATTTCCTATGTACATTTGACAGGAAATTAAAGAGAAGATCTCTGATAATTCTGAACATCATCGAAGATGAATAGAATCAATATTTACTTAATAGTGATGATTACATTTTTATAAAATGATCATTCTTTGGATGATGTAATATTGCTCAGAAGTTAAAAACAATTATGTGTTTTACCCTACATATTGTTTATTTATTACCATGCAATACTAAATAAATATCTGTTATCTACATCAAATTGACCTTCTATATTTTTTAATCGTTTCAACCCATGCAAGGCGGTATCGGCATTTTAAGAGAAGAGTGAATGTTTAAGTAGGAGGAGAGCGAAGAAAAAGATGGACCAGTTAGAGAGGAGGTTGGAGAAAAGACTAGAGAAGGGTGAGAATAGCGGTGTGAAGACAGTTGCAAGGGTAGAGCGATAAAGTAAATGACCGAGATGGGGAAAGGACGAGAGAAGAACTGGAATCAAGTGGACAATAGATGGGAAATGACATTGCATTTAAATTATTGGAAATTGTATCCGTCAGGGAATCAAGTATACGGCAGGGAGTTCAACAGGCGGGAAATACGAGAAAAGATGTTGCCGAAGTAGGACCGGCGGCCTCGTTCAGTTGATTTAGCTGTAAAAGTGTGGAACTTTTCAAGATGCTGAATAAAATATTCTTCATATAACATTCTGATACACGGCTCAACTTATTTAAAAAATTGGTTATCTCTCGGAACATTTCGAAAAATCGAGCAGAAATTCATACAATTCTGTAGAGTTTTTTTAAAAGTTTGATAACTTATTTACTGTTAAAATATAGGTACAATCTATCTCCATTAATCTAAGACATTCATTTAAGATCCTTCATGAGACTCATGATTTACAGAACAAGAGTAAATTTACAGGATTTAACTTGAATGACACATCATGATTCGTTTCATTTCTCCTATATTCCGTTTGAAAAAATTTCCTTCGTACTTCCTGTAATAATTATATATTAACGCAAACGACACTAGTTCAAGTGATGGAATGACAAGGTCCAAACCGCAAAGCGTCTAAACAATATTCTGCACAAACAAGAAACCAGTCTGTTGATTTAATTGAAAAGCTAAAAATAAAATTTTTACAGTTATAATTGTTCTTATAATTCGTGCCTGGAAGTAAATTACATTTTGATTTAATTTTTACTCATCAGGGACTGCATAAAGAAATGTTGATATAGAGTAACACTGAAAGAAAGAAGAGACATATGATGAAATGCGCCTCTATATATATATGGATGTCATCATGCCTCTGTGTGTGTGTGTGTGTGTGTGTGTGTGTGTGTGTGTGTGTGTGTGTGTGTGTGTGTGTGTGACTAATGGCAGTGAAAAATTTTCACATATTGTTTCTTTTGTTTTGGTACATATGACGAAATGAAAGAAAAACTATTGATACTTTAAACACAAACCATATTTCCTTGCACAATATAAGGGAAAAAATACGCATAAAAGTAAGTAATTTTTGTCTATAGTATCATAGATTTTAAATGAAAACTTCTTGTCCAAAGTTAGATTCCATGAGCCATACAACCATTCCTGATGGCAGATCATGATTTAAGAAATTTATATATATACGCATACATGCCAAAAACTGATCTATCTATCTAT
This sequence comes from Ascarosepion bandense, assembly GCA_037127315.1. NCBI lineage: Eukaryota > Metazoa > Mollusca > Cephalopoda > Sepiida > Sepiidae > Ascarosepion > Ascarosepion bandense. Next base: position 1,803,002 of record JBBBDQ010000932.1, read on the forward strand.
TTATCTATCTATCTATCTATCTATCTATCTATCTATCTATCTATCTATCTATCTATCTATCTATCTTCGGATGTACAAAATTTATGTACTATTTTAAAAAGAAATTAATAATATTAATAATTTCTAAGGACCCTTCATCCAAAACTCATCAGAAGTAAAATCGTTCGAAAGTTAATTAATGTAACGAAAAGTAAAGTAACAGCGAAATTGAAGAGCAAAAAAAAAGTGACCCGATAAAAAAGAATATACGTACAAATATATACGTATAAATATAATGATGGGGTGGATATTTTTATTTTTCAACGATTTTACTCCTGATGTGATGTTGGATGATACGATCAACGATTGCCTACTGTTTAAATTCTGTGAGATACTTTCTTTTTTGCTTTAGGATACAGATGAGGGATATTAGTTTAGGGTAAACTCTTATTATTTCTTTCAGGTTCAAATGCATTTTTGTAATTATGGATTGAAATGTTTAATATAGACGTTGATAGCTTGCCGTCCCTTTGCTTATTTGTAATTGTGTCGATAGTGATTTAGGAAATCATACCCCAAATGTGATTTGGTAGCGTTAGTTACAATAAATGTTAATGTGAAAGTTTTCCAAAAGTTTTTGTTATTTTTATTTTCACGTATTCTACATTATCTCCAGGTCACTCTACTTTTACATTGTTTGCTAAAACCAGCGCATATTTGTAGGATATTGGACTGTGTTTGTCAGGTATTTCTTTAGAATAATTGATACGGCAGTGCCAGTATCCACAATGAACATAATTTTCAGGTTTTCTAAATATACAGTTACGTCTAAACGTGGATGGAATGTGAAATCCATTACCTTCACTTGCACTGTTTTTCCGCCTGATACTCTTTGTTCTGGCGAAGGTGTTTATGAAGACGTTTCTAATTTAATCATTCTTTTATTCAGCCAGATACACCATGTTTCACAAGACTTAGCACTTTGTGCATAGTAGATGTGTGATCTGCATATGTTTGGTTTCTGGTTGAAATGGTACATATTTAAAGTAGACTGTAATTCCGACTACGGTAGTCTTTACTTTCCCTTTCTCGAACCTGATGAACCGATTTGGAGTACTGCTGATTAAAATAAATCAGTAGGTCGTCGGATATTTTCCCAAGACTTTCTGTTTCTTAACTCACTTATGTTTATAGGTCTGATTTGATTGATTTGATGAAATTATGTTGTATGATTTTGCTGCTCACACCCAATTTGTAGCTAACACCATCAGTACATTTGAATATACGGATGATATGTGTGTACGGGTGCAAGAAAACATCAATTTATCAAGCCAATCTGTGACTAATTTTTTTTTATGCAAAGCTATGAGTGTTTCTTTAAATTTTTTGTTTGCTGACTGTAAAACGTTGGGTAGAAGTTTGAATATTGTCTCTGGTGTTAATTCCCCAAACATATGGTAAATTTGCTGAAGAGTAGTCATTATTTTCAAGATATTAAACAGTGCTTCCACAATTGTGAAATACGTAAGCACAGTTGATTCCATGGTTAAGGCTGATTTCATAGATACAGTTTTTATCGATTTGCTAGACTCCATGGATGCTTGATTCATGTCCATTTCGTCCTTAAACATCTTGTCTTACGTGAAGGTCGTAAAAAGTATATTTTTAGTTTCCTTCCACCTCGTAGATCAACAACGAAGTATGTAGTAGTAATGACGAGGAAACATAGGTTTTATTTTAACCGAATCCAGAGAAGGAATTTATAAATTTAAAGATTTGACGTTTTAGTGGCTTGTTTCAGGACAAGTAATTAAACATTAAAATTTAATATCTTCGATGAATTGTCAAGAAAAAAATATTCATATTAAATCATCGGACACAAAGTAATATTACAAAATGCTTAAAACAAATTAAAAAAAGTTCATTACGGACATGAAATTTATACATGATTAAAATACATATTGTAAGGTACTTACATTAGAATTTGAATAAAGTTTCTTGAAACTATACAGCTCTCATTAGAATAAGATATTGTGTCAGCGTACAAATTGACACCGGCGTTATTCAGACCCGTCGGTCTTTCTGTGTTTTTTCTTTTTGCCTGAGTCAACTTTCTCTGCTTGTTTATATCAAAAACGTATTTGACATCTGCTCGTTACTTTTCCTCAGTTCGTAAGCGTCTCTCTTTTTCTACTTTCAAAATAAATGTTTACGTAGCCTCGCTAATTTTGCTTTGTTTTTCCTATAGCTCGAGTACAATGCATTTTTTATTTGTCAAAATGCATTTTTGCACAGGCTCGCGAATCGGAAAACAATGATTAGAGGAAAGTTATTTTTATTTCTTATCCACTGCCATATGCCTGTCTCGACGATTACCATTAGGATGATTACTCGTCGATTCGGGAATATTTACATTTCCATATCTATGGATAGATAAGGGTTATTTCTCGAAGATCATGACAAATAGACAATGATAAACAAAAATAAGAAAATAAGATCACTGTTCGATTGATATAATCGAACAGTAACCTTATCTGGTATGCTTCAGTATCAACTCATGCGCTGACCAACAATTCAAGGATGAACAACAAGGCGAAATGATTTTTGATATAAAGTTTTAATAAGTAACAAAGTATTAAAATATATATATATATATATATATATATCTGCGTATGAATAACAGTATCCAATGACCTGAACCTCAAAAGTTATATTGGGTTACCCAACTCAGTCGAAATAACAATTTATGACAAATATCAACAAATATGAATGAATACAGGCGAATACGAATGCAAGAGATTTACACAAAATAAAATGGGGAGAACCATATAATTATGAGCACATGTGTTATGATGTTTGTGGTAACATAATATTCGTGGAAGTGTATGCGTGTTATAACTTGGGCCTAAGAATACAATAACTTATCTTTATATCAGTTCTTTCTCTGTTATTTTACTGCCTTTTCTTTTCTTTTCTTTTCTTTCTTCAGCCTTCTTTGTATAACTTCGGACTCAAACACGGTCCATTTGAAATGTATGTATCTGTGACTTTCTCTGTTTTCTTTCATATGGCTGTCGTATTTTCAGCATTCAAATTTCTGAAATATCCGCACTATACTTTATTTCTTTTTTCAAACAGGCGTCGTATTTTCTGCACTCAAACAATTTTGCGATTTCTTCTCTTCAATATCTCTTCGTTCACACGTTATCTCCTCTGTGTCGCTATATTTCTTTATTTTCTTGAAAAACAACTCGGCTTCGTCTTCTTTTTGTTCTTTTCACAAATGTGAATTAGCATACAAATAACATTACAGTTTCTTCTTTTTTCTTCTCTTCGTCGCTAGCTTTCCTTCTTCCTTCATAAACGATTCCGCGTCATCTTCTTTAACGAATGAGAAGTTCTAAGTTCGTTTTTCTTATCCAGAGTTGCTTAAGATGGTCAAATTACGTCATTTTCTCAAATAGTTTTCCTTTTCATTCATAAGTTATCAGCGCGCAGCAATCGTGACTTGCTAATCCAATATCTGATCTGAAACTAATTTCCAATCTCTGCCTTCCACTTACTTGTCTATGGCGTGAATTCTAGCTCCTGCTGCTTCACGATCTCATGTCTACCATCTGTCTATTTCCTGTCTAGACATCTGTTACTAAGGGTGTCTTGGTCAACCAAATTTTAAGCCGCTATCCCAAAATTGACTTTAGGTTCCCATGTAACCATCTCCTTGTTGCCACGCGGAGGCCAATCTCAATATGTGTGTAGGTGTGTGTGTGGATACCTATATCCGTAACATCCACCAAAATAAAACCGAGTATAAACAACATTATTTTATATTAGTACATTATTTCGTTTAAATTATTATGTGACGGCCGTTCTGTAATTTGGAGGAAGTGTTGCTATAACAATACTATAAGTGAGAAAAATTAACAAAATATCAATAATGTAAATAATATTTTATTGTTCCAAAGATTTGGAAGTAAATCAGTCTAATTGTGTTTTTTAAATAAATATTTAATAAAAACGATTTAGAAATTTGATCTTCCCTTAAACTCTTAACATTTAAAATCATTGTTTTGTAATTTTATAATTTTTGTCTGTGTGTTTGTATATTTTGTAAATTTAATTTTTGTTTTTTAATTTAGAATTGATTTTTTTGGGGGTCTTAAGATTTGGACCAAATCAGAATTGGTGTAATTTCAAACACCTTAATTGACGTAGAAAAAAGAAATTTAAATCCCAGAAATTGATTTGTCGAATGAATTTAAAAAATAATAGTGGATAAAGCACATAGATAAATGCAATGTTTTAAACATTTCATTTGGATTTATATAGTTCACGTTTGACGACTTAGAAAAAGACAACTTCTTATCGATCATTGTTTTATATGTTCACAGACTGGATTTAGATATTAAAGCAACATTAAAAACACTATATATATATATATATATATATATATATATGTTACGGAAATTTTAAAAAATGGTTATAAACAATTGACAATTTTAATGATTAGTTTGAACATTATTTTTGATCGATACTCGAATTTAAGTAGATATTTTGTTTATAATCAAACAGCATTATATATTTATTTATACGGGTCTGATAATTTACAATAATTTTTTGTTATAAATATATGTGTTATTCGGCCAGGATTCGAACCTACGACCCCTATCTACATAGAAGAATACACCAACTGATCTGGTGCGTCTTAGACCCCTCGACTTCGTTTAGACTGATAGTTATTCGTTGTCAAGATTCTAAGACGCGGCAGATCAATTGGGGCTTTCCCCTATGTGGATAGGGATCGCAAGTATGAATCCTGCCGAATGACACACAATTTCGTAATAAAAATTTATCGTAAATAATCAGGCCGGTAGAAATAAATATAATACTGTTTGGTTATAAACAGAACATCTACTTAAATACGAGTATCGGTCAAAAATAATGTTCAAACAAATCATTTCATTTATATATATATTGGTTATATTTTTCTTTCTCATTGTTTTGATGCTAAATTTTGTAAAAGTATTTTGACTCAAAATATATGTGTTTGTGTATGTGTGTAGTTTTTTTATGTATTTATTTATAATTATGGTAAAAAATAGATTATTACTAGCAGACTTAGAATTTAACAATTCAGTCATTGCGCGTTTTCATGAAAGGCTCTATCCTAAGTGTGGCTCAGGTATACTGGGCGATGCGTGATTACATCAAGTACACTTGAACATATTCTGTCTATCTATAAACTCATAGCTAAGAGGAGTAGAGATTAATTTATAAGTTTTTAAAATATTTTTAGCGCAAACGATAATGTATGAACTTGACATGAATTCTAATTCTGCTGTATAATTTCAGTTTTTTATATGCAATCCGTTAATCAATTGGCAAATGCAGTCAAAACAATGATTGAAATTACTATTCAGTGTATATATGGGTTTGAGCAAACTTTCCTTCTGTTTGTTATTCAATATTTCAATAGTAGATCAGTAGAAAAACCCGGACAAGATGCTGCTGTTTGTTCGACAACTATAGTCGATTTTTAACCGCCGCTTAGATGTGGCGCAATGCCAAAATTATGGGGATGTTAGTAAGAATCAAACTCACTGCGCAGTTGTAACAGGTTCTAGCGGAACAAACTTGCAAACCATTGTACCACATCAAAATGTACCATGGTCGTAGTAATAGAATTGTAAGAGATACACCAGATACTGCCTGTAAGAGACACGTTGGTTTTCGAAAAAAAAGTTGGTCACAAAGTTTTTGTAGAGGCCTTTAAACTCTGTCAAGACTTGCTTCTGACTTGTTAGATTAGAATAGAGTTCAGCTGCTAATCGCTGATCTGGATAAATTTTGGAGGTGCGCACTTATATCACAATATCATCGGCAGAGCCATTTAGAAAGGATTGGAATATGTTCTTCAGTCGATTTCATCCACGCTTTTATTTCAAAATACAAAACAAAAGGAGACTAGTATTCAGCTATGTCTTTATTTACCATGAAACCAGGTAACGGCTGTAGCCTCTTGACATTTCAAGGATGTTTAAAAAATATGTTCTAATTTAATAAATTTAAATGTATAAATATTATATTGTCTGGCATATTTAAGTTTATTTGATAATGTCTTATAATTTATTATCAATGTTTATTGTTTTCAAAACATTTATATTAAAATGTAATCTGAAAGAATCTTTTTATAAACTTATATTGATAGAAAAATATTTATCCAAATCAAATATTTTTATTTAAAATATAATAACATAAAAATGGCTCTATCCGAAGAACACCTCTCCCAATTTTAAATACAATATGAAGGGCAATCGTGTTTCTAAAGACAAGCGAGAGATATAAAAAAATTGTATATTTTATATATTTTACAATTGTTCAAAAATTTCTTTCACTTTTCGTAAATTGTGTAGTTGTGTTACTACTACTAGTAGTAGTTTATTAAAACTGAATATAAGATTAATAAAAATTAAATATTATATTTCATGCAACGAGTAGTTAGATTATACATGAAAATAAATAACCATGATGTCAATAAAGAGACTTACTGTATATCTGGCCTGTTGATTATTTGACAAAAATATCTCCATTAGCCTTTCTGCAAAATCGATAGAGTTTATAGCATTTAAAATGTTATTGTATAGAATATATGAACAAACGAAATTTTATTAATTTCACAATTAGAAGAATTAATTAAAACAACCAACCTATATGACAATTTTAATGAAAGCAAAAATAATAATATATATAATCTGAAAGAATCATTGGAAATATTATTAATCAGTCCGGAAATATATTGAAGAAATCACTAGCAAGAAAATCTAGTTTAGTATTCAATCCTCTCTTGTTGGTTCAATTCTTTTCCATTTAGCGGAAAGAAGACGTATAAAATTAAAACTAATTCTAGAAATAACGACAGATATGCGTTTATTAAATAATTTCGTAGTACATTTATATCCATATATTTATATATTTTTTAATGAATCTATGAGATACAAATCCTATATCATCCAACAGTTAGCTGAAACACACAAAGTAAATTTGAACACGCGAAAAACCGGATCAGAATAATTAAAATCATTTTAGAAATACTCAGACTAAGGCAAATTTCACAAGTCAGTGTGAAAAGCAAATTTTTAGATCCTGATTGGATAGAAAATAGAAAATTGATATATAAAGACAGTCAAATTCTTTTCACACGTAAAGAATGAAAATGTCTGTTGGAGCCGGTCACATTATAAATTTCAGTACCTCAGCTACGTTTCGTGACAAGTCAAGACAGTTAGGATTGGAGCGGTATCTGATCGTATCTCGTCGCAAGGATAAAACTTCAAGCCTAGGTCACGTCGCCCCGACATATATTAATTCTACGACTTCTTCCAAATTTTCTTTTCTTCGTTTTTACTCCACGCCGCCAAAGAAAACAACAACACAACAACAAGAACAGGAAACTCCTACTTATGCGTTAAGTACAATGTTTTTAATTGTTTCATCTTATTTCCTAACCTGTCGCCAATCTATCAAAAAGGGAAAGGTACACTAGACTTTACATGCTGCTACTATCCATCATGAACTTTAAACTTCTGAGAAACATTTTAAATACTTACGTTTCTCTTTGAACAATTTTAACTACAAAACTACAAGCTTTTTCTCATTGACCTTTTTTTCTCACAAATATGTTAGAGTTCAGTTAACAAAATTTCACTTATATTTTTCTTCTTACAATTTTGTTATTCTGTTAATAAAATGTTACTTTAATGTAGAAATGAAATATTTTATCCTTCCACATTTCAACATCCAACCTTCAATTTTCTGATATTTAAATTGTGGGAATTTTTCTTGTGTTCGGCACAACGTCAAAATTACAAAAATCAGCTAGGCCCCTACAAATCTTCATGACAATCTGTTTCATAATGACTAGCAATTTAACTACAAAATGATTTGTTATATATGATTGATAAAATTGAATTTGAAAAAGTGTTATTTTTACAGGAACTTGTATAACTTGTCTTACAAAAAAATAGTATTTTGTCCAACGTCTGGGGGATTTTATTACTGCAGCTCAATTAACTTCACCAACAAATCTGAGAAGTTATCATCTAATATTCTGGGCAATGTAATTGCTTTCTGTGACAATAAATTCGCCCGAGACAATTACCGAAATGGAAAGGAATAACAAATGCCGCCTTCGATAACACATTAATTCCGTTTAAATAAGTCAATAAATGGTGACTACCTTTTATTCCGACCATTGCAAATACCCTGGCTTTCATCATGAATATTTTAAATGACATACTGTTCGTATGTGAGACTGCGTTTCATGTAAACGTTGCGGTCAGTCGAATCTTAAAAACGAGGCTTAAAGCCAAGCTCTTCTTCCATGTTATTTCTTCATATATTTATGAGCTGATTCCGTCTTTTTATTTATTATTCATTCATGTTCTCTGTCTTTATAGAAGTCTGACTCTTTTGCTTGTCACTAATTGCCTTTGTTTTCTTTTTTATTTATTTATTTATTATTCCTATTCTTTTTCATTTTTTTCTTTAATTATTCATTTCCTTCGTTCTTTATTAGCTTTTTTTACATTTTACCCTTTCAATTTCATTTTTTACTTCCTTCTTCTTTATTTGAATTTCTTTATTCATTTTCATTATTTCCTTAGTTTTGATCTTTATTTTTATTTTTTTTAAATTTTTCTAATTTAGTCAATAAGATCTTTTTTTTTTCTATTTTTTCTCATATATTATCATTTTTATTACTAAACTTGATTCTTCTACTCATTTCTAATTAATTTCTTAATAGTCTACTTATGCTTCTTTACATGTTTTAGAAGCTTTTCCTTAAAATATTTTCTTCTTTGTCTGATCTCTCTGTCTCATCAATCCATTCTCTCGTTGAATTATTCACGATTCTCCATCTCTTTTTTTCATTCATCTTTATAAAAATGATTTTCTCCTCCATTCTTTTCTTTATAGCTACCACTTTTATCAGCCAATTACAGATATTTTCTATCGCATTCTTTTGTTTCTTTTGTTTTTATATATTTTATTTCTTTCTTATTTGGTATTCACTCTTTAATATTTCAGAGCAGTCCTGGCACTGACCTGAACGGCACAACCATAAACCTGCAGGAAATACCTAACTTGGAGATTGCAATCATGCAGAAAATTAGGAATTCTCCTTTTGAATGAGAACTCAGCGTCTTGGACAGCTGAAATGCGCCATATCTAATATGGCCGTCAGAAATGGAAATGAGACTGAAGAGTCTGTGATGGCAGAAAATATGGTTGCTGTCCAGACACCGTCTTCCGTTGATACTCTTTCAGTTCAGTTAATCTTGGCAGTTGATGCCAGAGAGTGGCTGTGCGTCTACTCTTTTGATCTTGGGTAATATCTTGTCTATATATCCGCCCTTGTATGTTTTAATACATTCATTTGGCTTCGATAAATTTGTAAAACTTCTTGAGTAAATGCAAGAACGGTAATGGAGAATATTTCTACGTTTCTTTAAAAAGTAAAACAGAATTGAATCATTCAGAATATTTCATATAAAACAAATAATTTTATTTTAATAAAAAATAATTTATATATATATATATGTATATATATATATATATATATATATATATAATCATCTGCATTCAGTTCTGTTTAGCTGCAACACAGCTCATCGGTACAGTAAGACATCCGTTATATATATATATATATATATATATGTGTGTGTGTGTGTGTGTGTGTGTGTGTGTGTGTGTGTGTGTGTGTGCGTGTGTGTGCATAATCATATTTTCGACTGTCATTTAGTTTAAGTTAAGTCTAAAGAAATTTCCTGGCAGATGGAAATGTGATGCCACGCAGAATAAGTGCCATTTGTGAATTGTGTATTGTTTCTTCATCACTAAGATATGTAGTAGTAAGTTAACTGAGATGAGCACCGCTTAAAAACTTTGGATATTTATATCATGTGTAGACAGATATGATTTTATATACTGTCGCGCGAATGATAATGAGCAAGAAACCACAATCAAATCATTCAAATCTTATTTAACTTCTCTTAGTAAAGAAAGGTTATGTGGTACGACATGTTATGAATTTCGGAACTTCGAGATCCGATCTTACTCTTGAACTCGAAGAATACCGGTTGTCAGTGACTATCCAGATATAGGAATAAATCAAGTGGCCTAAGCAGATTGTATATTCAATAGTACGGCCTGGAGGCTACTTCAAGTGAACCGAATGTATTTTTATTTTACTTATCACCTACCACGGGAGAACAGTCGCCGATGATTCATTTTAAAACAGCCGGCCAGTTGTCAGTCTCTTCAGTTTTTGGACGCATCGAAAATACGATGGTATAACACAGGTTAGCCCTCAGCATCAATGTATGATTAATGTGCTAGTTGGATCTGTAGCTGACAATCTTTTAGGTCCGAAAGATCTCACAGTACACCTGAAAAAGATGTTTAATGTAATGAGCATACTTCCAGACATGATAGAGCTTGTTGTTCATGCATTATGGGATTCCAGAATATTTAAGTCACATTGTTCACGACGAATTTGAAGATGTCTGCTATGAAAGAAATGTACGTAACCGTGGATACCTTTCTCCGACAACAGTTCATTTGTTATTTATTTGTGGGGTCACCTAAAAGCATTAGTTTTCAAAGTAGACAAAAATAATGCAGTGACGCAGCATTAACGTGATATTAGATGCTTCGAAAACATTCAACACCTTTTGGGATTGCTTGAAAGTGGAATGAACCAATAGGTGAATGTGAGAGTACAAGCAATCGGAGGATGTGTTGAACATCTGTTAGTTGTTGCTGCACTGATACATAATAATGGCTTATGGGACATGTGTTTATATGGATATTTTGTCTATATGTGTGCGGTTATGTGTGTGTCCGCGCGGGTGTGTTGAAGTCGCTTAGTTCTCATCCAAAAGAAAAATTGCTAATTTTCTGCATGATCGCACGGCACAGTCAACCGATTACCTTAGAAGCTGAATAAACAAAAAACGGGTTCAGTTCAGTCTTTCCACTTTAAGTCAGCTGAGAACGTTTATTTCTAGTAAGCGCAACGAGTCTATTTTCTGGAAGCTTGAACCAGTCAGGCAGAGAGAGGTTTATCAGATTATTAATAGACAGAATCTAACTTTCTAGGCACCAAAATTGACAAGCCATCTTGTAAGTCTGGAAGTAGGATACGGAAAGAACAAGGTAGGTTTAAATAGTGTATTAGAATGACAAAAAATATATATATAAGTGTTAGTAGTCTGCAAAATAGATGTGTAAGTTCGAAAGGTATAGTTACGCTGCTTCTTGACTGTCACCAGACTGCCCCTAGATTGTCACTCAGCTGCGGCACAGCTGCGTTCTGGCGGCGTCCTGGAAGACACGCACGTTAGTATTATAATAACGGAGGAATAGTCCATTTTTATGGAAATTAGAAACAGCAAAGGACCAAGAATCCAGCCATACTAGGACACCCACATTCATACGACATTTTATATTAAACTCTATCAAAGCCCTTCGAGATGTCCAACGTTGCAGCTATAACTTCATCGTTTTGATCAGGATCATGATAAATCCTTTCTGCAATTAACGTCAGTATCTCTGGAGTAGACCTAAAAAAATAAATGCATATTGCTCATCTGCGTAAAGGATCTGCATTAAGAAATATTTTTAGATCATGAATTGTTTTTGATCAAACAAAGCCCCGAGTTACAGATAATCCCTGAACCGGAAAATATAAAACTATTCGATTAAACTAAAACCTTGTCTGATTGGAACATTTTTAATTATTTCATTTTAAAAAATATAATATATACACTTTTGTTAAAGGATGGATGTGATAATGAATATTTATAAGAATTTTTATCATTTCAAAATAATTTAAATAATTTATAAACATTATGTACAATTTCTAGCGATGATATGATATTCTTAATGAATTTAGACGGCTTTCACTTATCATGAATGAAAAACTTCACAGTAATTGAAAAACTTTAAATTTCTAAAGAGGTTTCACTTTCTTTTGGTCGTATAAACGTGTCAATTTTTTTAAATAATGGAAGTCTACACAGGGTTATCAGTAGCAAAGAAAGGTAACGAATGTAAAAATTGAAACCTTTAGAACATTTAACCAACAAGTGTCTTTGTAAGTAAGAGGAGCAATCCAGAATTTCTGAAATACAATAAACTATCCCATTGTTTTGAATATTTTCTGAATTTCTGAAGGTAACGTTCATGTTTAAGCGAGGCCATGTTTTGTACGTCAAGTAATTGAGACAGAAAAATTCCTAAAATAGATCATTTTCGAAAAACAGAAACTCATGGAAACTTCAAGATCCATGTAGGAAAAACGCTTTTCTGCTATAATTTTAAAACACTGACAAATATGCTTTTATTATTAGTGCATATACTCTACCGGCCATATATATTAGGCAACCTTAAAATGGTGTATTTCGTACTATTATTTTATAATTTCTTGCCAGGTGATTTATTGCAAATGAAAATAGAATGGTTATTTTGTTAATGCCGCACAATAACATATGCATCAAATGAATTTATATATATTTAATAATTACCTATATTGCAGTTTCATCAATGAAATAATGAAGAAAGTTTAGGGTAATTCGGACGATTTCATTTTTGCATCCTTGCCCTGTAAAATTTTACAAATTATAATAACTAAAGAACCATTCTATATTCATTTACAATTATGCAATACAATTATGAGGAAACACATAATTTCTTTTTATCTATCTATCTATCTATCTATCTATCTATCTATCTATCTATATATATATATATATATATATATATATATATATATATAACAGAAATATAGAACAGAAATATTAAATAAGTGTAGAATGCACAAAATGAAGTTTCTTGCTTAGACTATCGGACCTTAATGTGACCCCCCCAATAGGTTTTTTTTTCTTTCCTCAAGCAACCCCTTCCCCCAAATGGGTTAGTCTTAATAGGTGTCTATTTATTTGATTAGTCCTTGGTCTGCCTTTGCCCTGACGAGCCGTTGTGCGAAACCGCGGTAGGTCTTGGCGATCTTGCGATTTTTTTCGTGTATATATATATATATATATATATATATATATATATATATATATAGGAAATCAAAATCTAATATCAACTGAGATCACATATGGATCGAAATCATTTTATTAAGATGTTTTTTCAATACTAGCCGAAGCTTTATAACTCAAATATCTAGAAAATGTGAACTGCCTCTTGAAGAATTTACATTTCAGATTTTCTTGTTAAAGATTTATATTTTAAACTATTCTGAAGTCAACAAAAATATTATTTCGAAATTTTTGTTGAAAAAAAGAAAATATAGAAAGTAAACTGATCAGAATATTGTTATAATTTATTTTCAATGTTCTGTTTACATATTAGTAATTGTGTTGATTCGTATATGCAAATGTATTTTTGTGTATTCATTTTTAGTAATCTTAGCTATACGTATTTCGTAACCTGGTAAATGAATTTCGAACGACATACTAACAGGAAATGTATAAATCATATATTTGCCTGCAAAAAATAAAATATCACAACGTCAAATGTTGTATTGACTGAATTTTGACTCTAATAGTGATGCATACTTCGATAAAAACTTTTCATCTTCTTCTTTTGTGCGTTGTTTCTCTTCAAGACGTATGTGACCATGTTCTTCTACATCTCCATATCCCTAGTGATACTTTACACACTTTTTCTCTCCGCCTAAAACCCGCTCTGCTATCCACTTGCTCAAGTCCGTAATGAATGCTACACGTTGCTTTCTCCAGTTCCTCTTTCTATGTGACTTGTGACTCTCTGATTTTCCAAGGCCAATTCCTATGTTTAGGTCTGTTCCATCCTCAGCATCATTCTGTAGAACCACATTTCAGTTGATTCGAATCTCTCCTTCATCATTGAGGAGATTGTCCAGCATTCATTGCTATATTGAAGAACAAACATTACATAATAATCCAGTTCACACTTCTTTGTTTCTAGCAATGTTTTCCAGTCTCTCAATACTGTACTCGGCTTCTATAATGCATACTTGGTCATGCCAATTTACTCTCGGGTCTAAGTGTTGCACTTTCCGTCTCCTTTTAGAATACTTCCAAAATATTTAAAATTCAGTACCTGCTTGATTTTAGTTCTAAAATCAGATGTGTAGATTGAGAGATATAGCGTCCATTATAGTTCTTGTACAATATATAGATTTTTTCTTATTCAACGATGTTCAGAATAGTACATATGACTTTATTGAACAATAAAATGGGATAATGATAAACAATGATTTCCTTAAATTGCGTTTTTTCTATACATATTTATTTGTTTATCTTTTGATTTCTCTCAATGAGTTTTATTTAAGATTATTAAGTTGTCCAGTAAACGGTGGATAAAACAAATAAATTAAATTAATAGAAACACAAATTGGATTTCACTCTTAAAAGATTGATCGATAATAAAAATGAATATATTATTTTTATAGTTGAAAACACGATCAACTCTCTCAGTGGTAAACACTCATATATTATCTATCTTTTTCGTTCATAATTGTTTCACCACAGGCAAGGCAGTAATGTCACTGTTGCGCAGGGGCGTACATAAGAAGAGAGTGAAATGTTACATAAAGGAAGAAGGAAGAGAATGAGCAACAGGTTACAGTGGGGGTGAGTTTGGTTAAAAGAATGATGGGGATACTCGTGTGAAGGGTGATGAGTGAGAGTAGAGACAAAAGCGAGAAAAACGAGATACAGGGGATTTTGAGAAAGATAACAAAAACATAACAGTCAAATGGATAATGATGGCAATTGAATAATGATGCCAATTATTAAAGAAAAAAATGGTCTGTTTGGCAACATTCCAACCTCTATCCTTCATATCAAATAGGAATAACACCTTGGGAAAATATTCGTACCGGTAAGTAAAAATAAACGTTTGATGTGATAACGAGAAATCGGGGAGCCGAGTTCGAATTCCATTTGAATTCCTTGTATTCACTTGCGCATAAATACCCTTGGGAAAATAATCAATCCGTCTTTTCCATCCAGTTATGGGATATATAACAGAAAAAACTGTTAAATAACAGGGCAGACTGAGTTCTATAGCTTTGGCTGGCAACCAGTCTACTGCAGAAAGCAATGGCAGCTTTCCGCGGGATAGAATTCTGTCGAGTCAGTCATATTTCTTTCGAGATATGATTGCATTAGTGTGTATTACTTATGGCACATAACTGACTGTATATGATAAAGAATTGTCGCGTTAACACAAGTTCCATTCAAAAATTACGCGCGCGCGCACACACACACACACACACACACACATACACACACACACACACACACACACACATATATATATATATAATGTATTTCAGAAACAAACTGTCTTTTATGCATGTTTTATTAAAAATGAAAGACAACGTACTATGGTTTAGTTTTTATGTAATTTTCCATGTTATCTTATCATATTTTTTAATTTTCAGAAAATAAATTATATAAAAAGTTGTCCAAATTTTTTCTTTTACCTAGCGCTTTAAATATACTTTTAACTATCATCGAGGACGAAATTTGTTTTATGTGTGAGTGAATATGTGTAGTTTTAATGTATTAGTGTAGAGTCATGTGTGTGTATTATATTCAGATTACGATAAGCACGTTGTTGTGTTTAGAGTTGATAATATAAAGTGTTGAATTTTTTTTTATTAAAAATGCTTCTATAATTCCTAAGATTTTTTGCATGTGGGGGAAGTGTGTTTAAATGAGATCGAATTGAACTATGGTCTGAGAGCTGTAACATGACTCTCCTCGCCGGCCATGCGGTAGTATGTTCACTGTAACTATTTATGAATTTAGATTGATCAAGAAAATACTTCTTCAAAGAACCTGTAAATTCTTAAATAATATTGATTCTCTGGAGTATATATATATATATATATATATATATATATATATATATATATCAGATATATAACAAACTGAGTGAAATTGTTGGAGACAGTACTTTTGAAAAAAATTATGTTGACATCTTTAGGAAATGCCAAATTTGATATATTCATCTCCAAACATATCAAAATTTTTACTATCAGTGTGTATATCTATTTATCTCTCTGGGTTCGTTTGCGCAAAAAAATATAGAGTGAGGCTTGAAAGATTTTTGACATTTTAATCTATATCGTTGGCCTCATTGATAACGATATAAATATCCTGTAGTACCATTTATATTGGGTTGTAGTCGTGCATAGATTGATGAGAGAGTTGTCGAAATAAAGAAATGTTGTTTACCAGTCACTCGATATGTTAACACACACAAAAGTACATCGTGTGATAGACAAATATACAGAAAGAAAATTACGTCTGGCTGAAGATTTTAAATTTGGCATCTCCCCAAAGAAATATGAACAAAATCAAATGCGTGTCTAATGTAATTATTAGCGTTACGGAATGTTAAATAGGAGCTCTGTGTTCAAATGTAAGTCGAGTAAGTTATATGTTCTTAAATGATTAGTATATATTCACCGTTCCTCAACCCACTCGCTACAAGATATATAGCATGACAGATTGGGTTAGATGGCTACTAGTATAGTAGATCTCTGAATACCAAAGCGTAATAATTTTTCATGAAGGCCAGTAAATTTAAAATCAAATATTATTCAAAACAATATCCTCGAACATAAAAAAATTCAGTTTCTATTTTCTAAATAAAATAATCTATGGTCTGTTTTCATATATACATTTGCAATGGATAAATCGTCGCTATGTTATTCCTCATGCGCTTTGTTTGTCTTGATTTTGTCAACTGCACAATAGAGTAGGGTCAGGTGGGAACAGACTGTCAGAAAATGAACACTCTGACGCAATTTGCAACTACAAAAGATTTTAAACTACAAAGCGTTATCACCGGAATGCTCAAATTTGAATATTTCAGTGTGCTTGTGCCTCTATCTGGGTACACTACAGAGATCTTGAAAGATTTCGATGAATCTAATGGTGATTATGAAGGTGTTTGTAGTGATCGTTAGTGATGACGACATTATACCTCTATCCTTCTTCTAAAAAGGCATCAGAAACAACACGAAGGCCTATATCAAATGCCTTGAGGAAATATAATTTAAATCTATCAATTTTTTTAAAGGTTTTTATGGGATTCTCGAAATATGCAACATCGATCTAGAGAACGGTTTCTCAATGATATTCACTATGTACAAAACCCTGCATGTACAAAAGTTATATCGTTACAGAGTAAGTGTATGGTGCGGTGTATATCGGCTCGGAACGAGAAATTCGGGAGCCAGGTTCGAATTCCTGTTGAATTCATTGCATTCACTTACGTACAAATACCATTGGGAAAGGTATTATATTAATAGCTCTTTTCCCTCCAGTTATTAGTTAAATAACAGGGCAGACTGGGTTCTGTAGCCTTGGCTGGCAACCAGTCTACCGCAGAAAGCAATGGCAACTACCGCGGAATAATCTTCTGAGATATGATCGCCCAAGCGTGTTTCACGTATGGCACTTAGCCGACTGACTGAGGAAGATATCGACTGATCTAAGAAAAAAGATTCAGTTTGTACTTGTCGCTGAAACGACTTTTTGTGAATATTTACAACGAAGCAGTAAGTTGTGGGAAGAAGCATCTTGATTGGAAATTACCTTTTGCCAGTGCAATATGAAGAGTATGGGTATGATTCGCTACAATATGCATGCCATGCCGGATCTTTGCATGACTGTTAGGTCACGTGGAACTAGCTAGCACTTTATACGGGAATAGCACTGGAGCGTTGTGAGACTTTGGATGTTTCCTTTGTGTGGAAATATGCTTCGGGGTGGGAAATAATTCGTCACACATAAGTATGAGGTGACACTTTTTGTTTCTATCGATACTGGGTATTGATTAATGCTCAGCCCCTAGCAACTTAATCAGACTGAATCTACAAATGAGGATGTTTCCTCATTTTTAGTGTTGCCTTTGACAACAATTCTGTGTAGGTAACAGCGATCACTGTAGGCAGGTTTTCAGCCCTTTATACTTTCTGGCTAGCATATAATAATTAGCCGCCGCCGCAGTTAATATATATGATGGGCAAGCACGACATATTAAGACAAAATTAGACAGGCTAAGACCACCTCTGACTTGCTAAATACAAGCTTTGTACCCAGTTACTACGTGAGCGGTGGCTGGGTCTTTTCTTACCAGTGGACTGAACGCACGAGCTCAGATTCCCAACATAAAAATATTATGTTCAGTTTCCTGCTAGAGCTAATAAGTATTTGGTGGTTATAACAAGAGACATCTAGAGGAGATTAGCGATGATGTGAAAAAGTTTGTTTTACTATATAAGCAGCTATGCACAAACACAGACACAGAGACATGTGATAAATAAAGGCGTAAATAAACTAAATATAAGAACAGAAAACATAACAAAAAACAGTTTGTCAACTCTGATGAGAGTTAGAAATCAGTGGACTGTGATTGATACTCTGATGACTCAGTGTCTTGACTAATGGCTTGAGAGTCAATAAGTTTTCTGACAGAAGATTATAATTTATTTTCAGCCTACGTTGACACAATTATATCGAAAGTCTTTTTAAACTGCATAAATTAATGTCATACAGACATTTATCATTTATACGTCTGTCCGAGTAAATAAAATCTTCTAGAGATAACTTCGTAGCGTGAAATCCCTTTGCCGGTACGATTATTGCTAGCAAGCATTTTTGTCATCTAAGACAGATTGATAAACAAATAGAAAAAGAAACAGGAAAAGTAAGACGCGAAAATATGATGATAGATTCTAAACAAGACATTTTTTTAACATTTCACACGAAGCAAGGCAATAAAGCCACTAAGTCACAAGGACTTACGGAGTATTAAAGAATATAAGAAGAATAGAACTAAGCAGAGAGAACAATACAGGAACAAGGCATACGATAATGATAAAGGAAAGTTTATCAGAACAAATACCCTGAAAGTAATTATAGAGAAAACATAGCTAAACCACATTACGTAGTTGGGAAAGTAACTGATGCAGAGATACCAAATAGGACAAAAGCACTCGTATTCTTTTGGAGAGCTAGTCAGGTATTTCTAAATACATAGCAAATACACCATACATTATATTTAGCAATGTCAATGCGTTGATGAATTGTAAATTTACAGATATGTAAGACAGATTCTTTTCTAGCACGACAAAGCGAATCGACTTTCATAGCGATAGGCTTAGCAATTAATTCAATATAATGTTTCTAATTCATATCACCCGAAAATGATTGACAAACAAAGCGGAACGCGTCACTCTCCTAGAAGTTAAAGTCGTCTTTGCTTATGGAAAGTAGTAAGTCGTCTCACAGATAATCTATAATGAGAAGTTTCGTTTTGCGGACGTTAAAATTAACAGGTTTTGTCTTAACAGCAAATTGCAGGTTATTTTTTAGACATTGACTAGAATTACTGCTAAAACTCGACTAGATTGTTGTGTCATCAGCATAGATATTGTAATGAGAACTGAGACCATCAGGAATATTAGTGATAAAATTTCTAAAAACAGCATCAAAAAGTATATGAAGGTCGTTGGATTAAATTAAGAAAATAAATAATGATAATATTAGCTGTTTTCTTATAATGAAATATTAAAAAGTCACTGATTCAGGGAATTTTCTAAATATTTATTCATTTTTCTAGGATTGATTGAGTTTTCTTTCCTAAATTTTTGCTTAAAGTATCCAGAATTGTGAAAAATAACTAAATATTTTTTTTTATTTCAACAGAAAAAAGAAAAAAAGATAATTACACCATTTACATCTTTTAGACTGTTATCTTCATCTTTTTGCTATATTCAATAGTTTGTATGCTCCGAAATTATTTTGGTGTTATATGTTAGGATTTTAAATTTTTTTGTTCACGGGGGTAGAGGTGCTCATTCTAATAAAACGTGTCATGCATTCTCAAATTCTGTGAATTATTTTCAGCTATTCATTAGTTTGTATCACTCAACTGTGTCCAGATTCTGAACTCACTATTCCCTGGTTCAATCACCTTTTTCGATTGTTTCAATGAACGATTATATTCACTAGTTCATGTGCCCTTGGGGACATCAATGAGTGAAATTATGGGACACATCATTTTCTAATGCGACAATTAGAAAGGTTCCACCAAAATGCCAGGGGTTTCAACACCAGAAATGTCGGGTATAAGACAATAAATATGACAAAAAGAGTTCAAATGATGCAAATAATGTAAAACGTTACAATACCTCATCTCAGAAATATAGACAGATGGAAAAAGACTGAAAAAATAAGACGTAAATATAGAGGTGGGCGATTTCACAAATGAAACAATATTAAAAATAGAAAAAAATGATATAAACAATGAATGACAAATTAAAAAGAAAAGTAAGGGGATAAAATGAGAAAACAATAGGAATGAAGAAATAAAAAGTAATGTAGATAATCTGTAAGAATGGTATTGAAAGAAGTAATTTGCAAAGAAATCTGTGTATAGAGTTAGATAAATGCTACTAAAAGAAACCCATCATCTTAGTACTGATTGTCACGACACATTTCAGCTCAATCCGTGAAATTGAAGCGTTTTTGGTGATTCTTACAGAAAAGAAACAGATATCTGAGAAAGCATATTAGAAATTCCTTCAAGTAAAGAAAAATGTTCAAAATAGCAAAATCGGTTTAAGAAAATGTCACTCAGCATTTGAAAAACAAAGCATGAAGTTTTAAATGCATAATGATCTGTGATTAATATTTTGTTATATATTTAATGTTATTTTTCACAATTCCTGAACATAAGATTTTCATCCTCTCTATTTTAATAAAAACAATTGTGTATCTACATCTTCGTTCTTTATTCTGTATCCTAGAAATTTCAACATTTTTTGTCTTTCTAATCATAGGCGGCGATTTTGTTTCTATTTGATCTAGTACTTCCACATTACTCACATATTCAATCTATGTCATTCCCAGAAACATTCGGAAGAACATATTTTACTTGTTTTCAGTCACTACCATATCTCCTAGAAAATTTCCAATATTTTCTGCCCTAAAATTGGACAGTGACTTAATTTTGGTAGGCGTATTTCGTTAATCGAACGCGCTTTTGCTTTATAGTAAAAATGTTGGGAAAGAAATCATGAAAGGAAAGACTTATCGAAAAATAATAACAGCAGTATCGTCCGAGTCACACTCATTGCATGTCGTTTGAACACAAGAATTTTATGCCATTTATCTCTTTTAGGATGGGACTTCCGGTTCTTTCTAAAATTTTCATTCACTTTTCCTTCGGGTCTTTGCGGAATTATCGTTTTATTTGTGTTGAAATTATTATAAAACAAACAATTAAATAAGACAACTAGTAAAATACATGAAAAAAGAACAGAAAAGAATATTAAATCTGTTGTGGATTCCGGTTGAGAAACCACACAATATAATAAATGACAAAAACGGATATGGAGATAAAAAATGTAAGTTATATTGAACAAAAATATACAACTGGAACAGGCGTTAGTTAATTCATGTATACTAATAGTAGAAATCAATATATGCAGTCTTGCAGTAAAATAGTATGTCCGGGTAATGAGTCTATATCCAAACAACTCCAACTAACACTGCACCAACTAATCTGCAACTACTGAACTCCTCGTTCTTTCTATATGCAAGATTATATGTACACATCAAGGGAGTCCATTATTCTATAAACACATCAAAATCCATTATTCATTTGACGCTTTTTCTTGTCTGAAAAGAAAAAAAAAGATTCAAAGAATTTTAAATGACATTTTCCTTCTAAATAGAAGCGATGGGAAATTTGAGATATTTCCTTTGTTTATTATATGATTATCGTCATATGTTTGTGATAAATACAGTACATAAAAAGATCAGTCTATTCCTGCTATTGGAACCTTATTTGTAGGGGAAAGTGGTGACTGGTCTTTCTTAATGAAGTCAAAGCAAAACTGAATTCGTTTCCATCTTGATTTCGAACGCTGTTACGAATTTCTCCTCCGATATCACAACTTGGGAAATCAAATATACAGAATCATACTAAAAATTATATAGAAAATGGTTATTACTTTTATTATTTTATTATTTAAGCAAGTGTCTCACGACCTCGACATCTCGACTAAGAATGTTTTAAGATAATCTTCTAAATATTTCTGATTCCACGAAGATGAGATTTTGCAGGCCGAATCGCATTATCGTTGATCAAACAACGATGGTATTTCATGAAAAATGCTTGAGATGTTGCTGTGTTTAATTTCTAATACTTTTACAGTCGGCCGAGGGAGATTCACCTGATACACGAAATTATTTAATAGGTTGCACGAAAAAGTATAATTTAAAAACAACCTCGATTGTCATACGAATAACACGTCTATTAATCAAGATTTTTTATTAAGAAAGACAAGTAATATTAAAATGGGTAGAGAGAGAGTCAGTCAGCTTAAGTGCCATACGTAATATACGCTTGGGCGATCATGTCTCGAAAGAGACATGACTGACTGGGCAGAAGATTATCCCGCAGTAGGTTGCCATCGCTTTTTGCGGTAGACTTGCTATAGAACCCAATCTGTTCTGCTACTTAACCCATAACTGGAAGGAAGAGACGGATTAATACCTTTCCTAAGGGTATTTGCGCGTAAGAGAGAGAGTACTGACTGAAATATTCAGCTTGAAGAAACAATGGGAGCGTAATATTTGGATCTAACCAGGAGAAAACGTTAAATAAGCAATAGAATCGGCATATAACTTTAGATACTATTATCAAAAATCTTTAGGACAAGAAGTGCTTTCGTTTTCAATTGTCCTTACCATCTATAGGATACACAAATTACCTTAAATGACTATAAATAATACTATTTGTAATTGGTTTATTCTAATACTTAATATTTCTTGTTTTCACACTCGCTTGGTCATCTGTGATGTAACGAACCGTGATGTGATATAGCTTCCAGCTTCTAAAATGCACAAGATTGTTGTTGCTTGGAAGTCTATCATGTAAACAAAGACTCTTTGTCATTATTTTTTGTCCGTGTTTCTAATGTATAATGTAATTTGACATCTTTGAAAATGGCTTATGTAAGCTGAAGGTTTAGATTGGATTGTTAAAAAAATATGTATCAATATTGTGATTTTCTTTGTTCATTTAATGATAATGTTATTAATCTTATCAGAGAATATTAAAAAATACTTAAAATAAATAGAAAACACTTATGTACATTATTTAATGAAACATGCATTACTACACACACACACACACATATATATGTGTGTGTGTGTGCGTGTATATATATATGTATGTGTATGTGCATATATATATATATATATATATATATATATATATATATTATGACTTGTGCATTCCGAAACTAAGCGATAATGAAAGAGAAAATCTCTATTTAATAACTATCAATTAACATTTCTTTATGAAAGCATTATAACAATACTTCTAAAAAATCGGTGTACATCGAAATGTTTCCATAAAAACAAAAACGAGCTTTTCTTATTAAATAATCTTGATTTTAATGCATTATTTATCTTACGAATCTGCGCAGATTTGTGAGATAAACGGTATTTCTGTATTACAAATGAAAAATAATGATTTAAAATATTCAAGGTGTCATGCTTTTAACTAATGCAAATAAATAAGAATCGGGTTAAATTTGATTTCTTGTAATTTGATAAAATTAAGTCAATTTCGTGAATTATAAAATATATAAAACATATTTTCATGATATTGTAAAAAAATCTCATCACATTTATCTGTGAATATACACTGAAAAGTTAATTAAATTCTAATAATTATTTAACTTTTGCTTTTTACCAGAAAAATGGGTTTACCATTATTAACTAATTATTGCCGCCAACTGACGCAAGAAAATCAAGTTATTTAACCAACATTTCGTAGGTCACGGTTCCGCAGTACCTCGGTCATCAACAAGAATGATTATGAGCTGTACGTGGTACATCTGTCTACCTACCTTGACTCTATTATATTTCCCAACCTCTCTCTGAACATAGAGCACGACAAGAGAATTGGGAAGGCCGTCTCAACCCTGGCCTGTCTCACATCACTTGTTTGGACCAATTCCATACTTACATTGAAGACATAGACAACAGATTACAACGCCTGTGTCATCAGGACACTGATTTACAGCAGTTAAACATGGACCACATACACCAGGAGGAGAGGCGTCTAAAACCTATATACGTGAGAAGTATCCGACGCATATTTGGTTTTCTCATGGCAAGACAAGGTGACCAACACTGAGGCCCTGTTTCGCGCGAGTCTGCCCAGCATGTTCACATTTCTTTAACAGCGCAGACTCCACTGGCTAGTCCATATCCCCCGCATGCGAGACGGTTGCTTTTCAAAAGGTCTTCTGTATGAAAAGCTGACCTCTGAAAGAAGACCCACTTGGCAGCCACAGCTGTGGTATTGTGACATCATAAAATGCAATATCAAATCTGTAGGCATCAACACGGAGTCATGGAAGGGTGTAGCAGTCAACCAATCAAAATGTGAAATACCCTGGATAAACGAATCAAATCAGGGAAGGAGAAACTGACACAAGTCGCCATGGAGAGTCGGGTTCACAGAAAGCACACTGACAGCTCTGACAGCCCCCAAAAAACATAAATGCAGCCGCTGCAACAAACACTGTCAATCCTGCATCGGCCTCAAATATTATAGACGCTAATACTTTATCCAAGTAGACAACTAGGATGCTACCCATGGTCAACCATGACCAACGGAAGCCTAGTAGTATTGCTGCCACCTGAGTAAGAGCTCACGCAAGAAAAATGATATGACAACAAAATTTCCAACTGCGCTAAAATGATTAACAATTACTAAAATAATCAAAATCTCTTTTAGACTTCTTCTTCTATGTGCCCTGTCCTTTCAAGACGTAGGCGATCATGGCCCTCCATGTCTCCCTTTCCCTTGTGGCCCTTAGCATGTTTGTTCCTGTTACTTCAGTTGTCTCTTCCTGATGCTCGGTATTAATTTCCTTTTGGCTGCCATTCTTCCCACCAACTCATAGTTGCTTGCATGTTCAGTCCACGATATCCGCAGCATCGTTCTGTAGAATCACATTTCCGCTGCTTCCAGTTTTGTCCTTATTTTCGATGATATTGTCCAGCACACACTGCCGTATTGAAGAACTGACATCACATAGCAATCCAGCACTCTTTTTTTTTGTTTCTAGTGAAATTTTCCTGTGTGTAAGTACTTTGCTTAGCTTCTGGAAGGCGTCCTTTGCCATGCCAATTCGCCTTCTGATCTCTGTGTCTCACTTTCCATCTGCTGTTAGAACACTTCCTAGATATTTAAATTTTTGCACCTGCTTTATTCTGGTAAACCACACCTGTATTTGTCATTTTGGGTTGCACCTTTTGCTGATGACATGGATTCAGTTTTCTTAAAGTTTATTTGTAGTCATTTTGTGTCACTCTCCAACGTTACCTTCTGTAGGACGTCCTCCAGTTTCCTTTCCGTGTCTGCAATCAGCACTGTATCATCTGCAGACCTCATGTGTTTTTCAAGTTGTGGCCTCCAATAGCAAATCCTGACGTGTCCTCTAGGGTCCTCAAATTATTCTCGATATACAAGGTTGAATAAATCCGGTGAAAAGACAAAGCCTTGTCTTACGTGTCTTTCTATCTTTGTAAATCAACTGAGATCGTTACCTGTCCGTATGCAGGCCGTTTGCTGCCAGTAGAGATTTTTTATTACTCTGATGTCTTTCCCGAAAATGTCTAGGCTGCCGAGCATCTCCATCAATTCTTTGTGTCGTATCTTGTCGAATGTCTTCGCATAGTCAATGAAACATAGGTATAAGTCCTACTTCATTTGTATTGCCATTTCGGAGAGCATCCTAATCATGAATACGGCGTTCCTTGTTCCAGTGTCTTTAACGAGCCGGCACTGTTCCTGCCCTATCTCTGACCTGATTCAGCTTCTCGCTCTATTCATCAGGATTGTGACAATCAGTTTTGTGATGTGACTCATTAAGCTGATAGTTCTGTGTAGTTCACACTCGTTTGCACCTGGTTTCTTTGGCCGTGCTATAAATATCGACTTGCATATGTCGTCTGGTATTATTCCACTGCTATAAATTTCGTTTATTATGTCGGTAATTTTTCTATGCTATATTCTTCTAAGGCTATCAGCAGCTCTACCACTATACCGTCTGGACCAGCTGCTTCGTTTCTGTTCATTTTGGCCATTGCAGCTTCCATTTCGGATTTTAGTATTTTCGGTCCATCCATCTCCTTGTGTATTCTAGGTTGTTCTCTCTTGTCGCAAAAAGATCCTTTATATACTCTTCCCATCGCTGGAGTATTTCCTCTTTCTCCAATATGATTTGTTCCATCCTTGGATTCTATGTATCCTGTTGAGGAGCAGATTTTTTGTCCTGTCAGTTCCCTTATTTGTTTATGCATCTTACACCATCATATGTTCTGTCTTAGTAGATGTATCTATTTTAAGTTATGTTACATCTGTGCATAAAAATAATTTTACAAAATATGTGGTGGATTCCTCACACCAAATCAATATCAAATGTCCTTATAAGCATGTATCATAAAACAGTCTGTATTTGAGTTAATAAGTTTAAAGAAATTTTAAATTTTAAAATTTTAAATGGCCCAATGATGCTATGAGACTATGTTACGTTTGCTATTCGTGTACATTTGTTTCTAGTCTCCATTCAACATATGGAATATATAGTAGTGCTTTACCTGAAACGTGTTCCGTTTAACAATGGCTGGATATTATTATCCTGAGCAAACATATAAGATTTTTACATAGGGATACGCACATTTTAATGGACGCTTGGCTGCTCGGTTGATCAGATTGAATTTCTAAACCGACGACAGCTGAGTCACACAATTTTTGTTGCTTTTTATCGACAGGACTTCTGGCATCACAAAATATGGACAGAGAAGCTCTCGTGCGCCTGAGCACAAAAGAACATTCTACAGTGTTTAGGAAACGACACATATATCAACCCAATTCAAGTGACCCTATTATAACGATAATCACGTAGTACCGCATGGAGGATAATTTAAGACCAGCATCTGTATGCGTATCATATGCAACGTGGAAAGGATTATTCATCTTCTGGTGATTCACAATAAGAATTAAATATGAAAAGTCTTGTTTAACAACGACAGTATATTCATGGGAAATGTCATAGAAACAAGGCTGCACAACTGCATCGGTTTGCGCTTTCATATTGAATGCAGGCGGGTCATAAATCCTTTGCTACAAGACTGAGATCCGATTGTATGTCTGACTACGAAGAACTCTATTTTACATGAGCTTATGGACATGTAGTTATATAAATATTTTAACTTGCATTAGTGTAATGATTCTGCCCTCAATTCTTTTAAAATTATTTTTGATACAAGCTGTTTTATTGATAAAATTTCACTTATTCTTCAGACTTCGGTGTTGACTAGTACATATTAGGAAACGTACAAGACAGTAACAACATTTACCTCTATTACTGATTCGACGAGATTAATTATAAAACGCAAGATGATGTTAAATCGAATTCATAAACATTTCTCATCCTATTTTTCTCAAAGTAGCGTGTAGCTAACTATTGCTAATAGCACGGATGTTTAATATTACGCTATTTACGATGGAACAAATGACATCAACGCAGTTATAACTGAAATTAATGTTGTCTTGTGATCGGACATCGTAAACTATAAGCTGAACGTTGTGATTATTTTGGAAGCAGACGAATCGTGAGCTAGAGAAAGCGGTAATAGCTGTTTTGTAATGATATTTTGGTTATATGTTCAGTTTGAATTAAAATAAATTACGATGGATATTTTTGATAAACAGTTTTTAATTACTGACAAGAAGAAAATTAATTTTATTCCAGAGAAGAAAATAAAATGAAAAGGAATGATTCTGTTCTATCAAATTCAAATCTAATCCGATTATATCTAGGTTATATTTCTTCCATGAAATGAATATATATAATGACTATTTGTTTTAATTTTTATTATTATTTTCTAATATCGGTTTTAATAATCTTGGTTAGATCTGATATAATCTTACATGTGCTGAGAACAGAGTTTAACTCAAATTCACTACATTAATAATAAGTATCAAATTTTTATAAATTTATAACCGTCTCGCAGCACAACTTCATAACTTTTGATGGTCTAAATATCTTTTCATTTAGACTTATAATATGATCGCGCTATCTTCGAATAGATTGCATTCCGAGAACTGCGTGCGTGTTGTTCCAGACGACAACACATCTACCGACTCAAATTGAGGCGTTTGAGCTGAAAGTTTAAAAAAAATGCCACTATGCGATCAGAAACACGACAAAGTGATAATGCGACTTGACAACGATCCACATGTTTTAAAACTTATTTAAAAACGGTTAAATAGATATTTCTTCTCCAACTGCCATATTCGCAGATTTTAAACCTTCTGATTTTCAATTATTTCTATCGATAACACATGGCTTGGTGGAGAAGCCCTTTCATTCTTATCATGAAGCTAAATATAAAGTCGACTCGTAGTTAGCCCCAATAACGTGTCGTTTTGTAGACGTGGAATTCAAATGATACCAGGAAAATGAGAACATGTAGTGGCAATCTTTTCAGAGAAATATTTCTTATTAATTTTTGTTCATAAAACATTACTTTTCATGAACAATCAGCGGGAAATACCGCTATATGATTGTTATTTTCATTTATCTTGCACATCTAGTTATTTCTAAAATATCTTCAAATCATAGCTTTGCTGTTTTAAGTAGATCAACATCAATTCTGTTTCAAGTTTCTTCTGTCTCTTTAAAAATATAATACAAATCATTTCAGTACGAGAACAGTGAAAGTAACATATACACATTTATGAATGACCTTCATCTATGCACAGCTTTGGGATTTGTTAGTTCCGAGTACGTTCGATGGCGTTTGTAATGCTGACAATTCCTAAACCCTATTTTAGTAGAAGAAACGGTGAAAAGAAAACTGTTTGAATAAGAGTGAATAAATTTAACATATATGAAAAACGGAAATCGGAAATAGACTTCTCTTTTGCTATTAACTGCATTGTGTAATTTTTTTCAAAATTGTGATAAGGTTATCGACTACCAAAACAGGGACCAGAAAAAGTATATATTGCTGCGAGTATAAAAAGATGGGAGTGGTATATTAGTTCTGAATTTTCAGGATGACTATTTACTAATAATTTCATTATTCTCTGTCTGACTGATTTGATCATTTCTGTGGTTATTCTCACACATATTCATGTATTTTTTCTCTCCGGCGTTCTCAAAGTGTGTTCAGTAAAGAACGAATACGACTGAATTTTCATAATCAACTGGACAGAGTGTTATTATTCCACTGATAAACTGATAGTAACCTGTAGCGTATTTTTCTCAGGAACGTGTTGCAGTTATAAATCTGAGGGCAATGCCGCTTAATATATTCTCAGTGTATACAGGCTATGCACTAATCGAGATATATTACGGGAAAACAATAGGATATATATCCAGATAATGAGAGTGGAAAAATCTACTTCCGGTTCAGTTTTAAATTTTTTTTTAAGTATAGACTCATAGATAAATCACTAGATTACACTGGCCGAAGCAGTAACACAAAAATTGAAATGGTTCGAATGTATATAACGTGTCTGCTAGTAAAAAATGACAATTCAAAAAAGATAAAATTATTGTTCGATCCTTTCGAATCTCTTTTATACTATCTATCCTAAAATAATGTTTTGGGCGATACATGACAAGTCTTGAAGTATTACTTTTTAATTTACTGGCTAACGATATTGCAATAATAAAGTAAAACTGATTTCATTTTTTCAGAAGAGTTATACTACACTAACATTAATACTTAAAAAATATTTTCATTTTTCTATTCTAACTTCTTCGTTTCATTTTTCTATTCATCTGTTTTCTTTTTTTCTTCATTATATATCTCATCTCTTAATTTTTTTCTATTTTAATTATTTCTTTTTTCCTCTCTTGTTCTTTTTTTTCCTCATCTGTTTTCCTTATTCTGAACTTCCTCTTCTTCAACTCAAAATGTACCGTCCTTTTTCTCTTCTTCACTTTATTCATCTCTTCATCTTTTCCTTTTCTTCCCATTCTTCACTTTTTCTATCTTCTCTATAAACTCTTTCAACATCTTTCTTTTTCTCTTAATCTTTTCTCATTCTTATTCGAATTCTTCACTTTAACTGCTTCTTCTTTTTCTTTTTTTCTTTATCGACTCCTCTCACTTTTTCTTCTTGCAGCCTTGTGTTGTGTCGAATCTCACGAATATAAAATAATAGCGGCAGGCTACACTTGGAGATCTCGTGTTTCATAAAGTAATTAAGAAACACTGTCCCGATCACCTCACAACCTTTGACTATTCACAATTTCTAATTAGATCGCCTCATGATATTGGATCCTGTGGGATGTTCGAGAATATTCGTAATCGTCTCACACGCAAATCCCAAGTATTCTACAGAAATATTCATAAAGGGTCTGCTCATACACTGTCTTTGAGGAAATATTAATTTGTCTTCGATTCTGATTTGTTCGAACCACCTCACGAACAACAGCAATCGAGGTTTTGTGGTCACGTAACGAAAAAATATATTTTCAGTATTTCGTGGCAATTATCCAAGTAGACTCCCACTTTCAGTTTTATTCAATTTCGCATCATAGATGTTCATTTATTTGCAGCAAAGTACAAATAATATTTCTCTCTAATATATATATATATATATATATATATATATATATATATATATATATATCAAAGTAAAGAGGACCCAAGGATTTTCGATTTTGAGTTCCCTAGCATTTATTTTTTTTTTATAAAAAGCTGCTCAATAGAATAAATATTATAGGGCAAAATATAATCATATAATTTTGAATTAAAATGCATTGCGACATGGGAATTTCCATGTTTTGAGATTTCTATCTTGTCATCAGGCAATGGTGGATGTTGGTTGTTAAAATTATTTACATATAAATACAAAAAACAATCGATGGATATCATTAGTTTTATTTCATAATATATATGTGCGTTTGGCCGCATGTCCCTAAGCGGCCATCTTCGTGTATCTGAGTACGTGTAGTATGTGACTATTTTCCTTTTCATTATATATATATATATATATATATATATATATATATATATATATATATATGTATAAACAGAAAGAGAGAGAGAGAGTGAGAGAGATGTAGTTACTTGTGTTGAAAGAAATGAGTGATTGTTTCTTCAATATTACACATTAATTTTCTCAGATCATATTAATACGAGAAAATTGTCTCGAAATGTATTTAATTAGAGACTGACTGCAGACTTTTTTCTAAATAAGGTAAAATTCAAGATTGAATCGAAATTTAACGCCATAATTGTTCACGTTGTTTTGGTGCATATGAAGCCAAATATATTTCTAAAATGGATGCTTCATAATTCCGGTCTGCAAATTGTCATTTGTCTGCGATTTTTATTCAGTCGTCGAATCGACTGAGAAGTAATCAATTCATAGTTGGTTATGGATGATATAAAATCAATGCTCATGTTTTAATTATCTGACGATATATATAGAATAATTAATTGTACACAATCATCTTAGATTTTATTTCTAAAAATGACCCATAGAATTTTTTGATATTTAATTTGCATAACTCTTGCAGCTGTTTAGTAGAAGGTTATGTGCTTGCTATAAACAACTGGTAAAAACAAGACCGCTGAAAAATCGTAAAAACTCGTGTCCTGTCATGTTTTATGGTTTGCATTTCAGCAGACGTATTTCATTCATAAATATCGTTATCAAACTAACGCAGGATATCATGATATAGGCTATCTGCCTTAAGGCGGCTTTCCATTCTCCTATAATGGCTGCCATCTCAGTCAGCGCTGCTATTTAACGCACATGTAGAGGGAGCGTCTTTCGTTATCTTTTCTGATTTATTAGTGCAAAAAATGAATGTAAAACAGCTGTTTGGATCTCAAAATCAGTAAACTTTTGTGATGGAAAATGCCTATTCAGAATTACCCCAAACCAAACACGCAAACGCACAGAGAAACGCGCGCTCGCACACACGCACACATACACACTCAGAAAGACCGAGAGAGAGAGAGAGAGAGAGAGAGAGAGAGAGAGAGAGAGAGAGAGAGAGACGCACACACACACACGCAAACATAAATTTCAGTTGGATTAATGTGGGAGTGTGACCCTGTGTTTCGCGCCAGTTTCATTTTTTGTAATTTATTTTTTTTAAATTAATCAGTTTGTTTTAATATCGCAAAAGCGTGACACTCAGGGTCTCAAACTCACATCAATCTAACTGAATGTGTTAGCACTATCACTGATATTGAGCGCTTACCAATAAGTACCTCGCATATATAATATATAAATAATATATATATAAGAAATTTATATTTATATATATAAACACTTTGCACACATACCCGTACACACAAACGCGCGTGCACACACACACACACACACACACACACACACACACACACACACACACACACACACACACACATATATATATATATATATATATATATATATATGGTTTGTCTCATGTTAAATGTAAATTTGGCAAACCATTTATTAACGTATTTTTTTATATTATTTTTTCCAGTTTACCTTCTTCTGAATTTCGGAAACTGTAATGCGTAGATGGATATGTTTATTCCCCCTAGGAATGTCTGAGACAGAAGACAAATGGTCAGTGCGTGCATATCACGCACACAACAACCAATCTCAGCTGGAAGGTAGAAATCACTTATCCATCGCCCTGCCCAAAAAATACTGTAGACACGCAATTATACCCACCCTACAAAAAATGCTTCATTCCGTGAAAAAAAAAAATAGGGCCTGCTTTAAAACTGACAAGAACGGGCGTCATTTTCAACATAAATTTACTTCTTATATATATATATATATATATATATATATATATATATATATATATATATATATATATTAGCGGTACTTTAACAATATTAAAACCTATCAAGACAGAGTATCGCAACATATTCCCATGTTAGAAAACGTCTGATAAAATTATAAACTTTAACTACAAAATTAAAAATTAGTAAATCGGTTAGAAATCATATTGTATTTCACATGACTTGAAATATTAAATAAGGCAACTCTGTGAAATTTATGTCTACTCTCACAGCAAACTAAGTTTTGATTAATCTTCGTAGTAAGTTTTTATCTCTTTCTATATTTATTTTTTCGAAAACTTATGTTGAAACTTAACAATTTTTTTTCTTGGATACAACCCCTACAAAACGTGCACATTCTGTTATATTTTTCCATATGCCATATATTATACAAGTGAAATATTACACTGAATAATTGATTCATTGTTTGTTTAGCAGCATATCATTTCCTTATGCATCATGAATGAAGACGTTTACCATTTATGAAAGATTTTGGTAACAATTCATATGTTCTTCTTTTAAAATTGAAACATTTTTTGTGTATATGCCTGTTTAATGGGAACATAAATACTAGATAGGTGTTTTTTTGATGCAGGTATATTGACTTTTATTTTAAAATACATTTTGATTAAAGTAAATGTATGATATCATATAGATTAAAGACATAAAAGTTATTTCCTGTTTGTTGTTTTGTTGGTTGATTTTGTTTAGAAGCATACCAATTAATAGTGCTTATTTAATGCCAAAATCTGAATTCTTTCAACACAATTTTATGTCTTCAACTAAATGAATTTTAGACGTAATTGTATGCCATCTCATGACGCAACACTCTCGGTCTCATGCATATGTTGCGTGCTCTAACTGATGGTAAGTTAGTCGAACCTGAGTCTGCAGCTGTTTGCTTCAGTTCCTCTCTCAGCTGATCGATGATTTCAAATGACCCGCCAAAATACTTCACCTTTTTGGTCACGTTGATGTGCGTTGTGGAACAGTGGGTATCTTCTTTTTTTTTTAATCATTTCACCTCGAGCAAGGCGGAAACGCCACTGATGTGCAGGGGGTTACATAAATGTAAAAAGATTTATTAGAAAAGAGTGGGGAGTAGAAGCTAGTTAGAAAGGAACAATAGAAAGCCGAGAAAGCAGGTGCGATGACAGATACATAGGTGGAGAGAAAGGGAAGGTTATACAGGAGAGGGAAGAGAGCTAGAGGCCAGTGGTTAGTAGATGAGTATTAACTTTGCATTTAAATTTCTGGAGGTTGTAGCCGTCAGGAAAGCAAGAATACGGGAGTGAGTTCCATAGGCGGGAAGTGCGAGAGTGGAAGCTGCAGGAGTAGAATTGTCGTCTGCATTTGGCTAACCTGACTGTGAATGGGTGGGACCCAGTTGCCAGTCTGGTTGCACGGGTAAACACCTGTTGAGGAGGCATCAGTGACTTAAGCTCATCCGAGCAGAAGCCATGAAAATATTTATAGAAGAGACAGAGGGAGACCACATTTCGACGATGGGAAAGTGGCTGCAGTCGAGTCGCCAGATCAGTACCTATCACATTACAGACTCTCCTTTGGAGCTTGTCAAGAACACTGAGGAGAACGGCAGGGGCACCTGACCATAAATGGCAGCAGTACTCCATGCACGGACGGATGGTTGATTTGTATATATGCAGGATGGATTCTGGTGGAAAAAATATCCTGGATCGACATAGTGACCCAATCTTCTTAGCAGTAGATTTTGCTATGGATTCAATATAGTGGTTCCATTTGAGGTCTGAGGACAGGGTAAGTCCGAGGAGGCGTAGTGTATTACTCTCCGGGAGAATCACCTGGTCCATGATTATGGGAGGCAGAAGAGGTTGCCTGTAATGGTTGACAGACAAGAGCTTGGTCTTAGAGGAATTGAAGTTAACAAGCCACTTCTTGCCCCAGTTCACCACAGAGTGTAGATCCCGCTCAAGGTCAGCAGCGAGATTATGTCTGTCCGCCACGACAGGTTTCTTACTGGAGCGGAAGTATATTGTAGTGTCATCTGCGTAGATGCCTACTTAGGACTTGATCTCATCTGGGAGGTCCTTGATGAAAATAAGGAAGACCGTCGGGCCCAGGATAGAGCCCTGTGGAACACCAGCATTCGTGCTGTAAGACAAAGAGGCACGCCCATTCAGAACGACCTTCATTTTGCGGTTATTTAAGAAAGATTGGATTAGGTCAAGCAGGCGACCGGTAATACCATAAACGCGTAGTTTGCATAGGAGGCCACGGTGCCTAACCCTGTCGAAAGCCTTGGAGATGTCCAGAGCAACCGCGCGAGCCTCGTCAGACTCATCAAGGGCCTGTAGCATGTACTCCGTTACAGTTGTTAGCAGGTCGGCCGTGGACCTGTCAAAGCGGAATCCATATTTCCTGTCGGAGAACAGTTTGTGGGCGGTGAGATGATGAACTATTTCAGCATTGATTATAGCCTCGAATACTTTCCCGAATATTGGTAGAAGACTGATAGGGCAATAGTTGGATGGGTCCGAGGGTTCACCACAATTCTTAAAGACAGGAACGACTGAGGAGAATTTCCAGCATGCAGGAAAGCAGGAAGCAGAAAGGCAGTAGTTAAAAAGTTTAGAGAGGATAGGGGAAAGTTCAGGGGCACACCTCTTAAGGACTATCACCGGGATTCCATCGTCTCCACACGCCTTATGGGGATCGAGTTTTGAAATTACTCGGGATACTACTGTCGGGTTAATATATACGTCGTGCAGTTTGGCCTCAGTTCTAATAGGGGAGTCGGGTGGGTGCACTCCGGACTAGTCGAATGTGGAGTTGGATGAGAATCTGCGGGCAAAGCACTCAGCTTTGTCCGCAGATGACGTGAGAACTTCAAATCCATGGATTAAAGGAGGTATTGAGGATTTCCTATTGTTGAGCACTCGTTTACAAATCCTCCAATAGTCCTTGGAGCCGAACCTGCGGTCAGCTATGTGTTGTCGCATTCTCTCAGCAAACAACTGTTTGGCGTCATTTAGGGTTCTCTTGCACTCATTGCGAGCAGATGTGAACAGGCGCCTATTGTGATCAGTTGGCTGTCTCCGGAATAGATGGAAGTAATGGTTCCTGTGGGAAATGGCGGCTGAGCAGGCCGGAGATAACCTCGGCGAGGAATGAGGTTTTAAGCAATACTTCCTGGTGGGTATGATGGCTTCAATGCCAGCTTTCACCCATGACGAGACCTCAGAGGCACAGTCATCAACTGATAGGTCAAACACTTTTCCCCAAGGGACGTCGCAGAGGAAATCGCAAAAAGCATCCCAGTCAGCTTTTTGGTAGAGGTAAGAGGTTCTATAAGTTGCGGGCTCCTGGGGGGAGTGAGATTGGAAAGAAATACTGACGGAGACAACAGCGTGGTCGGAGTTGCCGAGAGGGCAAAGCTGCGAGACTTGACAGGCGTCAGGCGCAGACGTGAAACATATATCGGCTCGGAACGAGAAACCGGGGAGCCGATTTCGAATTCCAGTTGAATCCATTTTGTTCACTTACGCGCAAATACTCTTGGGAAAGGCATTAATCCGTCTCTTCCTTCCAGTTATGGGCTAAATAGAAGTACAGATTGGGTTCTATAGCTTTGGTCGGCAGCCAGTCTACCGCAGAAAGCAATGGCAACCTGCTGCGGGATAATCTTCTGCCCAGTCAGTCATGTCTCTTTCGAGACATGATCGCCCAAGCGTGTATCAAGTATGACACTTAACTGACTGACTGTGATTTCTGATCTCATAGAATTGAAGGGCCTGTGGCAAAAGGGGTGCTCGTCTTCAACTGAAACTGAAGTGGTGTTTGGGTTCATATGCAGAATTAAGAGAAACAGAAAAGAACAAAAAATTATTACATAGTAGCGAAGGCAGTCTATCTGTACTTATGATTATATTGTATTTCTTTGTACAGCAAATAAGGGAGTGAAAGAGAGAGAGAGAGAGAGAGAGAGAGAGAGAGAGTACAAAAAGAATTAAAAGAAATCCATTTTTTTTCAGATACCACAAATTAATATTGGTACTATGTTTGTTGTTGTCACGAACCAATACGGTCTTTACACTCCCCTCCCCTCGAGGTATTGCTTATAAGTGGTGTTCATATGACTAGCTCGTGGAAGACAGAGAAAGAGAGAGAGAGGGGGGAGAGAGAGAGAGAGGATTTTTCCGTGACTTCATTCCGCGTCTCTCCTCTTTGACGTTTCTGTGAAGTTCTGCACCGTTCTCTCTTGATTTTCAATTCGGTTCTCTTTTTGTTTCAATATGGCGTGTGGTGGCAAGTGATCGGAATTTTTCTCCATTAAAAATTTAACGTCATCTTCGTACATCTGGCTTAAATCACCTGCTTACGGTTTTCGTCATCCTGTAAGTTTGGAGACTTTATACTTTCACCTGTCAGCGTTAATTACAATTCCATCGTTACGTGGGTGGTCCCCTTCCAAATTTGTCCGATAATTTCCGATTTTTAGTCAATTCTCTATTTCTCTCTCCGAGAGAGGTAAAAGCAGAAAAAACAGACAACATGGAAAAAAGAAACAGAATTACCTCCCTTTCTCAAGGTCAGCTGGTCTTTCTTAAGTTTTTTTTCATATCATCAACGTCATCTCGTGAATGTCCTCTGTTTTACCCCCTCTAACTTTTGGGCACCTCAGCGCTTTTTTCTTCTCCCGCCCTTTCTCTACCCTTCTTAAGAAAAAGAAAAGATACATACAATGATATTCTCCAAATATCTATTCCGAGGTTTGAATCCAGGGTCCGTCGATTCTTTTTTTGATGTGCGTGCATAATGAGCACTTACAGTTTTACAATCTACTACAAATAAAATATCTTGCTCTTCATTTTTCCATCACAACTTTTGTTGTTAATTCTATATAATCATATTACTGTTCATTTTGTTTTCAAATTTTATTGCTTGTCATTTTACGATAAATAATGTTTTATTGTTTTTGCAATGAAAATTATTGCTGGGAAGTTTACTGTAAATAAATACTGTATGTCATATTAAATTATAAATTGGGTTGCTGATCATTTAGCTATAAATATATATTATTGGTCATTTTACAATATCAATATGTACTGCTGATCCGTTTACTATTTAAAGGTGGTGTAGGTCATTTTATAGTATAAAATATATTGCTGGTCCTTTTACTAAAAGTATATGGCAATTTTACAATATAAACTGCTGTTCTTTTACGCGTTTATAATGCGTTGTTTTGTCTAGAATTTATTAGTTGTTCATAGCTTTGATACTAACAGTTGCTACCACAACGGATCAGGGTGGACTTGGGAACATCTTGTATGTGCCTTGTCATTTTAAGACGTAAGTGATCATGCCTTTCCAAGTCTCCCTATCATGGGGGATTCTTAGCTCGTTTTCTTCAGTTAAAACACGCAACCCCTGTTCTATCATCCACTTGCTCAGGCCCTTCAAATAATTTATCCGCTGCTTTTCTCTTTGTCTTTTCTATTTATGTGGCCTGTTAGCATCAGGTTTTCAAAGCTCTCCTTCCTCATTGCATGTCCCTGGAACTTTGGTTGTTTCACTATTCATTTCTTTTTCGATTTCATCCTTTCTAAAATCACATTAATGCTCACATGCTTGATCCAGGATATCCGCAGCATCCTTCCGTAGAACCATATTTCTGGGAACAACAGGGAACAACAGCAAATAAAAGGTTATTCTACGCTCTTCAAAAATTCAATTACTTAAATCCTAGGTCTTGCTGCCGAATATTTTCTATCGTCTTACCCGAAACTGATTACAGTGAATGTA
Source organism: Ascarosepion bandense (assembly GCA_037127315.1). NCBI lineage: Eukaryota > Metazoa > Mollusca > Cephalopoda > Sepiida > Sepiidae > Ascarosepion > Ascarosepion bandense. The sequence goes on from JBBBDQ010000932.1 coordinate 1,841,749, forward strand.
TTTCACATTATCCAGTTACGAATTACGAGTACTAAATTTTGCAGGGGTGGATATATCTCTAGAAAAAGGAAATTAACCGTTATCATTATTTCAATAAAAATTTATTTTAGAGAAACTTGGATACACATTTCAACTTCGCTGAACTAAGCAGTTTTTATTAAAAAATAATCAAGTATTAAAATAGCTAATTAGGCTCAATTATTCAGCGAGTTTTTCAGCATCTGAATATAATTTCTGATCTATTTACAGTATTTACATTTTTGGACTGTTGTCTTCACCGCTAATTTGATATTCACAACGTTTCAGCTTTCTTTAGGTGGCACGCCACTTTAGACAGAAAGGGATGTAAGACAAGGATGTGTCATTTCACTGGATCTGTTGAACTTGTACAGCGAGAATATTTGAGGACCCTAAATGCTACACCAGGATATGTTATCGGAGGCCACTATTTGAACAGCACAAGATATGCAGATGATACAGTGCTGATTGCAGACAAAGCAAGAAAACTACAAGATCCTCTACAGAATGTAGCTGAAGAGAGTGACAAAAAGTACTACAAATAAACTGCAAGAAAACCGATGCATGATCACCAGCAAAAAGAGCAACCTAAAATGGTAAATACAGGTAAGCGTGTACCTGAATCAAGTAATACAAAAATTTAAATATCTGGAAAGTGTTCTAACAGGAGGTAGAAAGTGCAACACAGATATCCAAAGGCAAATTGGCATGGCGAAGGACGCGTTCCACAAGCTGAGTAAAGTACTAAGACACAGGTAAATATCACTAAAAACAAAGAAGACAGTGTTAATTTGCTATGTGATATCAGTTCTTCAATGCGGCAGTGAATTCTGGACAATATCATCGAAAATGAGGACAAAACTTGAAGCAGCTGAAATGCTGCGGATATTATGGACTGAGCATGTAAGCAATAATGAGGTTGTGGAAAGAATGGCAACGAAAAGAAAACCGATGGTGAGTATCAGGAAGAGACAACTAGATTTCCTGGGACATGCAATGAGGAAGGAGGGCTTGGAGCACCTGATACTGACAGGCCAGATAGAAGGAAAAATAAACCAAGAAAGGCAGCGCATAACATATTTGAAGGGCCTAAGCAGGTGGATAACGGAACGAGGGTTACTTGGTGTAACAAGAGAAAACATACTAAGAGCGACCAGAGTTAGGGAGAAAGGGAAAGTCCTGACCACCTACGTCCTGAAAGAACAGGGCACATAGAAGAAGAAGAAGAACTTAGGTTGTACAAAACATGTTACTTAAAACGTGATCAAATTATCACTGCCGACCAAATAATGTGGTTCGATTTTCACTTACATCACTCGAAGATTTCCGGAGCGTATAACAGACGAAGCGTCGTGAATATAACAATAAAGATGTTACCAACAGCTGCAATGACGTAAATAGTTTAAAAGACTTTGTCAGGTTATATTATTACAATATTTAACATTATTTTAAATACCGCCATTAACGTAAAATTTAATACTATATATGTAATAAAAGTCACTCAGTTTACAATAATTGTAATTTGATTGCATGCAATTTACTCTAGAAAAGCACACATGCCGATGCATATATGTTTATTAGTTTCATTTTATCGTATACGAGATGAGTAATAAGACTCCAAAGCACGCGAACGAAATAAACGTAACCAAAATAAATGCTGTCCGCAAAATACATTTGAAAGAATCATCTAAAAGAAGCTGCTTAAAATGTAGCAAAGACTTAAAATGTACATGTTTGATTTACGGACAAAGAAACTTTTAAGTGTGTTTGTTTTATAAAAATAACATAGATTTGTGCAGTCCATTTAGAATATATAGCGAATAAATATTGTGCATATGTAGAGTAGACACTAAATATCCCTGCTTAAGATACAGAGTTGTGTTATAAATATAATTTTGATCCGGTTAACACAGTCATGTCAAAAATAGGACAGAAAATGACGCTAATGAATGCGCGAAATGTATTGTATAAATATCTGAAAATAAATTAACAATGTACAGAAATAAGCAGAATAGGATGTGCGTTGTGGTACAGTGGATATCGGCTCGGAACGAGAAACCGGGGAGCCGAGTTCGAATTCCAGCTGAATCCATTGTATTCACTTACGCTTAAATACCCTTGGGAAAGGTATTAATCCGTCTCTTCCTTCCAGTTATGGGTTAAATAGCAGGACAGATTGGGTTCTATAGCCTTGGTCGGCAACCAGTCTACCGCAGAAAGCAATGCCAAACTACTGCGGGATAATCTTCTGCCCAGTCAGTCATGTCTCTTTAGAGACATGATCGCCCAAGCGTGTATCATGTATGGCACCTAAACTGACTGACATATGTGCCTTTAAATAAATTGGACAAAAGATCCATACATTTCTTTTATAATCGTGTCTCTCCAAGCAAGCCATATTACTGCCACGGTTGAGCAGGGGCTTAGATAGGAGGATGCTTATGATTAAGAGTGACAGGTTACAGGGGGTGTCAGGAAGAGTGTGAGATAACGGTGAGAATAATGATGAGAGTAGAGTGGACGAAGAAAGGAGAATGAAAGAGAGGATGCAAGTTAGTGAGATAGAAGATGACCATTGTCTTTACATTTGAATTCTTGAAGACTGTAGCTGTCGGGAAAGCAAATAAACGGAAGAGAACTCCACAGGCGGGAAGTGTAAGAAAATAACCTGATGGATTAGAATTTGCGTTTACAATATATTACTTTCACCGTAAAAGCGTGGTACAGTTGCTCGAGTAAATTCATACATAGAAGCACCAGTGAGTTATATATATATATATATATATATAAGTCATCTACATACAAGCCTATTTCGCAGCTCATCAGTGTGACTACACACATGCACTTGCTTTTGGCTGGGATCGAAACTCGATCGATTTGTGGTCAGTCTGTGTCGCTACTACTTAAACTGCAGAATGAATAAATACCACCAGTAATAATTTCTTTCGCTCCGTCGTACTAAACTTAGATTTACATTATTTTCTTCACATGCAATATTCTAGTATTATATGCCAAAAATAGTGTTATAAACTAGATTATAGTTTTATCCGCTGTTTAATCCTAAGAGGTGTGCAGGATTCTTTTTAATATCTACGCATTAATTCTCTTTCTAATTAGCATCTAGCATGTTCGGGTGAAAAAATTAAAATATGTCAGTTACAGACAATTCAAAGATTGTATTTCGGGCGCGTATAGACATAGCGTATAGAAGTTATCAAAACAATACATGGTTTTATTTTTGTATATCATATACTTGACTGTGTGATTGCTATGCATCGCCAAAACATCAATAACCACAAAACTTCATGTTAATGATCTTTTCACTCGAATTCATGTAAGATATTTGGCCAGATCTGCTAATTTCGTTGAACATATTGTGGATTATGTTATCTTAATTATAGTCAGTTATTTGCCATACGTAATACATGCATGCACGATCATATCACAAAAGATTGACTGGGCTGAAGATTTTCCCGCATTCAGTTGTCATTACATTCTGCGGTAGAATGGATGCCAACCAAGGCTGGAGAACTCAATCCGTCCTAATATTTAATCCATAACTTTAAGAAGAACAGATGGATTTATACCTTTCCCAAAGTATGTGAGCGTAAGTGAATTCAACTGAACTCGAAATCTGCTTTAGCATTTCTCGTTTCGAGCCAATATCAACGACACCACAACACGTATCTTCAATTTACCACCGTCTAAACCTTTTTGCTATGTTATTACATGGTATTTTTCTTGTTTAAAATTCGTCTTATTCTGTGTGCCAGGCACACTCAGAACGTAAGCGACCATGACATCCATATTTTTATATCCCTTGTAGATTATAACAATCCTCTTGTTAAATCTCATATATACTGGCCATCCATTTCCTAAAATCCGTCAAATACGTCACGCGTTGCTTCTCCTTATTTAATCTTCCCTCTGTTCGTCCCGTGAGTACCAGATTCGGTAAGCCCTCTTTTCTCTTCACAAATGTCGCAGAATCTCTAGCTGTCTTTTACTGATGTTAAGAATTAGTTTCTTTATCGTTTCCATCCCTTCCAAATCCTCGTCCATTCTCATATGTTCGGTCAATTGTATCCTCAGCATCCTTCTGTAGAACCACATTTCGGTTGCTTCCAGTCCTTCCCACAATTTTGATAAGACTTTCCAGCATTTGGACAACACATAACAATCCAATACTCTTTAATTTGTTTCCAGCAAAAATTCCCTCCCTCTCAATACTTCACTAATCTTCTGGAATGCATCCTTTTCCATTCTAATACACCTTTCCGATCTCAGTGTCGCACTTACCATCCTCTGTTAGAAAACTTCTCAGGTATTTAAAATACTGTACCTGCTTGACGTTAGTATACCTGGACTGAAACTAGTTTTTTGTTTCCATATTTTTACTGAAGACTAAGCATTCAGTTTTATTGTACTTTATAGGTAATCTTTTTTTTTCCGCTTTCTTTATCTATCTTCTTTAAGAGTCCTTGTAGTTTCCCATTCGCGTCATCTATTAGAACAGTTCATCTGAATATCTTATATTCTTACGATTGTGGCTACTAATGACGAGTACTGTCAGGAATCATCGCGCTCTTAAGATTGGCACGCGGTATATATTTGGTGAAAAGACATATGTCTTGCAACACTTTCTATCTATGTATATCTGTTGAACTTGTTGCCAGTTCGCATGCAGGCGGTCGGCCGATAGTAGATGTTCTTGATTACTCTAATGTCTTTTAGATTGCTGAAAATTTTTATCCAGTTTTTGTAGCGTACATTATTGAACGACTTTGCGTAGTCTATAAAATAGATGTCAGTCAGTTAACTGCCATGCGTGATACACGCTTTGGGTGACCATGTCTCGAAAGAGACATAACTGATGGGCAGAGAATTATCAGGCAGTAGGTTGGCTATTGCATTCTGCGGTAGACTGATTGCCAGCCAAAGCTGCAGAACCTAATCTGTCCTGTTACTTAACAAATAACTGAAGGGAAATGACGGAAGAATACCTTTCCAAAGGTTATTGTGCGTAAGTGAATGCAAAGAATTTAAATGGAATTCGAACTCGTCTCGCCAATTTCTCGTTTCTAAAAGATATCCACTGCGCCACAATGCTATGTCAGTCAGTTACGTGCCATACGTGATACACGCTTGGGCGATCGTGTCTCGAAAGAGACATGAGTGACTGGGCAGAACATTATCCCGCAGTAGGTTGCCATTGCTTTCTGCGGTAGACTGGTTGCCGACCAAGGCTATAGAACCCAATCTGTCCTGCTATTTAACCCATAACTGGAAGGAAGTAGAAGGATTAATACCTTTCCCAAGGGTATTTGCGCGTAAGTGAATACAATGGATTCAACTGGAATTCGAACTCGGCTCCCCGGTTTCTCGTTCCGAGCCGACATCCACTGTACCACAACGCACATCCTTATGCTCATGTACACGTACTAAATACATGGTCACGGCATTTGAGGATCGTTTTTCCAGAGTCCTTGACGAAACCGCACTATCTCAAGCCTGATTCCGCTTCGCGATTAATTTATTAGAATTCGGACGCTGGTTTTTGTAATGTGACTAATTAAGCTGATCGTTCAGTGGAGTCCATATTCACTCAAACAAACAAACTAAAAAACAAGCTGAATTTTCATCAATTATTTATTCTATATGTATTTCAATCATTTGGCAGATCCTACCTTTTGTATAAGTAGTTTTGTCCAAGCAGATTTGAGTCATAGTTTGTTGGAGTTTTTGGCTACCCCTGTATACTAGTGAGCCAGCAATGTGATGACTCATTTGATAGTTCACCAGTAGAAGGTTTAACCAATCACAAAGCTCAAAATATTTAATGCGACATGTATAAAGTCGGCCATATTTTTCCGAGTATTGGAGATATAGTCAGATTCAGTAGAATATCTGACTCGTGAGTGTTAATATTTGACGTTGTTTCATTGAACATATTTCATACAGCGCAGTGTTCTATATTCGTAAACTATGGTGGAAATTGTCAACATAATTCATATTGTTGTTTTCTGAAATGTATGTGTATTCATTTTCATCAATTTTCGATTTTTGTTAGTGCGTCTCTCTTTCTTCACATTTTCATTCATTTTTCTTTTAATGCTATTTTAACTCTTTTTATGACTTCCCCACATCTTAATTTTATTGCGTCGCCGACACAGTCCTTAAAACGAGTTGACTTCGTAATTCATTTATTCTATCATAAAATCTGTCAACATAAACATTTTGCTTCAGCGGCTCATCCCTTGGTAGCAAACGTATTATTTACTAGGTGCCGATGCTTTAGTTCTTAACACATTTTCAATTTTGAAAAAAAATATGTTTCGAAATTTCTTAGCCATTTTCTCGTTTATTTTATGCTGCATTATTTCATTTTTATTGTGTCTGTTTATAAATTATTTATTTTATGTTTCTAATAATTTATTTTATTAACGCTTTCTCGTTTTGTTTGATATCTGTTTCTGCAATGACGATTTGTTTAAAATTTCCTTTTCAATGACCTCCTTCACATTCCCTACGTTTTCATGTTTCTTTTACTAAAATGATTGTTAGACTTTTTGGAACTTATATACTGTGCTGACTTCCATGAGTCAACCCATTTTATAGTTCACCAATAAAAGGCTTAATCAATCAGGAAGCTCAAAATATCCAATGCGACGTGTATAAAAGGCGGCCATATTTTTCAAAGTATTGGAGTTCAAATTTGAATTCTAGAGAGTGTCTGATTCGAGTGTGGTGGTCTTTGACGTTGTTTCATTGAACAGATTACGTGCGGGAAGGATACTCCATATCCATGTACTATGACGGACATGTTCAACAGATGCCAAGAGGATACTCTATATACAGGAACGTTTTCAACATTACTTTCAATCCCTTACTTTGTGATCATCATGGACTGTTTTTACTATATACTATTCATTCGGGACATTGATTCTCTATTATAATCAATATATAAACTGATCCCTGCACTTTATCCAATATATAATGGCGAATTTTACCAACAGATTAAACGTTATCCGTTTAAGCAAAGGAACCCATGACCTGTATTTTATTACATGAATATATCGTTAATCGCAATGACAAACATTATTGATGATTTTGTGTGACTTTCAATGTTAACGCTTTATATAGTCCACTGTTAGTTACTGGTTTCCTACATTTAGATTATTTTCCTAAATGCAGTTCATCGTATTATGTAATCGGCTACTAATCATATTCAAACATTCATGTTTATAGGATCATGGTAAAGATTTGCAGAAGAAAATTCTCTCCCTTTTTAAAGAAAAAAAATAGTTGCTTAACGGTCATCAAGTAAGTGATCAAAGTATGTTTTGCTGTGTATTGCACAATGAAGATGGATGTGTTAAGCAGCGGCGCATAAGAGTAAGAGCGAAAGCCACGCAGCCTTAATAGAATATATATATATATATATATATATAAATATATATATATATATAATTATCGATGTTCATTTCATACACTGACAGATATTACATATAAAATCATCTTTATTTTAATCCATTCACATAATTAATTTTATTGTTTATAAATGCTATAATTTATGCATGTTTGCAAAGATAGTGTATACAATTTTGTGTATATTTTGTGTGATTATTTTTTATTTTTACTCATATGTAGGACAGCAGTAATTTACTGTTTAATAATTAGCAACAATAATTAATAATATATAACTTAAACAGAAAATAATATGAATCATTCATAATAACCTAATTTAAAATTGCATAATTTCTTTGTTTTTTTTCTTTTTAAACTAACTTTTTTAAAAGAAGTTATTTATTAAAATAGATTATGTAATTTTTTTTATATATCTAAATGACGAACATAACTCCATAGGTTTTGCATCATTTTATATATAAAAAATAGTTTAAAATATCTGTAAAAGGATATATAATTGGATTAGATAAACTAAACTATCGCCCGGTTCACACTCCACCCACGTCTATTGAACAGGTGTAGAGGCTCATCCCTTGTTCCCTGTCTGGGATGTGGTTTCCGGTTTCCTTTTTTCCAATCTTTTCACTCTTACGTAGCCCCCTGCGCCTCAGTGGTTTTACCGCCTTGCTGGGGGTGATATGATTTTTTTTTAAAAATATCGCTTTACAGTTGTGCTAATCTTTTTTTATTTTTACAGTTATGTTAATCTTTTAAATTTATTTTTTTTTTGTTTTATATATGTTATGGAAATCTTTTTCTTTGTTTTATATGTTATGGAATTTTTTTTTGTTTTCAAACTAGTGCAACACAGAGATCCAAAGGCGAATTGTCATGGCGAAGGACGCGTTCCAGAATCGAGTACTAAGACACATGAAAATTTCACTAGAAACAAAGAAGAGACTGCTAGATTTCTATGGGATATCAGTTCTTCAATTCGGCAGTGAATGCTGAACAATATCATCGAAGAGGTGGAAAAAAATTGAATCGGCGGAAATGTGGTTTTACAGAACGATGCTGAGGATATCATGGACCGAACATGTGAACAATGATGAGGTTTTGGAAAGAATAGCATTGTAATGAGGAAGAAAGGCTTGGAGAACCTGATACTTATAGGCCAGATAGAAGTAAAAAAGAGACATAAGGTAGCAGATAACATATTTGAATGGCCTGATCATTTGGATGACGGAACAGGGGTTGCGTGGAGTAACAAGAGAAAACAAATTAAGAGCCACCATGAATAGGGAGACGTGAAAAGCCATGATCGCCTACGTCCTGAAATAATAGGGCACATAGAAGCGAAAGAGAGGATGGAAGTGAAAATGAAACTGATACTTCATATCAGCAGAAGAAAGCTGAAGTTTCTCGGACAGTAATGAGGAAGAATGGCTTAGAGAATGTTAAAGTCACAGGACAGATAAAGAAAATGTGACATATTTCATGGGTTTAAGCAATGAATAGCAGCGCAGGGTTTGGAAGTTTTATTAAGAGAAAGTCTGTTAGAAGTTACAAAGCATATGTAGATGTGGAGAACCATAATCACCTGCGTACTGAACGAACACGGCACACAAAAAATGAAGAAGAATCATCTTAATCTGCGTGTGATATATTCTGGTAATCAAAAGTATAGCAATTCCAAAATTTGAAATATTTTATTTTTCAGACAAAGGAGGAAAATGCGTTATTGAATTCCGGAGGCGTAGAGGAATATCGAAACATATCTTCTTACACTGCGTTGTGATGAACAAAAATTGGAGAACCGAGTTGGGAAAGTATTTGAATTTGTTGCACTCACTTTCTCGCAAATACTCACAGGAAAGTTAATAATCCGTCAACCTCTCCATCTATGGTTTAAATAGCAGGACAGATAGCCTTGGTTGGCAAACAATCCACCGCAGAAAGTAATCAACTGCAGGTTGATCTTCTTCCCAGTCAGTCATGTCTCTATCGAGACATGATCGCCAAAGTGTTTATCCCGTATGACACTTAACTGTCACTGTGAGTTATATTACAATTTTGACTTTCTTTATATTAATCTTTTCAAATAATAATCATTATTCTGATGTAATATAATTTATATATGCGTAGAAAAATTGTAACATATGTTTTTGTGTGTGCGTATGTGCATGTGTGTGTAGTATTTTTTATATATTATTATTTATTACATGCGTTGGTAAATATTCTCAGGCGCTATATATTTTATTTTGGAGTGAATATTGTCTCATACAGCCTGCGATAATGCTAATCCGTTGTTTTTATCTGGGATACAGGAATGCCCAAAATAGACCTAAGAAAGTTAGAAGAACCAGAGCTATTTTTCTTCTTTTTCCAACAGTCCCTGTAATGTAAAGTATTTTCCCTTAAATATTCTTAATGTTAAAATCTCTCCATTCTTTTAAACTTCATACAATAATCCTTGAACTATTTTCAGTACATCTTTCTTCCAACTAATTATTATATAGTTTATAATTCATATTTGTCCAGAGTGTAACCTCAATTTTTAGACTAACAGTTTTTAGCTTTTTCTACCACTAACAGGATGGACTGACTCGTGAGTTTGCGATAAGCGAAGAACGAAAGGACATATCTTTAAAAGTTGTTTAGATCAAGACTAACGGTAATTAGTGTTCCCAGATCAATACACTTTTGTGATACACACCTTAGCGTTGTGCAGTGCACAACAGTCAGACTTGTTACTGAAATAATATAAAGAGCGGTGATGTTTAGTTAATCGGTCTTTAATAGCAATGCATATGATAACCTTGCAGATTACTCAGATAAAGCAACAGAAATTAGTTATAAACAAATGCCACATTTTACTTGATAATGTTACAAATTAGAGAATTCTAAGGAAAGGGAAATGCCAAAGTGATTACGAATTGCTATTTAGGTGAAAGTTTAAATTGGAAATAAGAAAAATCGCCTCCTCTTGTTTTATCACCTCCATAAGAAATAATCTGCAATCTATCCCTATTATTTAGGTGTTATTTTATTTCCTTTCGTTTTTGCTTTATACACATTTCTTTCCGGGACCCAACCAGAGACGTAATGTCTGAGATTGCTTCATGATATATTCCGCAGAGCATTTTTGAGGAGCTAAAAGAAAAAAAAGATCCTATGCTTACACATATTTTACACAGATAATGCCTTTTCTATGGTTGAGGTTGTACGTATAATTACGATATTTGTACTTCTTTAAGGCTTAGCTTAACAGGGATATCTACATTGACTCTAAAGACATTTTCTAATATAACGGAGGGTTCCAACTTCAACTGAAATTGTTCAGGTCCTCACTTACAACATTTTTGAGATTGCGATTTTAAGATCTTTGTGCTGTGATACACATTTATAAGATCTTACACTCTGCAAAAATGTATTGGCAATAATATGTCATACTCAGTTTTTGTGGTCTTTGATTCCCCCCTCATGGAAATTCAAAACCTCTCTGAAATCTGATTCGGGCTATAACTTCAGTGCCGGTCAAAAGAACGATTTGTACCGAAAGTCTGATTTGTGCTTAAACTCGAATTCAAGCATACAGACGAGTTCTTCGACTCAGAAAAACAGTTGACCATCAATTGAGCCCTGTTCTTCAAATGACACAATAACGTCTGGTTTTTGACAAACTCCAAAACCAGACGTCAAGAAAGCTGTCATTTTAGATTTGATTCCTTGATATTTTTAATAAATAAAATTGTTTTATTCAATTAAGAAAGAAAAGTATGTGTAAAACATTATTTTATTTAAATTCATGAAGGTTCTGTAACTTCTAAATAAATAACAAAAAATTTAGAACCCCTGATTTTATCAAGTAATTTAAAAATAATCCTCTTCATACAGATACAATTTCCAATGTTACATATTTAACCACTAGATTAAGCGTAGATTTTAATTTTAGAGTTAATGTTGTTTTTATATAATTAAAATATGTCAATGTAAAATAAGAGCTACCAAAAAGTGTTTTTTGATAAATGAACGGACAGATATAATCGTACTTTTATTTATTAAGAAAACATAAATTTGAATTTTTAACTGTTTTCTTCACATCCGAAAAAATCAGGATATTCCTGTTCAAGGAACAAACGGAAGGCTAATTCTCTTCCAGGGATCATCCTCATTCCAAAAAATGTATAATATTTCTGTGTAAAGCTGTTATATGGGATGTAGAAACACGAACAAACGGACAGGATATGCCATTTATTTAAATACATATGACTCAATGGTTGGAGTAATAAAATTGATTTGTACTTCATATATAAAAATAATTCGTATACTACAAAATCAAAAGACGTTTTTTAATAATCGCCGTTATCATCAGCTCTGTCACTCATCGTTGTTACTGTCAACTCTCGAATATACCCATAATGCCCTGTTTTCTGGGAGTCCCTGTGGTTTGACTTGTAAGTTTGCCCATTCCTTCTAGGATTTACAAGAAAGAACGTTTTGCCCATTAACTGTAAATTTTACTTTTCTCGGCAATTTATTTTTATCGACAATTCATCCATTCTTTGATTTTCTTCAAAAATAAGTGCCGTCATGTTTACTGATCAATATCATATTTTACTATTACTTACACTCTCTCTATATCTCTTTTACTACAAATTTAATATAATCAACAATACATGTTCATAAACCTTTAATATTGCAACATAAATAAAATTGGTAATACATATTGTTCTACTTTTTATGCGACATGACCTTTCAGAACATTGGCGATCATGGCCCTCAATATTACACTTTAAATTGTAGCTCTGCGTGTTTTTTTGTTTTTTTTGTTTATTACAATTTTGCCCTATCCCTCCCTTTTAAATTTATTAATTTCATAAAGAAAAATTATACAAGTAGGATATTTTCAAGAATTTCAAGATGATCCACATATGTCAGTCAACGAAAATGAATGATGTAATTAAAAAAGATGACGAAAAGAACTGATGTAATTAAGAAGTATTGTTACTTCATTGATCAAACTAATGGGTGATGTAGCTCCGCATCAAAGTGCGACGGTAGGATTAATTTAATTTACCGAAGACTTGATTTGCATGAACACCTCGTGCCCATCATGCTTTTCCCAGGAGAATTTGGGACAGGCATAAGAATAGAGCCTCAGAGGGCCAAGCTCAATGGGAGCGCAATCGGCACACAGTCGCAGACAGAGGTAGTTGAAACTGAGTCTTAGGATCAGTCAAGATGTAACGACAAAGGGAGAGAAGATTCCCAACCAGGAGACACGATCTTAGAGACAGAGACCGTCGCCTCAAATAGAGTTTCTGACTGAAGATGTATAAAGGCAGATACATTTACTACGCCGTCATGTGCCAACCGTAAAGACAGTTACGGTTATCATACCGAAAGGGCTAACTGTAGTGATGATCGCCTCTTATAGATTCCTGGCTGAAATTATAAAGTAACGGAAAGAGCCGAAAGTTAAATTCAAATAACGCGCCTCCAATAGAGTCGTGGCTGAAAATGTTAACAAATTTAGTTGACTTGCGCTGAGCTAAGGCAGATAAGACGAATATACCGCCACCGTCATCCACACACACAAAGACCACTCTTCGGCAGTTTCCGTAAAGATTCGGTGCAAAGCTTGAATAAGACATTTTGAATCTTCATAACATAAATTCCGATTAGTGTGATTAACATTACCAACCAAAAATTTAAATTAATTTTGAGAAGATAAACATTACTCTTAAACGAAAACAATCGCTCCTTTGTAAAGATAAGAAATTGACCACTGTTATATTTATTTTTGTTATTTATTTTTGTATATAAAGATTTTTTTCTGCAACTCATTCAGGCGTCCTTTAATTTACTTTTGGTGACGTTCTCATTGACTCAATTATGCGTGCGTGTCCGGTCTGGTTAACGTAGTAAAGAGACAGTTAGCAACGTACCTCTCTCAGAATCAAAGTTCACAGCCCGAGTGAGGAAGAACACAGTTGTAATAGACGAATTGACAACCAGCTACTGTGTCGAAGCAATCACGACTAGCGACCCGAGAGCTTCGTCACAGCGTATTTTTCGCAGTATGGCCAAATTTTGTATGCCAATTACTGTTGATTGACCGGATGATGGTCGGTCGAAATAATAATTTTTAGATTTGGACGACAAAAATAATTTTTATGCTGGGTGGACCCATATTTGTTTCCTTTACAGAGAACATAGATAAACTTTCACCTGGGACATTGGTGGACTATCTCTAAAAAGGCACTGACTCAGTTGGACAGTGTCTTGTCACTTGCTATATTTACTATACATCACCAACACTAGTCAGACTGATACTGGCTTTCTGATTGTCGAGTGCAAATGGCCAAAGCCTGAGATCCGAGACTGTCTAGTAGGTTATCCCTCTATTCACTAAGTTTTGATGGATTCCCGAGTGGTTTCCTATGGCAAGTGCGGAAGTTTTTGGATGCGACGTGTACAGTTGTTTTTGAAGATCTGGCGGGTAAACTTTCCGTTCGGAATTTTATTTTCGTCTCATTGGGTTCTATGCACTTAATGACCATGCGAAACCTTCTATTTTGTTTCTGTGGATCGAGCCGTTTTTGACGACATCTCGTCAGATAGATTTAGCGGGCGATTGGTATGCTGGCCTTGACCGTGATACAGATCGCATAAAGGAAAGATCTGGTACTAACAACCGAGACGTGAAGCCATTTAGGGACATTATCTACAAGTTCGGCCTTGTCGATAAGTACTGAAATGAGCACCCACGGGATTTAGTGTGTACTTGGATTCATACATCAGCTGGACTTCGGTGGTGAGAGCTAGCTACATTAACTGAGGTTTAGTTAAGATTGTCGATGTAGGGCTTTTAATTTGGAAAAAAATTCCATTATATAGTTTATTCGGAGCAGAAGTTAGTCTGGGTTCGAGTAAACTTAGATAAGCCTCAGGTTAAATTGGCGTTGTCAAGTATTAGATCGGGTATAAGTGAGGGGTCTGTTCAGAAGGATCTGATTGACCACTTCGGTCTAACGAAAGAGGAGGTTCACTCTAATTGCCCTAGGGACCCAGGGTGAAGTTCCCCACTAATAATAAGGCATATTATTAATGCATAATAATAGTAAGGCATAACTCACCTGGGTGACATGAAAATCTCTCTGGGTCGGCAAGAGGTTCTCTTCAGCGAGTTTGTGTAGTTTGCACAACAGTGGTGAATTGGTGGTCGAGACGTCTACCTCAAACCTTCTTCTATTTTTTTTTTCTTTTTTTTTTAAATTGGAATAGATAGCCCAAACTATCACCCGGTTCACACTCCTCCCACGTTTATTGAACAGGAGTAGAGGCTTGCCCCTTGTTCCCTGTTTATGATGTGGTCTTCGGCTTCCTCTTCTTGAACTTCTGACCTCAGTATTGGTGCTTCTGTGATTTTTTTTCCGTGATCTGTCTGGTTGGTGGTCACGGCCCATCATTGTGAGGGTACTGGGTTGGCAGTTTCCTGGTTGCTGCTTCAGACTGGTAGTTAGGAGCCCTAACTCTTGCGTACCGTCAAGAGCGGCGGCTCTGATCAACAGTTGTATAATATCGGGGTTCTTGTAGTGCCATGTCGCGCATGGATAGGTGTCCCTTCAAGCGCTTTCGGTGGGCAACCCTGGGGCCACACCTTTTTGCAGCTCTAGCCAGTTTCCCTCCCAGCATAGATCGTGGATAATGACCGCGTGTATCCTCTACTCTCGGTCCCTCACTATAAACAAAACTTATGACGAACAATAGCAGAAACAACCCTAAACCAGCTAAAATCAAACCACCTAAGGCCCTTAACCTTTCTTTCACTAATATCCGGGGCATTCGGACTAACTTTCCTAGCGTAGAAGCTTTCCTTCATGAAAAGTCCCCGGACATCCTAGCGCTTTGCGAAACTAACCTCAACTCTTCTATTCCCTCCTCTGACCTCTCCATCCCTGGCTATCTCCCCCTCTTAAGGAAGGATTCCACTGTTCACATGCATGGGCTGGGGATCTATGTCAGTGAACACCTCCCCATAGCTAGGATGACTTCACTTGAATCTTTTGCCCAACAGTGTGTATGTCTCCGTCTGTCTCTCCTCAGTTCGGTTAGTTACTTATTCTTTTGTACCTTTCTCCTTCCTCTCCTTACTGCTCCCTTCTAGATAGCATTGCTGACAATATTGATAAGGCCATTTCCTGCCACCCATTCGTTCAAATATTTGTATTCAGAGATCTCAACGCCCATCACTCTGAGTGTCTTAAAAACTCTGTTACTGATCTAGCGGGTGTCCACGCCATGAACTTCGCTATTTCCCAATCCCTTACGCAAGTGGGGGACTTCCCCACTCGCTTCCTAAGCACTCCCTCCGGACACTCCTCACTACTAGATATATGTTTTACCTCTGCCCCTGACACCTGTCAAGTCTCGCAGCCTTGTCCGCTCGGCAACTCCGACCATGCTGTTGTCTCTCTCAGGATTGCTTTTCACTCTCACTTCCCTGAGGAGCCTCCTACCTATAGGACCTCCTACCACTACCAAAAAGCTGACTGGGATGCATTTGGCGATTTCCTCTGCGACGTCCCTTGGGGAAAAGTGTTCGATCTCCCAGTTGATGACAGTGCATCTGAGGTCTCGTCATGGGTGAAAGCTGGAATTGATGCCTTCATACCCACCAGGAAGTAATGTCGTTTTGAATGGGCATGTCTCTTCATCCTACAGCACTAATGTTGGTGTTCCCCAGGGCTCTATCCTGGACCCGACGCTCTTCCTTATTTTCATCAATGACCTCACAGGTGAGATCAAGTCCCAAGTAGGCATCTACGCAGATGACACGACAATATACTCCCGCTCCACTAAGAAACCTGGCATGGTGGACAGACGCAATCTCGCTGCTAACCTTGAACGGGATCTACACTCTGTGGTGAATTGGGGCAAGAAGTGGCGTGTGCAACTTCAATGCGTCCAAGACCAAGCTGTTGTCTGTCAACCATCACAGACAACCTCTCCTGCCTCCCATAAGCATGGAGCAAGTGATTCTCCCTGAGTGCAATGCACTGCGCCTTAAACACTCTTCTGATCTCAAATGGAACCGCTACATCGAATCCATAGCTAAATCCACTGCTAAGAAAGTTGGGTCACTGTGTCGATCCAGGACATTCTTTCCGCCTGAATCCATCCTGCATATATACAAGTCTACCATTCGACCCGGCATGGAGTACTGCTGCCATTTATCGTCAGGTGCCCCTGCCGCTCAGCTCAGTGTTCTCGACAGGCTCCAAAGGAGAGTTAGTAACGTGTTAGGTGCTGACTTGGCGGCACGACTACAGCCACTTCCCCACCGACGAGATGTGGCCTCCCTTTGTCTGTTCTATAAGTACTTTCATGGCCTCTGCTCAGATGAACAAGTCACTGGTGCCTCCTCAACAGGTGTTTACTCGTGCAACCAGAATGGCAACTGGGTCCCACCCATTCACAGTTAGGTTAGCCAAATGCAGACGACAATTCTACTCCCACAGCTTCTTCTCTCGCACTTCCCGCCTGTGGAACTCGCTCCCATATTCTTTCTTTCCTGACGGCTACAACCTCCAGAAATTTAAATGCAATGTCAATACTCATCTACTAACCACTTGACTCTAGCCCTTACCCCACCCCGTATATCCATCTCTTTCTCTCCCCCCCCTTGCAACTGCCATCACACCTGCATTTTCATCTTTCTATTGCTTCTTCCTAATTGGTTTGTAATCCTCTTCTCCCTCCTCTAATTAATATTCTTTCAGTTATGTAGCCCCCCGCACATCAGTGGCTTTTACACCTTGCCCGGGGTGAAAGGATTAAAAAAGAAAAAAGATCTTAGCAACGTTGTACAAGTGGTTTGAAGACTTAATTATTCGCATGCCGCGCAGAAAGTTCTTTATCATTAAGTTCGCTTCTTTTTCTAGCAGTGTAATGCCGTCGTTGATTAGGGCTGGGAATTATGTGTTGGCACGCTTTTTTGGTGTTATGCGAGTAGTGACATGGACAACGCAAACGAATGAATTCTATGAAGACGAGAGGATCTTGTTCTTTATGCATCAACTTAGTCAAAATAGGGAAGGAATGGCGACGACTCCCTTCACCAGAATTTGCCAAATGTTAAATGATTCATGCACACATCTCTCGAGTGAAAGGAATTAAATTGTAGTGGCATTTTAAGGCCGGTTAAGAATTGGGATATTAGGAATACTCTAAGAAACATCGTCAACCCCACCAGTAATTACAATAATTTAAGTTTTATTTTTTATGTGTTGCCATGTTTAAATTTAACTAGGATACGTATGGTTATTTGGTCCTGGGTATGACGGTAAACTGCATCCGGCAGCAAGGTCTCTAATTGAGAGGTTGTGAGGAGCATCGAATCACCTCTTAATTGTTGTTGTTCCCAAGTCCACTCTGACCCGAAGTGATAGCATCTCTTAGGCGTCCGTCTATTGGCAAATAATCAACCCCCAAACTGGGGTCAAAACACTATGAAAGTATAAAAATACTTTTATAGAAATATATACAGAAAAATCGACTCTTATAGTAAAATATACGTTTTTGAAGGAAAAATATTACCAATAATACATTTTTGAAGGAAAAAAATTTTTTAGCAAAACATTTTTGAATACAAAACTACAAGACATTTTCAGTTTTCTTAAATATAGAAAGAAACAAAATTATTGCAATCTAAAACCGCCTTTTCACTATAACCGAACATTATAAACATACCTCAAAAGCCCACTTTTTGGCATTAAATAACCCACAGAGATTGACATGCCGTTAAACAAAAGTAACGGAAGTAAAGCAAAGCAAACGTATGGTTATTGGCCACACTTTTATTTTTTTTTAGTCCCCATTTAAATTTCTACCTCTTTCCTCATTAGGTGATTAAATATGTCAGTTTTCTGGCAGATGCCGGGCAATATTATTTTTGAGTATTTTCATTTCGTATCTGTTGTTAGTAGATAACTAATGTTTCTGTCACGATTAAGTATTGTGGGAGACATTACTAACAACATTTTTGTTTAGTTTTGTAAATAGTATTATCCATTGTATAAATATTCATCGGAGTTTTCAATTTTAAATTTGTTATTCCTGACTCCACATTAGATTTTTACAGAGTCTTGAGGCATTATGTTGTGTGTAGAACGAATGTTAAGCAAGGACATGTTGTTTTGGAGAAAGAGATATTGTATAGTCTGCTTATGTCAGTCAATGATGCTAGCTAAGTGATATTAAGATACGTGAAAACCAGCTTTCCGTAATCACAATTTTCACCTTTGGGCCAAATTTTTTGTATATTATATGGTTTGTATTTATTCCAAAATCTCACTTGGTCAACGCTCTACGTCCAAGCGTGAGGGACCCGAAAGAACCTCGTCTAAGGTGAATAAACAAGAGCCCGTCCCAGTCTTTTTTCTTATTCAACTCACTGCCTCCGGGAGGAGAGGAGCTAAAAAGAAGCACTGCGGAAGGGTAGAGTAACATCTGTGGTGAATAGACAAGAGTTTGCCTCAACTTTCCGTTGGGTTTATGGGATATTTTTATATTATTTGAGCTAGGATTAACCACTGTATTTAAGTTTGTCGTATCTGCATTAGTTTAAAGGTGATAAATACAAGTACAAACTGAATGAATTGGAGATTCATTCAGTTGGCACTGGTATCAGAACTAGGCTCTCATCGCTGAGTGTTTGCTTGGGCATGCTCTGCTACGTGTCTAGAGTCTTCAGACGTAAATTATTTTAGCACAAGTGAAATTTTTTTAGAAAATAAGTGTTTACCCCAATCTATAATAGTTGTATATTCTTCAAAATATTTCCTCGTTTAAAGTTCTGATGAGTGGAGTGTAACCCTTTCAACGGGTGTTTTTTCTTTAATATTTAAAACAGAACGAATAATGTCTAATTAGGATTTTTCACACATTCATTAATCACTTATGCGTCGTCACTTTGTGTTGTTATTCTGTTCCGACCCATTTTCTTTTGCCCTTACGTTTTTGAATAATAAATTCAGTTTTATTTTCTCTACTTTGATGACAGGACTGGCAGTTAAAACGCTGACATAAAAAATATCCGCAATCCATCTCCCAAGCATGCAAATATATATATATATATATATATATATATATATATATATATATATAGTGAGAGAGAATGAAAGAATGAAATGTACAGAGATTGTGTTCAGCATCTTTGAGGTATCTTAATTCCACTTCTTCTCTTTAAAAGCATTCGTTCTGTTTAGAAAAAATGACGTCATACCTAATTATCAGTCGTAATCTGTGCTGTGTCTTTTACGTATAAATACTTCGACGAGAAATTTATTTAAATGATTAGAAATTGCAAGTCTCTTGAGTACACTAAAAAACTATGAGCAAAGGTATAAATGATGAACCCAGGAATCAATATTGGGAAGACAAATTAATGATGAAATAGTAAAAGAAACATTAATAAATAATAGAACATTCAAGATAGAATATGATCAAGTATGAAACAAATTATGAAATGTCGCAAAAAACCACTAAAATATTTTAATGCCAAAGACAATTTTGGAAATAAATAAGCAATGCGATTGAAATGAAAACAGTTAACATTTCAGTTTAGAAAGCGAAAGAGTAAAATTTACGACTAACAGGAAGAAAAGAACAATTCTGAGGAAACACAAGATAAAAATCATTGAAATAGTGGATAGCATAAAAGATGAAGACAGTAGATGACGCAGAGTCGCAGGATGACGCGAGAGTCGACAGACAAGGAGAACAACGAAACCTGAAAAATATGAAAAATCAGAGTGACAAAGAAAAAATAAACAAGTTGTCAAATAATGAAAAGGAACAGAAATGGTGATAAAGAAAAACAAAAGAAATAAAGAAGACTAGCATAAAACTATTTTGGTGTAAGGATATTCAAAGAATAAAGGAAGAAAAACGAAAAATATAAACGCAAAAAGAGAGAATAAAGACTGAAAAATAAAAAGAAAGTACCAGAAAATAAAAAAGCAGAAAAAAACGAAGAAACGACGAAATAAAAAAAAAGAGCGAAATGATAAAAAAACGCAAAAAAAGAACGAAAATATAAAGAGCCAATAGCAAAAATAAAGAAAGAAAATAAAGGAATAAAGTATAACTATAGAAGAAAGTAAGAAAAATGAAACAATGAAAGAATAGTGAACGAAAGAAGGAAAAATAAGGAAATAGACAAAACTACTAAAGAAGCAAAAAAACAAATACGATCTATTGAATGGAAAAAAGGAAACAAATAAAATAAAGTAAGATCTATAGAATAGAGAAAAGAAACAAATAAAAGAAAGTACGATATACAAAAAGAAGAAAAGAAACAAATAAAAGAAAAATAAATAAAACGAAAATGAAAAAAAAGAAAATATTTGTTTAAAGTGATGAAATATGTGAACAATAAAAACAAGAAATAATATCAATGACGTTTTATATATGACCAAAAGGGACATTAATAAGAGACACACGCACGCACGCACTCACACACGCAAACACGCACACCCAGACACAAAACAGATAAAATAAACAAAACATACAAAACAAAAGAAAATGGTTACGATTTCTATCGTTGAAAGGCAGTTCCAGTTGATTATCTCTTCTGGTTCTCTTGTCAGGATCTTATGATTGACATTAACGATTTCCCAGCAGCTGCAAGCCTCCCAAGGGAGATTACTCTAGCGCGTAATAATCACGAGATAAAGCGGTTTATCGCTTGTCGCGTGAATATGGTTGCGACTGAACATCCTCACCTACTTTTGTATCCGCAGTGTGAAATTTCATTTTTAAGTCGCTGTTTAATTCAAATAAATTTATTTTTAGGCATTTTATTTAATGCAATTACTTTCTTCTCGTTTTGAATGCATCTTCCATCAAGATTGTCAATCACTGAACTGCTTTTGAAAATGGCCGTAAGTGACAGAAAATAACGGAATCCATTATGGCTTGTCATTTTTCGTGACATCATTGTTTCCTTATCAATCCAGATAGCCATTCAGATTTGTGAATAAAACCAATTTAAAGCGACAACGAAGAAGAAAACAGGGAAGAAAAAAGGAAATATGATTGCTAAGATTATCAGAAAAAATATAGAACATAGTTTGAAAAACACAACATCAGGAAGAGCTATGTATTCAAAGAGAATGAAAAAAAAATGAACGAACATTGCTATTGCAAAAGACGGTAAAAATGAAATATTTGCTGAAAAGAAAAAAAATAAATGTTAAAATGTTTTTATTAAATGTAATTTCATGATAATGACGAAATGACTCAGTTATTCACAAGGACTGTGACACTTCAATTATTCGATGTTATTCAAATTGAAAGAGTTTGATTTCAAATCATATGTGATTTATGGGGACGAAAAAGAAACTTGGCTATTATCTTAAATTATGTAGCTCATTAATTGTAGTGCTTATTTTATTCGGACAAGATTTCCTTCTTACATATGCAAAATAATCAATCGCATCTTCACTTTATAGAAATTCAACATCAAGACAAAGATAACTCTATAGAGCTTATTATATGCTTCATTATTGTGAGAATGTCGACATATTGTTCTGGTTAACAAACGTATCTTGCTAGACCAATTACAACTCAGTATTGAGCTCGAACATTACTCACTGTGTATAAAAGTTGTTAGACATTCGAGGTGGAGTAATAGTTATTATGTGCTTTATCCTTTATTTATGACTGTGTTTCCCGGCCTGCTCCCGGCGCAAATTTTTTTTGTTATGATCCAGCTCGAGATTCCCAGCTCCGTTTTATTTTGTCCCGTTTAATCTCGTCTAGTTCAGTATTTCAGTTTCCCCTATCCAAATTATTTTCTCCTCTCCACTCCCTGTAGAAAGAGAGCTTCTTAATTTTGTCGTATGAGCAGAATACAGCACCCTCTTTGTTTTGAGGGTGATTTGGGTCCAACTAACATCATGTCTTTAGTTTGTATTTTGTGTTGAAATTTTTTTTATTTGGGAAATTTTTACTATACCCCCACCTCATGTCATTTCATGACAAATTTTCATATATTTTTGTAATTATTGTACATTGTGGAATTTTTATGTTCATTTCGGGTGGTTTTAGATCCCCGGAATGTTGTGTGGTATTTTGGTACATGACAGTATGATTGTTGATGGATAATTTCTTGTGGTTACTGAGAAAAATTGTAACGTATGTCTGGGTCGTGAGTCGGATTAGATAGGTATAATAGTTAGGGGCAGACCAAATCAGGTTTTGTGCCTCCTCTCTTTTTTCGCCCTTGTGCCATACTTTTGTAAGACAAAATAAATAAATATTATGTGCTCTATCCAGACTTCAGTCAGTTAAGTGCCATACGTGATATACACTTTGGCGATCATGTCTTCGAAAGAGACATGGCTGACTGGGCAAAAGAAGTATCCCGCAGTAGGTTGCCGTTGCTTTCTGCGGTGAACTGGTTGTCGAAGAAGGCTATCGAACCCAATCTGTCCTAATGTTTATCTCATAACTGGAAGGAAGAGACGGATAATTACTTTTCTAAAGGGTATTTTTACGTAAGGAATTCAACTGAAATTCAAACTCGGCTCTCAGATTTGTCATTCCTAGTTGATAACCATTGCACCAAAACGCATATCCTCATTTCACTTTAGTGCCATACATGATACACGCCTGGGTGATCATGTCTCTTTCGAGACATGACTGACTGGGCAGATGATTATCCCGCAGTAGGTTGCCATTGCTTTCTGCGGTAGACTGGTTGCCGACCAAGGCTATAGAACCCAATCTGTCCTCTTATTTAACCCATAACTGGAGGGAAGTGACAGAATAATACCTTTCCCAAGATTATTTGCGCGTAGGTGAATTCAAGGAATTCGACTGGATTTCGAACTCGGCTTTTCGATTTCTCGTTCCGAGTCGATATCCACTGCACCACGACGCACTTACCACTCCTTAATTTTGGCTCATGTCAACTTTAACCTATACTAGCTAAATTGGTATTGAATACTTTGACCCAGACTATTTACAACTATGTAACGTGTTCGAGCCTCAATCACTGTATGCTTTATACTATCGACCGTGTGGCACATCTTAACTACTCTTAGTAATCACTGCATGCTTCAACGTTGTTATATATCCGGAAATACTGGCTCCCATATCGTTACTTCTTTTTTATACTTGTACGATATCACGGTTTATTCTTATCGCAAATTTAAACAAATTCTTACGTCACTCAAGTCAATCAAATTCATGCCTGATCAGTAATTTAATTAGTGACCGCTTCCGACATAGCTGATTGTGTAATGTTAGATGTGCGTGTAGTTCTATGAATAACCAAACAAAATTGTATATTGGAGAGCCAAGTTTCGATTCCACTTAGTTTTAATATAATCATGTTCTCACATATATTCTTGAAAAATGTATGAATCCACCGATACTTTTTATTCTATGGTTAATTATTAGAAATTCCCTCCAAAGATCAATAGTGTCTAAATTAATTGTTATAATCTAAAAATAATATCTAGTTTTAAATGCTTGATAAGTTATTCAAAAGAATCCAGCGATCAGTAATCGATGGATCTTTTCTACATATTTTTCCTCAGATTATTTTAAATGATATCATGCTGAATTTGGGAGTTGTCCAAAATCTACGACTATTGAAGTCATGCTTGTCGATAAAGAACTATGTTGAGTTGACCAATTTATCTATAATCCTCAGAACCGACTCCTATAATGTGTTCCTTTCCGTAAATGAGATTCATAGTTTTAAGTAAAAACGATAAGAGACCATACATAAGCCATTCGAAATACATATGGCGACTTAGACAAGTGTAAATGGGGTGGTGTTCGTTCCAGTTAGCATTGTGTTTGCATGTCAGATGGTTAAATAACAGTTGTAGGTAGAGACTATATTCGAAGACATCACACTGGAAATCATTTCTTCTGATATCATCCAAGATGTTAACGGATGCACAACCTGACGAAGAATGTGGCATAACCGTTGCTCTAATCTATTTGGCTGTGTATAATATTCAAATATATATTCATGCACATCTTAAAGATATCGGTAAAGAAATGATGGAAATAAAATTAAAAAGTTATTTACTGTTGTCTTTTCTTTTTCAGAAATAAGATATGTTTAAAGAATCTAAGCTTGTTTTAATCCTGCTCCTCTATTTTTTTTTATTTCTTCTATATACCGTATACCTTAAGGATGTTAAAGATCATGTTTCTAAACAATTGTCTGTTATTTGTAAATTTTTTCAACCTTTCCCAGTTGTCATTTCTCAAAGAACTGTCAATAGATTAAAGTTTGTCTAAAAATTTGTTTTTACTAAATTTTGCAATTTATGTTATTCTCGGAATGAATATATCAAACAATATTTCTATCACGTTCAAATTATTGAGCTGTTAACATATTAGCTCTATTAGTGACGTGGAAAATACCATAATTGGGTTGTTAGCATATGTATAATAATTTATATTCAAAGAGTAGAATTTTGGGAATGACAGACGTTTATTTTGTATAGATTTGTTCTGCATTTCGAACAACTAAAAGTTAATACTTTACATATTTGTTTTCAATCTACCGCATAATTTCGTTAAAGAATTATAATTTAAGCTAAGGATAGATTCCAGAAGCAGAGTAGACTTTTAAGACAGGAGAATTTCACTGAAAACAAAGAAAAGATTACTACATTGTTATGTCATGTCTGCCTTTAGATATCGGAGCGAATGCTTGAAAATCTCATCAAAGATGAAGGAAAGACATGAAACAACCAAATGTTGGTTATACAGAAGGATACTGACGATATTATAAACGGAGTTTGTAATCATTGATGAGGTTTTTGAAAGGTTAGACATGAGAAGAAACTAACTTTATTATCCAAGCAAAAAAAAAAACAAACTCTCATACTGTTAAATGAAAATAAATCAGAAGGGTTCGATTTGACACAGAAAGTTGTGATGCCTAGCATAGACAATATAATTCCTTGATCTGATATTATGCTCACTTATTGATTTCTTCGGTCCTTCAATGATATATTGGAGAAGATTCTCCCGTAGAAGGTTGCCATTACTTTCTGTGGTAGACTGGTTGCCAGGCATGGTTATAGAACCCAATGTGTTCTGTTAATTAATCTTGGTGGAAACTTTTCCAATTATATCTTTTATCATTCTTTTATTTTTAATTTCCTATTATGTTGCCTTAAATTATATTTTGCGGAAGATTATCCCACAGTAGGTTGTCATTGCTTTCTGCGGTACAGTGGTTGCCAACCAAGGCTATAGAACCCAATCTGTTCTGTTATTTAATCCTTAACTAGAGGGAGGAGACGGATTATTACCTTTCGCAATGGTATTTGCGCGGAAGTGAAAAGAAAATACAGCTGAAATATTTGAGAAATAAAGAGGGCTTGGAGAATCCAATTATCACGAAATGAATAGAGGGAAAGAAAGACAAGAAAAAAACAACGCATTACATAATTGATGGGCTTGAGCAGATAGATGATGGATTGGGTTTGATGTGATAACATGAGAAGAGGTAATAAAAGCGACAAACGATAGGGAGATGTCGAAGGTCGTGATCGCTTATATCTTTAAAGAATTTAAATAAAGAGTTTCTTCATTCATTCACTATAATAAGATAAATTATATGTGACATATTTCCAGTTGAATTCCTTGATTTCACTTACACACAAATACCCTTATGAAAGTTATCAAACCGTCTCTTCCCTACAGTTATGTGTTAAATATTAGAAAAGATTGTTGCCTATAGCCTTGGTTGGTTACCAGTCTGCCGTAGAATGCAATCGCAACCTACTGTGGGATAATCTTCTGCCCAGCCAGTCATGTCTCGAAAGAGACATGCTCTCCTAAAGCGTGTATCACGTATTAAGTAACTGATGTGTGACATAAATTGCGAATAAATATTTTTACTTTGGTAGCAATCTCACAATACGTGCCGTTCGATATCGAATCCAGTTTTCCGTTTAGAACAAAACATCTCTAGTAACAGCCTTTGCTATTCGACACATAATTGCATAAGATATGTCTTCAGATACAATTTAATATGTTGCATTCAGCAGATAACAGAAAATCTTGGTGGAAACTTTTCCAGTTATATCTTTTATCATTCTTTTTTTCATTTCCCATTATGTTGTCTTTAATGATATTTTGCAAATTTCATCCTTCGACAGAATGCAATGTCCATTGACCTTCCAGGGCAAATATCTAGAAGGGGAACGTGATGTATTAGTATAGATTGACACAGGACGTTGTGATGTCTAGCATAGACAATAAAAATTCCTTGATCTGATATTATGCTCAATTATTGATTTCTTCGGACCTCAAATCAATGGTATGAAGATGGAATGTTATTGACGAATTGAATCTTGGTCTATCAAAATTGTGTTTAGTGCATGTATGGATGTCCTCTCATTCATTCTTCTGATCCGAATTCGACGTTTCACTAGGTTTTATTTTCTAGACCTTGGACATAGTTTTGCATAGCGCTCTCAACTAGTATATTTTGATGAGTGAACCACGTTAGACTTGAATAATCTCTTTTCAGAAATTCAACAATATATAATCCTACGCCTGCCTGCGGGAGTGTGGATTTCTTAGATCGAAAAGTTTTCATGGAAAGAATTGTAACCTAATTTCCCCAAGAGAGAACATTCTTGAGTATTCGTGGTAGATTTGAACATAATAAAGGTAAATCATTAGGTCCTGTTTTACACTTAAATAATCTGTATTTGAAGGTAGACTCCTCATATAGCAGACTAATATTCTTATGCTGAAATGGTCATAATCTGCCCTCAAAATTCATAAATGTTTGGATATGAGGATAAATTAAATCCGGCAGCAGTATCTCTGATTGAGCGATTATGTATACTACATTCTACACACTCTGAAGTATAATTAATCTGAGTGGAAGCAATTGTTTTAATTACGTTTATAATATTGAAGAATGCTTTATTTAACACGGCGGCAGTTGTTTATTTGATATGTTGATATTTAAACGGATTCATGACCGATGAATGTATATCTAAAGTTTTTATACGGTGGATATACCTATAAAAATATAGAAACTTCGGAAAGCGCGTATTTTTTATATAATATTGGCATACTCAGTAATCATAATATTTTATGGAAATATTCTGCGTATTCTAATGTTTTCTTGAACCTTATATACTTTGGCTTTAAATTGAATTGAATTATTGCATTTACTATCTCATAGTTTTATGTATGAACAATCCTGTTTTCAAAATCGTTCCTACATACAAAAATATATTCAAAATTTTTTTTAAAATATTGGTGTTCATTGATTTGTTCTAAACTTTTAATTTATTATTAGTAAATATACATTTTAATTAATAATGATATAGTTTAGGATAAATAATAATTTGCCCTTAAGTATATTAATATTAACTATACATTTTATTTAATAATAATTTCAACTAACGGATAAAATCAATAATTTAATATAATATTTTACACCATATAAATTATTCTAATTCTTGTAAAAATGCATTGTTCATAGAAATATCTTTGTCTTAAGACAATATCAAGTGCAGTAGCTCGATTTTCGCCATTCGTAATTATAGGCTAGTATACAAATTCAGTGATATCCGTTAGCAAATACATGTCCTAATAATAATGCAATAAGTACGACGGCATATATGTGAAAGATTGTAATCTTACAAAAAAGCATTATTCTTAATGATAAATAATTTTCTGGCAGACTTCATTGAATTAATATGAGTAATACTTGACCAAAGACTTACGATATATCAAACGCTGCACAAATACATCTAAAACATTGTCCAATTGCTTTGTTTTCTACGGTTTATTATTAATCATTTTCGGGTTATTTAAAACAAATATTTTTTTATGTTGTAGGAGTATTTAGAGAGACGAGTCTTAATAATTAAGATGATGGTTCATATATTTCCCAATAATATTTGAGCGTTAGTGAATATGACATACTCAACTAGAATTGAAACTAGACCTCCACGATTGACAATTTCAAGCTATCTATTAAACCAACTGCACATAGATGCTTAAATTGATTAAATTACGTTGCTTAACCTCGGTGATCGTACGGGAAGCGGTATTTCAACATGTTTGGACGTATTCATCACTCACTCACATGAATCAGACAATCCTATTGAATAATATTTTGGAATAGAAAATATATCTTCTTGTCAAAAAGATTGACTAGTAAATTTGATTTTTGAAAATTCCTTCTCTATCACGCATGCGTGATTCTATTTTCTCTCTCACGCATGCGTGATAGAGAAAATAGAATCAGTTACCCTAACCAGGATCTTTGAAAAAATGCATTTTTATTTCAGACCAATCACTTTGCAGATTGTCTTTTATTCGACAAAATGCAACAGATTACATATTTCCAGAAAGTAGGAAAATTATTCAAATAATATCATAATCAAAACCGCTTTCGACATTTTTTATGAAATAAGCAATTTAGCTGAAAACTTGTGTAATATAATACAGATATTTATTAAGAATGTTAATGCCTAGATGAAAAAATATGAGGGATATTTATTAAAACTTAAAATAGAATTCTTCATCAGATAATTTTTTTTTTATAAGCGTTTCACCCCGAGCAAGGCATGTCACTGCCACTACTGCGCAGGGGGCTACGTAGAGTGGAGAAAGGATGATTAAATATAGGAAATGTCAGAAGGTGGGTGATAGGCGAGTAAGGATACCGAGAATGAGGGTTGGGTAGATGAAAGTGTTCTGAGAATAATTGGGAGTTAGTGTGATAGGAGGTGTTTATTGACCCTAAATTTAAACACCTAGATATTGTAACTGTCGGGAAAGCAGAGTTGTGGAAGGGAGTTCCACAGGCGGGAAGCGCGGGGAAAGAAGCAGTTGGAGTAGAATTTACGGTTACATCTTATTTGTTTAACTGTAAAATGGTGGGACCTAGTTGCTAATCTAGTATCTCGTGTAAATTCGTGCTTAGGCGGCACCAGTGATCTAAGCTCATCGGAGCAGTAGCCGTGGAAGTACTTGAAGAAGAGGCACAGGGAAGCCACATCACGCCGGTGAGAGAGCGGTTGCAGCCGGACTGCCAAGTCAGTATCAACCACGTTACAGATCCTCCTTTGTATTTTGTCAAAAAGCACAAGGAGAGCAGCAGGGGCACCCGACCAGATATGGCAGCAATATTCGATACACGGGCGGATGGTAGATTTGTATATGTGCAGAATAGATTCAGGTGGGAAAAAACTTCCGGGTCCTGCACAGGGAGCCGACTTTCATAGCAGCAGATTTGGCAATGGATTCAATATAGTCATTCCATTTGAAGTCCGCCGAAAGTGTAAGGCCAAGGAGGCGTAGTATTTTACTCTCTGGGAGGCTAGCCTGTCCCATGCTAATGGGAGGTAGATGCGATTGTCTATGGTGGTTAGTTGATAACAGCTTCGTTTTAGAGGTATTGGAATTTACCAGCCATTTCCTACCCCAGGCCACTACGGATTGGAGGTCCCTTTCAAGTACGGCAGCGAGGTTCACTTTGTCGTCCACACCTGGTTTCTGATCGATGTGTCATCGGCATGCATGCCAACTTGGGATCTAATGGTGTCGGGGAGATCATTAATGTAGATCAGAAAGAGCGTGGGACCTAGGATAGAACCTTGAGAGACGCCCGCATTCGTATGGTAGTTTTGGGAGGCATGCCCATTTAATACCACCTTCAATGTACGGTTAGAGAGGAAAGACTGGATGAGGTCAAACAGATGTCCAGTTATCCCATTGCTCCGCAGTTTGCACAAGAAGCCAGCATGCCAGACCCTGTCGAATGCTTTGGAGATATCCAAGGCAACGGTTCGGGCTTCACCATTCTTGTCGAGTGCCCGGTATATGTACTCGGTAATGGTCGTTGGCATATCAGCAGTAGACCTGGTGAAGCGAAACCCGTACTGTTTGTCAGAGAGAAGCCCTTTGGTAGCAGTATGATATTCTGCTGGTCTGGTTTTCTTGGGTAGAATTAGTGCGGATTGATATGTTTACGGAGACTACGGCGTGGTCAGAGTTTCCGAGGGGGCAGAGTTGCCTGGTAGTGCAGGAGTCTGGGATGGAGGTAAAGCAAAGGTCGAGTAAAGAGTCCCTTCCGTTAGGGTTTTTAGAGAAACGCGTGGGGAAGTCCACCACTTGCGTTAGAGCTTGGGCTATTGAAAAGTACATGGTGCTGATCCCAGCAAGGTCGGTGCCTGAGTTTTCAAGCCACTTGGTGTGGTGGGCGTTAAAATCGCCAAACACAAACATATGGGCAGATGGGTGAGAAGAAATGGCCCTGTCGATATTAGTAGAGATGCAATCAAGTACCGTACTGTCAGAGGAGGAGGGTGAGCGGTAGAGGAATAAGAGATAGCTAACCGAACTTAGAAGTGAGAGGCGAAATCACATGAAGGAATGATCAAGGGATTCAAGAGATGTGACCCTGGCTAGGGGAGTTGTTCGCTGACATATACACCAAGCCCATGCATATGGACATTGGAGTCCTTCCTGAAGAGAGGAAAGTAACCAGGAACGAACAGCTCTGAAGAGGGGATAGAAGGGTCAAGGTTAGTCTCACATATAGCTAAGAAATCGTGTGAGTTAGTTAGAAGGAATGATTCTACACTATTAAAGTTACTGTGAATACCTCGTATAATTGTGAAGGTAACGCAGATAGGTTTGGGCGATTTATGACTAGCTGGTTTAGGCTTGTTATTGTGTTTGTTTAATTTCATGCTGGTTATAGTTGTAGATAGAGAGAGGTCTAGATTAGGGACAGATGGGCGTTAATTGCAGCAGGTGAAGGATGGTGAATGGCGCCGCCTGCAGCATAATGTGGCCTCGGGGTTGCCCATCGGAAATTCATGCAGGGACGCCCGTCCATGCGCGAAATGGCACTACAGGAACCCCGATATTATTCAACTGTTGATCAGAGCAGCCTCTCAAGACGCTACGCAAGAGTTCGGGCTCCTAACTACCAGTCGGAAGCAGCCACCAGGACACTGCCAACCCGGTACCCTCAGAATGAAGAGACATTGCCACCATACTCACCAACTGCAAAAAGCTTCCAGCCGAACCGACATAAAGACCGAAAAAGAGAGAGATCAACCGGTAACCCCTTCCTAAACAAGAAACAAGGCGATCACCTCTACTCCTGTCCAAAAGAAGGGGGTGGAGTGTGAGAGCGGGCGATAGAAGGTACTATCTACTCCAATTAAAAAAAAAAAAGAATAAATGTGAGCCTGAAGTTAACTAAGATTACTCAAATACTCTTTCTAAATCTTTTATGAATTCATTTTTTGTGTTGTGGTGCAGGATGTGCATTTTAGTGCAGTGGATATCAGCTGAGTACGAAAGATCCGAGTTTGAATTCCAGTTAAATTCGTTGCATTTACTTACGCACAAATACCATTGGAAAGAAATGAATCCGCTATTCCCTTCAGCTATGGGTTAAATAGAAAGACAGACTGGGTTCTATAGCCATGTCCTGCAACTAGTCAGTCGTAGACAATAATGACAATTTACTGCAGGTAAATTATCTTCTCATTCCTTTATGTTTTTCAAGACATGATCTTCCAAGCGTTTGTCCCGTATCGCACTTAACTGAATGAATGCTCATTAGAAATTCTAGTACAAATTATTAAAAAAAAACATATAAACACGTATATTAAGTTTCTAAATAAAACCGTCATTAATAATAAGTAATGTCCAGAGAAACACCTGTACTAATTATATGTTTATAGTTTTAATAAGACTATGGGATTTATCAGAGAAAACTTAACGTGGGTATTGCAAATTTTAATGAAGAAATTAATCGTATTCTTTCAAGAAAACTGGCTTTATTGACGTTTGAAATTTCTAACATATTTCTGTTAATTTCTTTCATTGTAAATATTTTTTTATTTCCTAGTTAAGTTACTTTCTTTTGTCAATTAAAACTTTATTTTTAAACTTTTCTTTCAAGTTGTTGGTAAATTTGTTTCTGCTTCTGTAGCACCAGTCTACGATATCCAACGAAGCTACCTTTCGTCGATCTCGTAGACCGGCTCTAAGATCACCTAATGACCAGCAGCGTTCATTTGCTTAAAATAATTTTGAATCATTGATCTGTGAAAACAGTTGACTAAAGCTGAGAGTAATTTTCAATAGAAGTAACTAATTTATATTTATTAATTCAACAGATTTTATCATTTAAAGATTATTTTAGAGGATACTTGCGCAGGAGATTTATTTATGTATTAAAGATTATATGTATATATATTTGTCAACCGTCTTTAATACCAGAGAAATCTAATTGAAGTAAATATTCTGAAGAGCAAAAATTTTAAAAGTTATCGAATATTCAGTCTGGCAGCCGAAAATAAATAATTATACTCTTTAATAGTTAAAAACGAAGCGTTTATTTAAATACGAATATTCACTAAAAATATCGTTTAAAATTGTAATAGCTTTTAGTCTATATATTTTGGGACGTGTTAGACACAATGCCCGACATACAAGGAAGATTTTAAAGAATGAAGATATTGAAGAACTTGACTAAAGGCGAATATCTTAGATTTGGAGTATATTTGCGGTTGTATAAAACTAATGTTTTTATAAAGCGCACATCGAAATTAAAAGATATGCTTTTAAGAGATTTTGAATTAGCATCACGTTTTAAACAGGATGTTCGTCTAAGTGTGAATGTTGATGTATACTATGAACTATGAAAGCGAATCAATACAATATATAAAGTTTTACTCTTTATATATTCAATTTATTTTTTAATAAATAGCATTCTCATGTTTAATATTTGTTTATATAAGCGCGTCGCAATATTATCATTAAAATCTCTGTTACTAAATGAGATGATTTTATTAATTTTTACTAATATTTCATTTCGTTTGTTTCTATTGAAACTGAACCGACCGTCGTTCTATGGAAGTTAGTTACCTGCGCAGATTGGAATAATGCGTAATCAACACAGTAACTTTTATGCTGAGAAATATCTTTATTACATTTCTTCCCAAACCTTCTCATTTGTTTCTGATCATTGATTCTAATTAATGCCAGGTAATATCTGCATGAATCGTTGCGATGGAATCAAGTAAAGTCAATGTGAATTATTATCATTAAAAATATTAAGTGAGAATTATTCATTAAATAATAATAATAATTAAAATTACTGCCTACATATTTTTTAATCACTTCACTCCAAGCAAGTCGAGACTCCCACTATTACTCAGACGATTACACGATGTGAAAGTAAGAGAAAGGATTGAACAAATGAGGTATTGAGAAAATGATAAAAGATGAACGGGATTCA
Organism: Ascarosepion bandense; assembly: GCA_037127315.1. NCBI lineage: Eukaryota > Metazoa > Mollusca > Cephalopoda > Sepiida > Sepiidae > Ascarosepion > Ascarosepion bandense. Next base: position 1,875,524 of record JBBBDQ010000932.1, read on the forward strand.
GGAAAATAAAAGATGGCCATTGACACTGCAATTAAATTTTTAGAGATTTTATTTATCAGGGAAGCAAGTAAGCGGAAGTGTTCTCCACAGGGGGGACATTTGTCATAAAGTAATTAGTCAAAAGCATGCGGTGAAGTTTCCAAAAAACGATTCAATGAAAAGTTAATTGCCTAATTAGCGACAGAAATAACTAAACGCAAACTAAAAGAAAAACTGAATAAATGTTCATTAGTAAAAACACAAACCAAAAATGCCAACTAGAATTCATGGATAATAAAATCAACCCGGTACACATTTTAAAAGTTTTTTTTTTTTTAATCATTTCACCCCGAACAAGGCGGAAACGCCACTGATGTGCAGGGGATTACGTAACTGTAAAAAGATTAATTAGAAAAGAGTGAGGAGTACAAACTAGTTAGAAAGGAACAACAGAAAGCTGAGAAAGCAGGTGCGATGATAGATACATAGGTGGAGAGAAAGGGAAGGTTATACAGGGGAGGAGAGAGAGCTACAGTCCAGTGGTTAGTAGATGAGTATTGACTTTGCATTTAAATTTCTGGAGGTTGTAGCCGTCAGGAAAGCAAGAATACGGGAGGGAGTTCCACAGACGGGAAGTGCGAGAGAGGAAGCTGCAGGAGTAGAATTGTCGTCTGCATTTGGCTAACCTGACTGTGAATGGGTGGGACCCAGTTGCCAGTCTGGTTGCACGAGTAAACACCTGTTGAGGAGGCATCAGTGACTTAAGCTCATCCGAGCAGAAGCCATGAAAGTATTTATAGAAGAGACAAAGGGAGGCCACATTTCGAGGATGGAGAAGTGGCTGCAGTCGAGTCGCCAGATGTTCTAACAGATGACAGAATACGCATCACTGATATCCTAAGGCGTATTTGTAGGGACAAGGATGCATTTCAGAAGCTGAGTAGAGTATTGAGAGATAAGAAATGTTCATTGAAAAAAGAAGAGACAAAAGAAGAGACTAGTAGATTGTTATGTGATGTCTGTCCTTAAATATACCGTGAATGCTAGACAATCTCATCAAAGATTGAAGTAACCGAAATGTGATCCTATAGAGTTTGTGTAAATTATTTCGGTCAGATTGAGTAGATCGTAATAAACTGCACCTAGCTGATCTTCCCAAAGAGCACAAGCTCCGAACTATGAATATTCAACTTTGCCAATAATGTTGAATTAGGGTCAGGCTTAAACCAAGATCTTCTACACTTAAGGTTATCGTAGTGTATCCACTTTTCATTGCCGGTCACGATACTATACAAAAATAAAATTTTCTTTTTCTGTCGCTAAAGCAGCAGTTTGCACGAGACAAGACGTCGTTAGACGTTTACCGGTTTCTGCTCCTACGACTTCGGATATCCTTGCATTTGAATCAATCCGAATGCTTTCAAACGTTTAAAACTTCTGCGTGATCATTTCCTAATGAGTATGCAAGTTCACCTAGTGCCTGTCATAATTAGCTATCAATTGATATTCTCACTTAATATTCCCAATTATTCATCTTCAATCTTTTTTTTTTTTTTGGTGCGCCAGATTGTTCTTTATCTTCAACATCAAAATCATTAATTTGAATCATCTAAACTCATCTATATATTCTTTTTTTCTGACAGAGTAGTGTCACCGTAAGAATCAACAAGAATTCTGCTTCCATTAGAGATTTATTTTCAGTAAAGTAGTGCACTGTAATCCTCGCAAATGAAATACTTTGCCACGAAATCCAACATGTTGAAATCTATGATAAAGAAAACTGTTTACATTTTGATGAAATGGCATACGCTGTATTTCAATCTTGCTTACAGTGCTTCCTTATAAATGCATTACTATCTGAAACTACTCTCAGTTTTTGGAACGTCATTTTTTGGAAAATTAATTCAAGGTCCTGATAAAAAAAATAAAACTATTAATGTAAACTTATGTAGTATTGAGTAAATTAATATGCTGTAAATTTAACATTAATCCTCTTTGACCCTTTCAATGGTGCCCCACCAAAAAACAAAATACCATGATGGCAACAAGACCCTACATGTTTACAGTTAAATCTACCAAATGCAGCTGACAATTCTACTCCACCAGTTGCTTTTCTCCCACTTGCTTTCCTGACGGTTAAAACACCTAGGAAATCAAATGCAATGTCATTTCCCATCTCTTATCTATTTGACTCCAGTCCTTTCTACATCTCACTGTGTATCTTGTTCTTTTGCTTTTATTTCTACCTTCGCAACTGTGTTCACATATGGGTTCCCATCCTTCACTTAATTATTTTCGGGCACCCATTGTAACTGGTTCGTTTTTTTCTTCAGTCTCCTCCTGCCTAAACTTGTATTCACTTATGAAGACCCCATGGGCATCAGTGGCGGTATCGCCTTGCTTGGGTTGAAACGATAGAAAAAAGCTGCTGACGAAATTGCTACAATTAAACAGCAGCAAGAAATTGTGCGTTTTCATGCTCAAATTTTGATCACATGACCACAATTAAAGGATTAACAGAGATATTGACAAAACTAAATGTATTTTTGTCAAAAATGCGGTTAACTTTTAACTTACCCTCGTATATAGATGATAAATTAAAATTTCTGTTCGGGTTAAACTCTAAGCAGATCATCCATTCAAAAGCCTAGATCAGTTCGGTACATGTCATTTGTTCTTACATTAATGTTTTTGTTCTGTAATCTTCTAGAAGGACAAACCTACTACTAGCGTAGGCTATTCTGTGGTCCATGAGAGAACACAGCAAAGAGAAACCACATTTAATTGGACGTCATTTAAACCATTGCGAAATTAAGCATAAAAAGTGTAACCATTCGGAAACTCAGATTGATCTCTATTTGCGCTCGTAAAAATCATTTTCATCCGTTTTATGTTATAAAGATTAGTTTCCTCTTTCGCTTATAAGAAAACGCTTGATATATTTTTATAACCATCATGCATGTTTTGAATGTCACTAGAGATTTCTCAATGTAATATCGCAAGAAACATGCCAATTGTGTATGATCATTTTTTTATGAAATCATTCAGTCCTTGCTGAACATTTCTCAAGGATATAAAGTAATTATCTCTAACAAGACGTACTTTTTATTGCTCTAGGTAAGTTCCTGTTATGAAAAAATACAGGTACTTTTCCATTATACTTTCGTGATATTATTTAAGCTTAGAGCATAATCGTCATATTTCGTGTACCGTTGACAGAAGCAATTATACGAATAAAGTTTTATTTTATGAACCTTGGGAAATTATCGAATTTTTTTTAAGTATTCTCTATACATAACATTAGTTGACATGTTTGAAACATCTACTGAAAATTTAAATCGGTTTTTTAAATAAGCAGTTAGATTCTTTATTAAAACAGTAATTTATTGTTGTCAGTAATTAATTTTAAGTTTATATTAGAAAGAACGACCGTCGTTGATTTCTCACACCGAAAGATTTATATTTACTAACTGGGACCGTGGAGAAGAAATTAAAAATATATATATATATGCTACATGATCTTCTTTTTAGTAAACTTTAAAAAGTAATGTGGTTTTCTTCACGAACAAACTGTGAAAAATCTAAAAGCATTTTCCTAGTTTCCAAATGCAATAAAGCCAGTAGATGTCGATGATGTGTATTAATTTGTCATTAAAAAACTGAAAGAGCAGACGCTATTAGAACAAATAAATTTAAATATCCTTTAAGCCTGCAAATGATTATATTAAACGACTGGTTTTATATTTTCTTAGACGAACACCTCACATTTTGTTTCAATATAAGCCAGATAAGGTCATTGTTCAAATAAATAAAATACGATCTCTGCAAGTAAATTTGGTAATGTAAATCCCAATAGAGACAGAATCCAAAAAGAACTCAATATTAAATTTTATTGTTAAATCTAACAGAGTTTTAAAATCAGGAAACAAAAGTTATATATTTTTACAAATCTATTGGTAATACGTTATTTCACGGTCCCAGACGCTTTTCAAACCAAATTCATATAACAGTAGATGTCTTAAATTTGTCCAGAAGAAATCACATGGGATAGAAAGAAAAGGGAAGAGAAGAATAAACTTTAGAAAGAGAAGAGTAAGAGAATGATAAGAACATCAGAGGGTAGCAGTTAATTTAAATTATTTGATTCCAGCTCTGAGCAAAGTCTCTGAGCTAGATATTGAAAAAATCTTTGTTTGTGAAAGAGTTGAACTTTGACCCGAGTTGCTCATTGACCGTTTTAGATGTTTGATATTGGAGTTTGGAATTTTAATATATATATATATATATATATATATATATATATATATATATATATTAAATTACTTAGTTTCTGGTTATAATAAGATTAGACCAGTGCACATTTGCATTAAAATTCGATACAATTATATTGTAGAATTTCTGAATATTTTTCATTTGTAAACGAATTACACGAAATAGCTTTCTACCATGAGTGGTGTGATCAGGCGATTTTCAATAACTGATGTTACAGTTTAACTTA
>JBBBDQ010000932.1:1882500-1925000 GCA_037127315.1 Ascarosepion bandense
ATCATCTATAAATTCTTACTGACAAAAGACCATTGAAATGCAGTGTAAAACTAAAATTTTAAGGAAAAGGGTTACTCTTTCATAATACTCAGTTTCAGAATATTGTATAACTAATGAGATGAAATAGCTAGCGTAAATGAGAATAAACTGTTGTTATTAGGTAACACCTGACAGCTAAATGCATTAATGAAGCTAATTATCAAATTAACGTAAGAATCTCAATGAAGTATGTAAATAATTCAACTCCGTGTGTTAATCGACAATTCGTTTCCTTCCATGTTTAAATATTCCGTGTACTCAGTTTTCAAATAATTACCGAACAACAAATTAGTTTTAATTAATCGTTGAAGTGCAATAAATCATCAATCAACACAGAAAGTTCAGTTATTTGTATGCTGTATTACATTCTTGAAAAGAACGAAATAAAATTTCTGTTTTCTTCATTTTCATTACTTGATGTTGTTTTCCTTTCCTTCATTATTGCCTGTGTTGCGTATTATTTTTGTTTTTCTCTCATGCAATATTGACACGCTTCATATATTTGCACACAAGAAAGTATTCTGTGATTAAAATATTTGCATATTTCTAGACGCTGATTGGTTAGATTTTTAAATCGGGTAAAAGCGAAGGCGGACATTATACCAATGGAGACTTTACCACCGGAAATTATATTTACGGACAATTTGCTCAACAGTCACTATGCCTAAGTGCATTTTGGCTAACGGACAATATTTCTACAGACAAATTTTCAGATATATACCTACTAATATTATGCGAACGGATACTTTATATAACGGGCATGATGTGTAGGGGCACCTAAACTACCGGATATAATGACACTTTGCTTACAAGTTTTATACGTATGGGCTTATAATACGTTATCCGTTCAAGTGAAACGTAGTAGTATGTTGAAACATATTAACTGAATTTGGCCTCGTTAGAAGATAGTCCACTATAAGTTATAAAAGGTGTTATAAAACAAGAAAATCAAATTGAGTATAGAAACAATATATATATATATATATATCATTTACGGTTTTTTTACTGATAAATTAAAGTCTTTAGGATGGATTGAAGGGATGTTAAAATGTTTATAGCAGTAAATGCCGAAAAGAAAGTTTGTGGTATCTATGTGTGAGCGTTTGTCAGTTAGGAATGCGCTTGATTTATCCGCTCCTTTGTTCTGGTAAGTAGCTCAGGGACATCGAAGAAGAGGATGTGAGGGAAAGAAGGCGAGCATAGTGTATCGCTGGCGTTGCTCTGTGTGTCGGCTTTTTATTTCGTCTTTGTGGATCCCAGTAGGTCATTTGGGAATTCACACCCGTATTTAATCCTGGGCTTCCCATTGGTTGATAAATAAAATTCGTGTAAGCTCGCGAACAGAAATTTGATAATTATTAATTTTTTGGTTTTCTCCCGGAACATATGCGTGGAGCCGGGTGCGCAAAGACCAGTTTTGGTTATTTACGTTCTGGATCTCTGAGGGTAAACATCCGATTCCTCACTTTGCTCGGTATCACCACAGGCCTTTTATTAATAGACATTATACCTAGGGACTCTTTACCTAACGGAAATTATGATTAGAGTCACTTTATTGAAAAGGAAATTATGCATCTGTACATTTTACCAACTGGATATTCTACTTACGGACACATTACTATCCGGTAATTATCCTATGGACATTTTACATAACGGAAATTATGCGTTTGGACAATTTATTACCGGATATTATACAAGCGGACACTTTACCGATCAGAAAATTTACTACGGACAATTTACCTAACGGCTTGTATACGTCAAGTAGATGACTCGATTGTGTTTATTAAATTGTCTTAGTTTCAAACATGACCGAAATCCTCACAATTTGCCCCAGATTAGAAGGTTAAAAGAATAAATTCTGTTTCTTATTTATTGTTGGGACCTGTCTAGAAATGGACTCGTCCCCACCTCTAGAAAATGACTACTAACTCTCAGGGGAAGTCACCAAAAAGTAGCCACAAAGTGAGTGAATGTGTGAGTCAGGACGCTTGTGAGAGAAAGTACACTCCGGTCCATGTTGACCTTTGTACTATGTTTCCCAAGAATATGATATACAACATTATATCCGAGTCCGTGTTATCTTTCTATGGACCTTCGGCCATAACACTTTTGTAAAAATAAAAGAAGATTTATTAATCGAAACTCATGACATCAGATTGTGTATATGAAATTATTAAGTGTAAAACGTTCTAACAGAAAACGTAGTGAGAAGTTTAAAGAATTAAGGGTTCGTTTGGTGTAGTGAAATTTGATTCATGTAGATAAGGATATAAGTCCATATTTTGGATAAACCGGGTAGTAATACTGTTTTGTTCTTCTCTTTCTGTTGAGGAAGGTGTGAAGTTGAAGAGGAAGGAGCAAAATAAAAAAAAGCAGCACGAGAGAAATAATAAGAGGATAGGCGTAGCCGATCGTTGGTCTTCAGTTTCTGTTATATTATGCTGGTTTGAACGCAATTTCCCGCTGGCCGACCGACAGAAAACGTGAAATACGTAACCAGCTTGGACCACGTGGTCAGCTCCCAACGCAAACTACTTTCTGTTAGTAGAAAGCTGAAATTGTTGGTTTCTGCAAATCTTTCTCTTTTCATTGGTTAAGTAATATTTTCATCCAGGCTCAAATTGGCAACTAGTGAATGAAAAAAATTATTTTTGTTTTGTACTCAACAGTTTTCATTATTTTTTACTAAACTTTCTTTAGTTCATGAATAACTAGATAATACAGTAGTAGTGGTATATGTTGTTGCTTTTATTGCTTTGCTGTTCAGGCAACTGAGTTTGAAACGTGTTTCCATAATTGTTGTCTATTTCGAAAAACCACGGATTGCCTTGTTTGAAAACAACAATGAAAACTAGTCAGTCAGTTAAGTGCCATACGTGATTAACGCTTGTGCGATGTTCTCTCAAGAGAAACATGACTGACTGGGCAGAAGATTATCAAGCAGTAGGTAGCCATTACTTTCTGCGGTAAACTGGTTGCCGACCAAGGTTATAGAACCCAATCTGTCCTATTATTTAACTGGAGGAAAGAGACGGATTATTGCGTTTCCCAAGGGTATTTGCGTGTAAGCGAATGCGAGGAATTCAACTGGAATTCGAACTTGGCTCCCTGATTCCTCGTTCGATATCCACTGCACAACAACGCACATCATTCGCAATGAAAACAATTACACTTAAACTTAAATCGTTTGAAACACATAACGTACTATGCATGAACCTACCAACTGGTTATATCACATCGTCATTGAAATTCAAAGTTTTCGAAACGACAAGAAAGAATAATTAGGAACTCAAATAAGATAGAGAGGCTCCACAAAATTAACCAGGTCCTCCACCAACATTACTAAATTGTCGATACTACAACGAATAAATATGCAAAGGTAGTGACATGGACTTTGTTAAATGAAGCAAGTGCATTACTTTTGTCGAGATGATTTGACTCAGCAGATATTAGATTATTGGTGCATATATTTTAAGAAAACTATAGCTTGAACTCATAAAATGTATCGGGGTTTTCGCTAAAATTGAAACAAATATGGTATTAATATGTAGTCTCAAAAACATTTGAAATTGCTTGTGCATACGAAAAGGAATTAGGATTATAAAATCTGTCTACGATCGAACAAGTTGATTCCAAGAGGGAAACAGAAAAGCAGCTCATAACATGTTTGAAGAACAACTGTAAATTTTTAAATAGGGAATAGGACAGAGCAGAAAGTTGTGGAGATGAATCATTTAACAGTGTGTATACTACACATAATTCGTGCATAAAAATTTGTAGGAAAAAATATAAATATATGCAATCAGATTCACTTAACTGAAATCGTGGTCATAAAGTTGTTGACCTGTAGGTCAATTTGTCGCGAAAACTTTTGAATTGAAGACAGAAATAAACGCCAGGACAAATGATCATCAAATAACAAAAAAATGGTTTTGCAGTCGGTGGATCAGTTGATCTCTCCAGTTAATGATTACTTTGAAAGTATATATTTAATATTATGCAACTAATAAGTCACGCTCCCGCCGTCAATAAGAAAACATGCTTCGTCATCACTTTGAAGAATATTTAAGTAAAATATCTACACGGACGGAACAATTAAGTAGATAGAGGTGGATACATGCCACAACATTTTACTAACGGACGACTTCAAAAATATTCCCTTAATCATTCACCTGTATCTTTGACCAAGCTACGTGACAGATATCTGTTCCTCACCAAGATTATCGTGAGTACTACGATTAATTGCAACCAGGAGTAAGGTCTCTGATCGCGAAATTGGAGGTTTATTACTAACTGCTATTTTTCTCAGGTTTACTTTGGAACAGAGGAGTAACGCGTTTTATGTTCCTAGCTAAATGCGAATACTATACCTCTAAACCGAAAGCAAATACTATGAAAGCAAAAGATTACATATCTACGAGATTAATACCAGCATTAAATTTTTATAAAACTTACCAACAACACCTATTAATATTAAAATTGCCAATAATACATTTTAATTGTAGTTAAGGACATACAGATGCGTTCAAAATATTTATATTGCGGTATTATATAATAACAACTTTGATAAGCCACTTAATTAAATCAAACCAACCTTTCCAAGCTGCGTGGCACTTACACTTTCCCATTTAGTTTCATTCTTGTTACTCTTTTACAAAGAGACAACCAGAGAAATCACATTTGGTATTTATCTAAACTAACAGATACAAACAAGGTTGTTTAAAGCAAGACCTTTAAAGCCCACAGTTGTAAAACACGTCAATAAAGATATAGTATATTTATATATTTTAAAAAACTTTATCGCTTATTTCTTTTACGCTGTACATTATATACTACAGAAAATATTATGGCGAAAAATTATCCTAGATAATGTAGTTTTGGTATGCCAAACTCACCAGTAATGAAAATCTACCAAATTGTAATTCAGCTTTTGAAAGTCTCTTTATTTCTACCACACATGAAAATGTGTGGTAGAAATAAAACCACTTTAATAAGTGGTCGTGACCAGCATTAGTGTTTTGAAAAAGAAATAACCCGACTGGCGGTCGAGGGCGAGGGAAACCTTACATGCCCCCAAATCATATTAATCGACCGATTTCATTTTGAGTCAAGGATAATATTTTTCAAATGAGTTTCTAAAAATCTGTGTGCGTCTTTAATATGGGCGACAGAGATAGTATGGCTCTAATCTGGAAAAAACTAATGTTTAAACTGACAAGGACAATAAAAGCGAGATCAGGTGCCATGCATAAAACCAAAGATTTCAATAATGTCATTATAGGTCATTCTAAGTAACTTGTGAATCTTCAATGGCATACTTTTGGGTTGTAAAAAGAATCAGATTTCATTTTCCTATATTTGAAGGGATACTTTTCATTGCAAAATTTTTAATCGAACGCGGGCGAATAAAGCAATGAACTTGAATCGCCCAATTAAATTTGTAATCGATTGAGTCGATCGGGCGAGTGAAATCTCAAAAACTGGTCGTGGGTATGACCAGGAGATTGGAAATATTTGAAAAGCGTGGAATGACTTATCATTTTTTCACAGGTCTGACATAACTCAGATTGTTAGGATTCAACAATAGAAAACTAACAAAGGCAAAAACAAAACGCTATAAAAGCACAAAATACAATTTTACACATTGACTAACAACTTATATAATCTTTAGGATTTAAAATAAATTTAGTTGAAGCCAACCAACTTTGTTCAACATATTTAGATTTTGATACTAAATTGAGGTTGAAATATCACTAAAGATTATCAAGCAATCAGAACAAAAAGTGACTACTTCAAAATTATTTGTGATTGTATTTTGGTTTCTTTTTTAGCTTTCAATAAATTTAGAAAATTTTACAGTTCTAATAAGATGAAAAATAGAAACCCCAAAACTCCATTCATATTTGATTCCAAACATGTTTAATGCAGTATTTAATTTTTCGATTTTTAAACTAATATCAAGAGCCCTTTTACGAAAATATGTTTTATGCGTCGGTCGTTCAATGTTTAAGCAAATATCAAGAGCACTTTAAACAAATGTTTTATGCATAGGTTGTTAGAATGTAATTAATCGCTATTTATAATCACGTGAAAGTGTATGCGCAGAATAATAAAAAACACGTTGATTTTTAACGTTACTGAGACTTATTTCACACGACTGCGATCGATGAAATCCAAAACATGTTTTTAAAGCCGCGCCATTTCTATAGAAAATTTAGCTGTTTGGCTTTTGAATAAATTCGAACAAAATCCAGAAGACCTACAGACTTCATGTCGAGCCACTAAGATTCAAAACTGAGTTTTACTTTTTCGTCTATTTTTTGCTCTTTGTTCATTAAATATCTCATTTATTTTCCGACTATTTTATTTCCGGACGAAAAATTTCATAATTATCCAGTCGTGTGACTATCGGATTATGAAAACATAGTTGATTTTTTGGGCTTAGATGTTTGCTATACCGAAATGAATATTCCTGTGGCGTGTTAGAAGCATGGTTGCTGCTCTTACAGTTTTTAGAGGTTAGATAACAGGTTGAGACGAAAGTGTTTTCGCATTTATACAGATGATTTTTTAACAACTTGTGTCCAGATTTTGTATTCTTAATTTGATACAACTATTAATTCACTCTTTGCTTAATTGTTTATTCTTTACTTTAGAACTTTGTTAATGATTGGAAAATGTATTTCAATTTGAGTCATTGTGCTCCGGCCTGTTGGTGGAGGTTGAAGGACTGAGTGCAAGGGTCGCAGAAAAATAAATTATTAAAGTAGGAGAACTAGGAAATTTTCAAAAAACGTATGGCACAAAACACTTTTAGACGTTTCAATGAAGGCAAAACAAAATACAAAGAGAGATCAATGTCATATAGACCAATTGCGAAAGCTAAGATCATGCGTGAAATCGTTAAATAACCTCCAAGTACAAGTATGCGTTCATTGTCGTTCGAAGCACTATCAATCAATACATCTATATGTGTGTATGAAGTTTCGCATGAAGTGTTCAATCGCCAGGATCAACGATGCGTAAATATTTTACAATAGCATATTATTATTATTTTTGTGTCATTTTTCATCATATTTCGATTTCTGCTATGGTCGCACTACCAATCAAAAGCCCTAAGGCAGGTCGTGACGTTTTGTTATGGCTCCATCGCATGTTTTTTTTTTATCTCCCCTATCCTCCCTAGCGTTACATAGACAATGTTCACCTTAGTGTGTGGTCTGTAAATAATAAGACGAAGTTTGTATGTCTCTTAAGCTGGGATTTTCAGGGATTCTTTCAATGTGTTTATGTTCCGTTCTTTATCATTCCGAATGCACCTACTATCACTAGCACGATTCTTGATTTCAATTTCCACATTTTTTCAATTTCAATTTCCAGGTTTTTATATTTTGACAGTTTTTCGAATTCCTTGGTTGCTATGTTACAATCCGTTGGACAAGCCATATCAATTAATAAGCTTGTTTTTTCTTTCTGGTTATTAAACATAATGTCCGGCCTATTTGCTTCAATTTTCTGTCTGTGTAGATGGTGAAAATGTAACTATTGCCCCACTCTATCGTTGCGATTTTTATATTCCTTTGGGGCAAGTACAGAACAGCCTGAGATTAGATGGTCTATTGTTTCTTGGTGTTTATCACAAAACCTGCATTTTGGATCCATATTATTATGTATAATATTTACCTGAAAGTTTCTAATGAAATACTTTGGTCTCAGTCTTTAATCTAGATACACGTAACCATCGATAAATATTAACTTTATCAACATTGAATTTATTGGCACGTTCTTGATATTGGACATGCAGAAGTTTGTCTTGCCAGATGGTTTCATCTGTTCAAGTTATTATTATTATTATTATTATTATTATAAATAGTAATAATAATATCTCATAATATCTCTTCTTTTTAAAGAAAATGAAGTATTTCATATTATGTTTACTATTTATTGCATGGTGGGTAATTCTAAATTAAAACAGAATGGTACTTTTTTAAAATTGCACAATAAACATGTGCATGAAATGAACTGTATGGGGGTAGAGTTTTTGTGATTTATTCCCATGCTAGTGTTGCCTTCTTATTGGCTGCCTAATGCAAAGGCTTCCTTGCTGCCTTGTAAAATTTGCCAAAGTAATAGTAAGAAAAGAATTTAGAATTATCCACTTCGCAATAAAATCTAAAAATAATGAAATACATCATTTTTGTTTAAACTGGGGTCGCCTAATAATTATGGCCGCTTGTGTAGATGAAAATGCAAAGATAGTAAATTATAAAAACTGATGCTGAAAATCATGGGATAAATAATGAAAAAGATATGTAGATAAGGAAACTTGCATGGCCAATATTCATTAATTGTGGCACCGTGATATTTGTGTGCATTAGGTATCCAAACATTTAAGTGTTGAAAACGTGTCTTCATGAACAACCGGAAAACCCGTTTTGTAAAGGAATGAAAAGCTCGTTGAGAAATACAAGAATTACATCACTGTACAGAGGGACTATATCGAAAAGTGGCATGTAAATATTTGCATGACGGATAGAATCTTTGATGATTTTGACATTCAAGTGATCAAACTCTCTAAACCAAAAGAACGGTTATGAGTTAGAGAAACAAAATATATGGCTGATATTTCATATCTCAAAACTATAAATTTGGAGATTAGTTGTGAAAAGCTGAAGGAATCTGAAAAATAAATTACTTGAATACTAATTAATGGTTGTCATGAAGAGGCAAATTTCGCTTCAAACAAAGGAAAGATGTAATATCATCTGTCGTAAATGCTAGTGAATGCTACATAATTTCTGGAGCATGATGAAATCATTTGAGTAAACAGTGACGTTCTTCTTAAAAATTCTAAAAAAAGGACATTTTAAAAAACAATTGGTTAAAAATGTAAGTTAAAATTAGATAGAAATATCTTAATTTTTTAAGACATAAATTAATTAAAGATTGCTTGATAGACATCTTAAAAGAAAGGGAGTCAAAGAGCAACAACCATATTTTAACAAACGTTAGATCATGGTGCAATAAAAATTAAAGAATGTAAGTATAAAAAATTGAGAAACGTCAAAGAGCTAGCATTCACTAGTACCGGAAAACACTGCAATGAAAAGAAAAACAAAAACAAAATTAAATTATATACCTCCAAAAATAATACAGAGAATGTGTTTAACAAATCATTTCAATATTTGTTTATGAATTGATTCGTTTCGAACGGCCAAATAAACTCTTTTAGGCTATTTAAGACCAGGAAATATTTTCGATTGAAATATCTTTTTTGATAAGTCTTATTAGCAATTCCATAGCTGAGATGGTAGAAGATGATTCAGACATTTTCGAGGGTATTTGCGCGTAAGTAATTTTTTTTTTTTAATCATTTCACCCCGAGCAAGGCGGAAACGCCACTGATGTGCAGGGGGTTACATTAATGTAAAAAGACTAATTAGAAAAGAGTGAGGAGTAGAAGCTGGTTAGAAAGGAACAATAGAAAGCTGAGAAAGCAGGTGCGATGACAGATACATAGATGGAGAGAAAGGGAAGGTTATACAGGGGAGGGGAGGGAGCTAGAGGCCAGTGGTTAGTAGATGAGTATTAACTTTGCATTTAAATTTCTGGAGGTTGTAGCCGTCAGGAAAGCAAGAATACGGGAGTGAGTTCCACAGGCGGGAAGTGCGAGAGAGGAAGCTGCAGGAGTAGAATTGTCGTCTGCATTTGGCTAACCTGACTGTGAATGGGTGGGACCCAGTTGCCAGTCTGGTTGCACGGGTAAGCACCTGTTGAGGAGGCATCAGTGACTTAAGCTCATCCGAGCAGAAGCCATGAAAATATTTATAGAAGAGACAGAGGGAGGCCACATTTCGACGATGGGAAAGTGGCTGCAGTCGAGTCGGCAGATCAGTACCTATCACATTACAGACTCTCCTTTGGAGCTTGTCAAGAACACTGAGGAGAACGGCAGGGGCACCTGACTTTAAATGGCAGCAGTACTCCATGCACGGACGGATGGTTGACTTGTATATATGCAGGATGGATTCAGGTGGAAAAAACATCCTGGATCGACATAGTGACCCAATCTTCTTAGCAGTAGATTTTGCTATGGATTCAATATAGTGGTTCCATTTGAGGTCTGAGGACAGGGTAAGTCCGAGGAGGCGTAGTGTATTACTCTCCGGGAGAATCAACTGGTCCATGCTTATGGGAGGCAGAAGATGTTGCCTGTAATGGTTGACAGACAAGAGCTTGGTCTTAGAGGAATTGAAGTTGACAAGTGCAACGAATAGAACTAAAATCAGAACTTGGCTCTGCTATTAAAAATTCCGAGCTACAAACCATTACTCATCTAAGGTTACACCATTTCTTATTAACAAGCAGTCACCCATGTAGGTATTGACATGACACAACGTAGTTAACTTTGGTGATCATAGGGAAATTAATGTTTTAATCATTCAATCTCAAAATTTACAGCTGCTTTTTTTTAAATACAAAGGAATAATTTGTCTATATTTCTGAGATTAGGTAATATTTACACTTTTTACATTTTCGGACTATTGTTCTCATCTTCTTTGCCGTTTGTCCGAGTTTAAGTGTAATGTCAATCGCCATCATTCATCTCCTGGACTCTTTTTTTTATTCTTTCACCGTCACCCTTTTTATACTTTAGCCTGTTCCTTTTCTGTTTTCGCTCTCCTCTCATGTAACCCCTTTCAAATTTGCTTGGGGTAAAACGATTAAAAAAATATAACAGATGTTGTTAAGACTGTGACCACCATTAATGATTCCTAGTAGAACTTCTAATTCTTTACAAATCGTGAACATTTAAAGAGTGAATAAAATCGGCGAGAAGCAACGTCATTATCAAAATCAATCGATTACAAAAATATTAAATGCCCATAACGTATTTGAGAACAGGATATAAAAGCCAACCCAAAAATACGGAGGCACATTGAATAAGCGTAATGAATAGTGTGTTAAATAAATTGTCGTCTAAATGACGTCAAATAACACTGACTTCTCCTTTTCAAAAAAAAAATTACGAAATTACAAAAACTTCCTCGAATTGCTGAAGTTTTTTTTATAAGCGTTTCACTCCGAGCAAGGCATGTCACTGCCACTACTGCGCAGGGGGCTACATAGAGTGGAGAAAGGATGATTAAATATAGGTAATGTCATAGGGTGGGTGATAGGCGGGTAGGGATAACGAGAATGGTTAAATATAGGAAATGTCAGTGTGTGGGTGATAGGCGGGTAAGGATACCGAGAATGAGGGTTGGGTAGATGAGAGTGTTCAGAGAATAATTGGGAGTTAGTGTGATAGGAGGTGTCTATTGACCCTACATTTAAAGACCTGGAGATTGTAACTGTCGGGAAAGCAGACTTGTGGAAGGGAGTTCCACAGGCGGAAAGCGCGAAAAAAGAAGCTGTTGGAGTAGAATTTACGATTACATCTTATCTGTTTAACTGTAAAAGGGTGGGACCTAGTTGCTAATCTATTATCTCGTGCAAATTCCTGCTTAGGCAACACGAGTGATCTAAGTTCATCGGAGCAGAAGCCATGAAATACTTGTAGAAGAGGCACAGGGAAGCCACATCACGAGAGTGGTTGCAGCCGGTCTGCCCAGTCAGTATTAACCACCTTACAGATCCTTCGTATTTTGTCAAGAAGCCCAAGGAGAGCAGCAAGGGTCACCCGACCAGATATGGCAGCAATATTCAATACACGGGCGGATGGTAGATTTGTATATGTGCAGAATAGATTCAGGTGGGAAAAACTTCCACTCGGTGAGCAATGGCGGCCGATCAAGCGGGTGAGAACCAGGGGGACGAATTTGATTTTAGTTGGAATTTCCTGGCCGGGATAAAAGCATCGATGCAAGCCTTAACCCAAGAGGAGACCTCGGAGGCACAGTCTTCAACAGGAAGATCGAAGACGTTGTTCCAGGGGACGTCGTAGAAGAAGTCTCGGAACGAGTCCCAGTCTGCTCTCTGGTAGCAGTATGATATTCTGCTGGTCTGGTTTACCTGGGAAGTGTTAGCGCCAATTGAGATGTTGACGGAAACTACGGCGTGGTCATAGTTTCCGAGGGGGTAGAGCTGCCTGGTATTGCAGGAGTCTGGAATGGAATAAAGCAAAGGTCGAGTAAAGAGTCCCTTCCGTTAGGTTATTAGAGAAACGCGTGGGAAAGTTCACCACTTGCGTTAGAGCTTCGGTTATTGAAAAATACATGGTGCGGATCCCAGCAAGGTCGGTGGCTGAGTTTTCAAGCCACGTGGTGTGGTGGGCGTTAAAATCGCCAAACAGAAATAAATTTATTTAAAATATCACCATTAGCTTCATCCACCGTTTTATAAAATCTTCTGCAATTCTTCTCGCCGGTCTTTTTTTAAGTTCATTAACGCTGATATAGTCATTGCCTTTAGTCTGTATTTGGTGTTACGAGAAGTTTTGTTGGTCTCTAGCTCAAATGCGCTTAATAATCGAAGGGGCTACCGTCTCTTGACTTAGTTAACTAGATATGAGTTGTCATGCGTTCACAGAAATTGTCTAACAGCCAGCACTGAATTTTCCTGCTTGTGGAGCATGGTGCTGTGTCTTGTTTACAAACAACCAGCAACCACCGTCTTCATCTAGGACATCACTTTTGACTTAGGGCAGCTTTATGTTCTGAAGTACTTGATAATTGCTTTCCGTGTTGAGTGATGCCATGACTAGTAATCACTCTAAAAACCTTTGTAATTATCATTCGTATCATTCAAATCTTTCCATATATTCTTCACTGTCCAGAAATTACTACCCCAACTTCTGAGGAGAGTGCCTAGCAGTATAACATGTGGCATTCACATTTCTGATAGAGTGAATTGTGACATGGTTTAACTTTTGCCAAAGACGGTCCGTAATTGACCTTATTATAGTATTTAGTCTTATAGGAGCCTCGGTGATGTTTATCGAATTGGTCTTGTGTCAAACACAATCGAAGTCCCCAAAATTTAAAATATCAGATGTTTGAAAGAATATTCGTGCTTTGTTTAAACATATGCGTATTCTTATTAACTGAACAGAATAATAAATTTGTAGGAACTAAAATGTTCAAATAAAAGTGTACGTAGTTAATTAGTTTGTAAGTGTAAAACGTTTAAAAAAAAATCTAAGTAGTTAGATGTTTCCGAGAAATAGTAGCAATAGCAGAACGTGTGTATGTAAAAAAGATTAACAGCTTAGTAATAAAGTCTGTGTACCTTTTTTTATGGCCGGCGAGAAAATTGTAATTATAGGACGTTAGTTTTTAGGAGTCATTTGAAGATTTCTTCTTGTTGTTTCATTGACGGCGAGTGAGTGAAGACGAAGAAAAGAAAATTGGAAGGAGAGGAAGAACGTATGTCAGTCAACGAGGCATGACAGTTGCGGCGTCATGAAATTTCTTCGTTACATTGTAACAAGGTTCTTATCAAACCTCTACTCTCATTGGACTGTTTTTTACCGGTCAAGAGACGTGAGTAACTATGGAAATCTAGTCACGTTTTCAGCTCGAATCGCATACCCAACTTTTAGCTGTTATAATAATTTGACCGGAGACATGATTACATTTCCTATTTCCTAGCCAATCAGAATCCAGAATGCTAATTTTATCACCGGCTTGTGAAATTTGCCTTGGTCTGTTTTTCCAAAATATCATCAGTCATTCTGCTCCGATTATGCGTTTGTGCAGTTTAACTTTTTGAGTTTCAGTTAATTGTTGGATGATATAGGATGAGTATATGTCTATTAAATCAAAATTAATCAACGCTCATGAACAAAATTGAAAATATGAAATGGCGACAATTTAAACATTGTATATCTTCCAAACATTAAGTTGTGTAAAGAGAACAAACTGATTTAAAACTTAGAAAAATGTATTTGATGTTACGTAATATTGTTCATCCCACATAGCAGGAATGCTCAGCAATTTCCTCACAGATAAAAAGAAACTTGAAGCAAAATAATTGTAATTTTACAGAAGGAATGATGCAAGTTAAATGTATTGGTCCTGTGAGTAATAACATAAATTCAGAGGAAGACACATAAAACATAAAACATGCAGTCACTCTCTCACCGGCGTGACGTGGCTTCCCTGTGCCTCTTCTATAAATATATTCATGGCTTCTGCTCTGATGAACCTAAATCACTGGTGCCCCCTAGGTGCGAGTTTGCACGAGATACTAGATTGGCAACTAGGTCCCACCATTTTACAGTGAAACCGATGAAATGTAACCGCAGTTTCTACTCCAATAGATTCTTTTCTCGCACTTCCCACCTGTGGAGTTCCCTTTCGCATGCTTGCTTCCCCGAAGGCTATAACCTCCAGGAGTTTAAATGTAAGGTCAATAGACACCTCCTAACACACTAACCCACCCATTCCCTTCAACTGTCCCACTATGTACATCCTAACTCGTCTATTGCCCTGTGTGACCCCCTTCGCTATAGTGGAAGTAGAATGCCTTGCTTGGGTGACATGATTAAAAAAAAAATTAGAAATAGATTCGTTTTTCTACAGAGTCTGTTTCATGTTAGTTGTTAACATCACTGCGAAGATGAGACATTTAAATTTTAACTTGAAATTCTTAGTCCCGATTCTCAACACCGTTAGAAGAGATGAATTCAACATAATCACACTTTACCAAGATTAACATTGTCATCCTGAATTAAACAGTAAAGGTTTTCACTAAAATCTTTAGATAAAATTACTACCGTTTCGTGAAAATACTGTTTTCTTTGGCAAAATAAAAGTTCAAATACTTTTTCTGTTCAGGATGGCAGAGTTTCCGTAATTATAACCGAACATTTTTTCATAATTTTAATACACACAATATCTTGTGAAGGTCACTTCGTATTTTCTGTATTAAGTTGAAAGGGTTATTTGTTCTTCCGAATTGAATATAATTCAATCGAGTTTGTAACAACATCGGCTGTTAATTGAATCTTAAGTTTTTCTTTCCTCGTTTTAGTCAACATTTCGAAAACTTTCTGCTGTGGCTGCTGTTCATATTGCTGTTTTATTTGTTACAACTGTTTTTCTAGCTGTTGTGTCTGTAGCGAAGTTTGCCTCGTGAGAAATTTTTATTTCCTCTATATTTGCTGTACTCTGCTAAAATTGTCCTTGTAAATTAATTTTCATTGTATCCTCCTATCAGCTCAAACAAATAATTTGAAGAGATTCTTCCTCGTCAAGTTAGGATAAAAGCAAAATTACGCCTTCAAAATATAGTGCGTCAGAAACATACTCTTTTCCGACTTAACACCCTGTATTTACACACACTCTTGTATATATATATATATATATATATAATATTTTCACTTCTCGAAGACATAAAAATTAAATAAGTCATTGCTACGTAAGACACACACCCACACACACACACACACACACACATATATATATATATATATATATATATATAATATTTTCACTTCTCGAAGATATAAAAATTAAATAAGTCATTGCTAAGTAAGACACACACACACATATATGTGTGTGTGTGTGTGTGTGTGTGTCTTCATTAACAATGACTTATTTAATTTTTATATTTTCGAGTAGTGATATATATATATATATATATATATATATATATATATATATATATATATATTGCCATCCGCAGACAGATCTGTTTCGCTGTATCACAGCTCATCAGTACGGTTAGAATGGAAACCCGACCGAATTGGCGTCAGTCGGCGATTCTATCTCTGGGCTATGGGCGTTTGGTGGAAGAAGGCAGACATTTTAGCGCATATATTATCATTATACGCGCCCAATAGCTAGAGTAGCTACTGTTTTTCAAAGTCTACCATTCTTCCAGAGTGCTCAATCAGGGTGTGAGTGCGTAAATATTGTAAATATATATATATGATAGATAGATAGATAGAGAGATAGATAGTCTTCTCTATTTTGATCAAGATGAACGTGTAGATTCGATCTGAAAACTGGATCTAACATTTTTACTTTATGTCTGGATATTATTTTCATAAAATTAGCTTTCATCAAATCATATAGAAACCAATGTTTTCAGTCAGATTGTTTTAAACAAATTCTTAAATTATTGTCTATTCTCATTTTTTTCTAGAGGGTATAATTTTGTTTTCATCTCCTGAGTCGTTCCCGAAAATAATTGCAAAATGATTATAATGAGATTTACGTTATCAAGAGGAATAGCCTAAGACGGAGGTTTTTATTAAACCATATTAAGGACACATCTCAAGATGATATTTCAGTCAGCGATAATCGATCAAATTTCTCTCTTCCCGTTAATAATAGCGAGGTTGTTTCCTTAGAGTTTTTATAATGTCTATTTATTCATTTTTTCTTGTTGCATTTTTTGTATTGCCCTGGATAATATGACAGATTAAATTATTGAAGTTTTTATAAATTTTAATAAAATATTTGTACAATAATTTTAACAACTTATTTATTTTAACTATTCTTAAGCAATGATAATCAATTCGCTGACATCTAATTAAAATACAAAACGATATGCTGATATTTTTAATCATAAACAAATGTCACATCTGAAAATTTCGAATTTATTTCTTACTTGATTAATTCGTTTATTATACTCAAATGCCCACTCACTCTCTTTCTCTATCTACTTATATATATATATATATATATATATATATATATATATATATATATATGATTTTGTGTGTGTGTGTGTCTGCGAGTGCTCACATATGCCAACCTATCTATGAGAAAATGTCTGAAGCTTTCTAATATAAATATTTTTTTCTGCTAAATTCATATTTTAGCATAATCTGTTTCCGAGTCAATGCACTTTCTTTAGTGGTGAATATTAATCACCAAAAGCAGACATTGTATCTAAAGTGATTATTTAAGTAAATGATTTAATTAATGCATCGTATCCGACTATCGACTACGTAATTCAACAATGTATGCGTCAGGTTATGTTCGCTTTTTGCTCACAGTATTTGACAGAGTGCGAAAATTTTAGAGCCCAGCGAATATAAAGTATGAATACAAAAGAGTAAGAACTATTTTTGTTCATTTACTTCAATTTTTAACTGTATACATTTCTATAATTCCCTTAAACGTATTTGCTCTTTGCACAAATTATTTTCTCAATGAAGAAAATTATTTTAAACTTTTATGAGTTAAATTTAACATTAGATATTTAGGTTTGAAAAAGTTATGAAATTTTATAACTGTCGAAGTATTTACTAGATTTAAAACTGTTAGATATTTTGTTGAGTTTTCCTCGCTCTCATATATATATATATATATATATATATATATATATATATATATATATATATATATAAATATTTATATATTTTATAAAGGATTTTCGATTATTATTATAGATAATACGTATTTCACCGATTTGATGTTATTATCGCGGTGAAATATGTATTATCCAGAGAAATAATCGAAAATCCTTTATAAATAATATAACTCTGTTAAATTAAATAAATGAATTTAACATTGAGGTCTCCTGAGTTCGTTTCTTTTGAAATTTACCAGGATTACATACCAAGTGTACTATGATATATATATATATATATATATATATATATGTGTGTGTGTGTGTGTGTGTGTGTGTGTGTGTGTGTGTTCGTGCGCGCGCGTGGAAAAAAGGCCTATTTCAGGCGAACCATCTTCATCTTCCGTCTTTATTGTACAGCAGATTTTACACTTAACCATGTAATGTACATATATTGAAACAAATTAAATTAAATCAAAGTAAGGCCTGATGGACAAAATACGTAACAGCTAAACTGTTACCACTTTTCAATTCTCCACCTTACAATTTCCCCCATGCCTTTCTTGATATAAAATACGTATATATATATATATATATATATATATATATATATATATATATATATTTTAAAAAGAGTAGACGTCATTTTGTTTTTTCCCAAACCCGAGGAACCTTTCAGCCAACACTTGTCAAGGGTTCATTGGCACAAAATTACAAAGGGTTAAAGAAGAGGACAAGACCAAAAAAGGGGAATACTTGCAATACTGGGAGAAGATGGAATTCGTTTAAAAATAAATTTATTGAAAAATATTAAAATGTGAGTGGGGTGTAAACATATAAATTCCACAAGAGAAAAACAATAAAGATGATCCAAAAGATAACAAAAAGCATAAACTTGAACGAATAAATTTATCTATTGCGTGTAGTAATTGTCATAAGAAACCCTAAGGGATTTACATAAGATATGTGAAAACAAAATGAATCTATCAGAAAACAAACATTATATGCATTAGTTGACCTGCGTAAAAACACTGAGCATAATTTTTATA
Organism: Ascarosepion bandense; assembly: GCA_037127315.1. Classification (NCBI taxonomy): domain Eukaryota; kingdom Metazoa; phylum Mollusca; class Cephalopoda; order Sepiida; family Sepiidae; genus Ascarosepion; species Ascarosepion bandense. The sequence continues at coordinate 1,900,836 of JBBBDQ010000932.1, forward strand.
TAAAGTATGCTACGCTAATTTAAAGAGAAAAAACACTAATGTGAAATTTCTTTAATCATACACAGTAAATTTGTGTCGGGATCATACAAAACTGCATTATTTTTTGCGAATCTACTGTTTTTGACAATTTGGGATGTTTAACAACAAAAGTTTTAGTTTCACAAACAAAAGGGAAAAGAACTTGAATTAAATTGGATAGATCCAATACCCCTCAAACATATTTTTAAAATTCGTCTTCAAATTAAATATTCCCTGCATCACCTGTTCGTGTTTATGTGCAGTCACATCAACATAAACATAAACTTAATCCGACGAAATCACACACACACACACACCCAGATATATATATATATATATATATATATATATATATATATATATATCATTAAGTTGGCATGATCTTGCGCAGTATTATGACAGAATCTTTTTGTTTATATATGTGTGCGTGTGCACAGTTGAGTCAACCTTAACATAACATTAATTAGACGAAATCACACACACATACATGAAGATTTCAATAGAACTTCAAACAAAAGTGGAAAATGTGCGTATGTGCAATTTTGTGTATGTTTAAATGAATAATGAATCTTTGTACATAGTTGACATTTCTCGTGAAAATTGAAGAAATAATCAGTTACTTATAAAAATCGTTAATTTTTGTTCATTTAATTCTTTCTTCATATGAAATTATTAAAATATTCGCAGCGTTTTTGTATCGTAATGAAGGTAAAATCTTCACTTCATTATCAGAATGGATCAAAATTAAAATAGTCCATTAAAATATTACCGAAATAAATCCCAGACGGATCCTAATACAATCCTTCAGACTAGGTTGAAAGTAACAGATTTGAATGCAAGTTATCCACGCGTTTTCGGTATCAACAATATTTTAATATAGTGGGATATAAAACTCCTGTAACAATTTTAAAAATTACAGGTAGAAAAGTTAAATAGAAATAGATTTGATGAGAAATATACGTATCGATATTTGTTTGTTTGTGTTTGTTGGTTTTGTGCTATTTAAATTAAGTCTTGTATTATTAAATTTCGAAACTTAATAAATCAATTAATTTACTTACAATTGCCTATTTCCAGTCATTTAAGTGTCATGCGTGACAAACTCTTGGGCGATCCTGTCTCGAAAGTTTCATGATTGAGTTAGCAGAATATTTTTTCCGCACTAGGCTGCCATTACTTTCTGTGGTAGATTGATTATTAGCCATGTCTATAGAAACCAATCCGTCCTGTTACTTGACCCATAACTGAGGGAAAGAGATGGATTAATGCCTTTCTCAGGGATATTTACGCGTAAGTGAATGCTATGAATTAAACTATAATTCGAAATCGGCCCTCCGATTTATATTTCTGAACCGATATCCACTGCACCACAATGCACAACATTTGCTTATTGTACGTTTGATAATACGGATCAAATAGCAAACTAATTCAGATGTCAGAGACAATGAACATACATTCTTAAATGTGACTGTCTTTTTATAATTAATTGTGCATTTGTCGTGCCATGTAACATAGTGACCTGACATTAAAGTAATTTTAATTGTTTAATGTTGCTTTAATCTATGTTTTATTTATTGTACGCGGTAAGTATTTGATTTAATTAAATTCTATGAAATTAATAAACTTCTGACATATAAAAATGTATAATATATTTACGGTGGTATACGTGAATAAATTTCGGACCTGTAGTCATGCTAATTGGAAAACATACCACATTGATAAACACACAGATATCCAAGCAAGTATGTGTTTTTTTCTTATTTGCATTTATAGTGACATGTATTCAACATATTATAAGGCATAATATACTATGTTTTTCTCAAGGAATGTGATGCATTTGTACAAATTATTGATGAGGATGAATTGCATTTAGTTTATAGTATTTTTCTTCGCTGTGAGGTCACCTGGGCTAACTGTAGAATTTATGTACCGTGTTCAAATTCCAGCTTTGGTCTGTGAATGATTTCAGATAAAGAAATATATGAATTTTTCTCATCATCTAACCCTATCTCACACTGGATTCACTAGTTTCAAGTCCAGGAGAAAGAAAATGTTTAGTTAAAAACTGATTGTACTAGAAATTATCACTTTCACCATTTGAGAATAGTGAACCAGATCGGCAACACTTTCCCCTAATGAAAAATGTTGACCTTAATTTCTCTTCATATGCTCCGAAAAGCTGCTTCTTATTATTCTCAAGTGTTACCCAAAATATTCTTTAGATATGTTTTTTACATTACAAAAGTTATACTGTATTATAACTGTACCGTTGACCAAAAAATGTACTTACATTATTGTATTATTAAGTTATATTGTAATAATATTAATGTACTGTTAAACGAAAAATTAGTATAATTTTGATTATATAGTGGTGTGACGGAAATTCCGATTAAAACGAATTGATTAACTAGTATTTTTTATCCTTTCACTAGTAATATGTAAATTTATTTTTAAACTAAATAAGTAAGTTTAAACAACTAAATTTAAATAGAATAATCAGACTTACTTTTAAATTATTTTTAAATATTATATTGTATTATAATTTATGAATTTTGATTATAGTGTTGTAATGATTTTGTGATCGCAAAGGATTGATTAACTATTATATCTTAAATATATTTTTAACTTTTTTAAATTCCCATATCTTATCCTTTCTCCGTTAATACATAATATTTATTTTTATTTTTTATTTTCATTTCTCCTATCATCCTTTCGTTCAATTTAAATTGTTTTCCCTCTTCTTTCTACTTGTTCCCTTTAAATTTACGCTTTAAGATACTTACCCTTTCTTTTTAACGCTCTCTCTCTCTCTCTCTCTCTCTCTCTCTCTCACACACACACACACACACACACACACACACACACACACACACACACTCTCACTCACTCACTGACCTAACCCAGTTTATATACGTTTCAAATCTATGGGTCAGCAGTCTAACTGACATGCTGAATGAATCTCTAGATTTTAGTTGACATCCGCTCTTACGCGTACTCTTTGATTATATGTTGCGTATATATATATATGTTTATTTAACACCTAATTGGAGAGAAGGGATGGATTAATATCTTTCTCAAAGGTAGCGGTGCGTAATTCAATGCAAAGTTTTATACTGGAATTGGAACTCGGCTCACCGTTTTCCCCTTCCGAGCCATCATCCACTGCACCACAACGCAAATCCATATATATATATATATATATATATATATATATATATATATATATATATATATATTTCTAAAAACGTAACTAAATATCCCAATTGAAATTAAAATTCAGTTCAGAGATTAACTACTCCGATTAGTTTCTTAATTATATTTTATTTATTATCCAATTTAATAATTAATACTTAGTATATTCATGAATCCATACACAATATACAGCTTGGAAATTGTTACCGAGTATTTGAATCATCATAATCATTTTTTTCGTGCAAAATATGTCCTATTTTGGATCTGAACAGATTTCCCATGGCCACCGCCTGAAGTATTTACAATGTAGATCACTGGTTTTTCTTTGAACTCCCATCGTCTTATTCGATTTGTCTTTTAGTGCTTTCGAATGATGGTATTTTTCTTGAACTGCACTTCTCTCAGATTTTTCTGTAGCTTCCGTATTCCAACTGGGCGGAGTTATTTCTGTCCTGAGCAACGAGATTTTGAACTGATCTTTGAAATGAAAATGCGTGTCTTCAGTTGTCTCTTTCCAGATGCGAGCCTCAAGAAAAGGATGAAAGTTTGCTTTTTTCCAAATAGTGAAAACATTACATTAATACCTTTACAAAGCTTAAATTCATCATGACTCTACTCATTTAAATGACAAAATTCTCTAAATGAATTCTATCAATAATCTATCTCAATCTGAATCTTCATGAACAATCAATCTGCTTTCCAAAAATGTCATTTTACTTGTAAACAAGTAAAATTAAGCAATCTTGCCAAGAATTACAATGACATAACAATATCTCTCTAACTGATTAAGCACTGTACACAAAAATAAATTTCATAAACACTAGCCATTAACGGTTTCATGCTATCTTCTGCGTTTACCGTGTTGAACACTCTAGGTGACGTTACGGGATTGATCATTCTTCACTTCTGAAATATTTACATTCTGTAAAACATTACACGGTATGAAAGCTGTTTTATTCTGTGGTGCTACGATAGCTTGGTTGGTGGATCTCCAAATGGTGACAAATCACTCAGGTTTCAGTCACAGAAGCGGACGTTTAATTTAGCCACAATGATGAGCTATGATACAAAACAGTCATGTATGCGGATGATTTATATAAATTAGCGCATTGCTCTTTACACATAAAACTGAGTGCTTACGGGTAAGCACTGAGATGGACAACACATCGGCCGCGTTTTTAACATTTTGTTTCGTCATTGACAGAACAATGTCTCAGCAGGTAGTTATTAATGCTGGTGATAAACGTTGTATTTTAAAACATCTTTAAATAGTAAAATTTCCTTTTCCTTTTAGATTTCTTTCTTTTCTGACGTCGTAAAAAGATTTTAGAAAAGGGGAAAGAAAGAGGAAGAAAAGATAACAAAATATGATGAGGAATCAAGGAAAGAAAAGAAAGAGGAAGAGAAAAATTGCAGGCGAAATAGAAATTAATGAGGGAAATAATTGAAAATATAGGCAGGGAAGAGCCAACCGTTAAGGCTAAAAGACAAAAATTTTAACTTTTGGACGGAAGTAAATTGCAGAGAGTTTAGAGTACTGGGACTTAAATATTTTGGCATTTTTTTTTTAAAAAAGTATTGTACTTCTCTAAAGAAGAGGAAGTTGAAAGAACAGAAGAACTAGAAAGTGAAGAAGAAAATAAAGAGGAAAAAGAAAATGTAAAGAGGGAAGAAAGAAAAGAAATAATGAAAACGGCTAAGAGAGAGAACATTTTAGAAAATTCTCTCAGCCGTCTTCATTGACTTTTCCCTCTCTACATTTCATAGTTTATTTTCCTCTTCACTTTCTGTCTGTTCTGTATCTTTCTTCGTACTGGTTTTAAAATTTTTTCTTGGCTTTTCATCTTATTTCTGATTTTTTCTTGTCTTTTTTTCCCATATTTTTAACATATTTTTATCTCGGAAGATAAGAGTTCCCAAAATAAAGGGACGTATTGTTCTTAAAATATGAAAAAAACGAAAAATGTTTATTAACTTCATGTTATTTGCAACTGATGAGACATTGTTCTTCCAATGTCAAACAAATGTACAATTTTGAAGTAGTTTCTAGTTTGCACATGTAGTAAATTAATAACTCATAATAAATATTCATTTTATATTTTTTATATTGGGCACTGTTTTAAATTATTGCTTTGAACCTTTTAGTTATTTTCCTCGTTCGTATTAATTTGTATATTCGTTGTTGTCATGTGGCTTCGTGACGAGATTCATGTGTTTTCAGCGTTGCACTGATAGATCTGTGTGCGTGAGAGACAGAGAAAGAGACAGAGAGAGAAAGTGACAGAGAGAGAGAGAGAGAGAGAGAGAGAGAGAGAGAGAGAGAGAAGAATTATTGAGAAGCATTCTTACCTTTGGTATAATAAAAAACGGTATGTGATTATAATGCACCTTATCATTTTCCATTTTCAAAAGAATGAAACCATGACATGAATTAAGTAAGTTAAAAATTTGAAAATTTTAGTGTGCTTTAATCAGAAATGTAAGCTTATTATATCTAGAGAGAAATTTGAGGTTTTGCATCGTATTGGAACATAAACGACTAAAAAGAAGAAATGACTTTTTGGACAACCCAATTTTAAGAAAGGTTTATGCTTATCACTGAATTAAAATTATTAACATGTAGGCCTTCTAATAAATATATATACGCTTTCTTTGATTATTTCAAGTGCAATTCGAAAATGAAAGTATGAATAAAACGGAACGATTTTGGACAGCTGAATAAAAGTTGTTTTTTTTTAAATAAAAAAGTGTTACCTTGAGATTATTTATAATTCCATATTATTAAGGATTTGTTTTGTAACTGAAATATACATAGTTTTTGAAAGAGATGACATTAAACCTTTTCATTTATAACGATAGCAAATACAAAAATGTAGAAAGTTAAAAATCAATAGAAAATGAAAGAATAGAATTACATTAACTGTATTTATTGCAGACATGATACAGCCAAAAGCCATATCAATATTATCCATCTTTTGTGTTATTAATATGCAAAACCTCTCCTAAACAACAAAATAGATAAATGTACCTGTTGCCATCATTCCGAAAACGTAATAATAAAATATGTTTAAATGCTTTTGGAAAAGAAATGTTTACTAGAATATTTTCCATAACAAATCTACTAATTATGATTTAAGAATTATGGAACGGAAAAGTTAAGTGATCATTGTGACATAGCCATTTAAAGAAAAACCGTACTCACTGTTGTAGAATGTATCGTTACAGTTGGTTGCGTTAAAAAAATATTTCAATTAAAACTATTTTTCTGGGGAAAATATTTTTTAGTACTACTAATTAGTCCTCTTATATCAGGATTGATGATATTTTCTTGATGATTTTTAGTTTGGATTTACTGGAAAATAAATATATTTATTGTGTCATTATCTTCTCTTCCCGTTGCGTAAACTATAAATTTAGTTGTTTCTACTAGTGCTTATGCTGGAATTCTTCAATTGCTCTGGAATCTTTACAAACCTGAAAAACAGAATGTTATTTATAGACATTTTTGTTTAGAATACATAAAAAATGCCGTGATTATCCATCCTTGTTTCGAAAAGTATTTGATATGTTCTAATGACTGAATGAGGCAGTTGGGATTTCTCAAGTTTTTGTAGGGCCAAGAGAACGATGATTGTGACATATCCTAACGGTTAAATCAATGGGTTATGAGAGATCTGCAAGCCAGACGTCTTCACTCGAAACTATAACTAAGTTAGTGGTTGTCCATTAGAGTTTCATGGCATGATGCTGCTTATTTCTTATGTGGTTTAAAGGGAAATCTAAAAACAAATGTTTGTGTCACTTTCTAGAAAGTTGAGATCAACCTGAAACAAATTCACGTCAACGGGACTTTCTTCTATACCCATTTTCTTGAGTGAGCAGCAAAGAAGAAATAAACTTCTTGGGCACAAGATAAAGCTGAAGACTTCAATAATGATAAAAAAATAAAGGAAAGGGTAATATCTAAAAAGTACGTTTTGACAAAACATTCTATTAAACCATGTTCATCTGACAAATTGTTAGGATCTCAAATACTTTCTATGAAACTGTAATAAAAATGTCTGCGGACATATATTTTCCGTCAAAACAGGTTCGTACGTTTTGGCCGAATGACTAAATTTATTTGTATCCTTTTGTTGTCTTTCTGACTACATTTATTTCGGCACCATTCAAAGAAACTTGTAATTTCATTATGAATGATCATTAAAACAATTACATTTCACCCATTACGTTCAATTTGCTTTTAACTTAAATTATTTATTTTATTTAAATATATTTCAAATAAAAGGTTCGAGAGTCACTCATGTCACGATTTACTGAATAAAGTGTATGATATGAATATAAGATTTGGTTATAAGGAGGATGGATATGTTAATCCTTAACTGAAAAAGTAAATATTTTAGTATTTTGTGTGACATGCACGTGGGAGCTTTTTGCATAATGTTGTAGCATTGTTAACATCTTTCAGTGGAACTTCAAACATGGAATTGGATTCTGAAATATGTGACTCTGTTTTACCATTTTGAATGTAACATGACGAATCCAAGCTGTAAACATCCGAATTTTGTCAAAAGAATTATGAAGAAAATTTGAACATATTTTATAGACGGACAATGGAATAGTGTTTGGCTTGCAATATTAATTCTGCCTGACTGCGTACAAAGTATGAATAATTAAGACACCATAATAATTAAGAAATGATTAGAAAAACAATCAAAATAACACAGCATGTTTTAAAAAGTTCAGGACTCTTAGGACAGCAATACGCAAGTTTGGTCTAATCAGACTCTTGTCAAAAGAGGTGTGTCAAAATGTACTAATTACGTTTTTGGGCGAATAAATGCGTTCAATAAATTCTAGCATCTTTATCTTATTTACTTAAGAATGAAATCAGGAATTAACTTTATTCTCAATATGCATTCAAAGTAAAGACTTTCGAGTAGAACCGTTCATTCTGATTGCGGAATCTAATGATTTCATCAATGGTGATTACACTGTACTTATTTGATTTTTAGGAAATACTTTAACTCCTGCAATTGTTTCTCATGAGCAACCGTAAATTGAACAATATAAGATACGCAGATGATACAGTGTTGATTACATACATAGGAATGAAAGACCTCCTACTAAAATTAATTAAGGAAAGCGGAGAGAAATGACTTCAGATGAGCTACAGAAAAACTTAATGTATGGCAATCAGTAAAGTATGTAGCCCAACATGTTAATTATAAATTGGGGATACGAAAATCAAACAGGTGCAGAAATTTAAGTAATTGTGGAGTTTTTTTTAACCTGGGACAGAATGTGCGATACTGAGAACCGAATGCGAATTGACATAGAATTCATAAAAGAAGATGAGTTGTATTTTGAGAGACAGGAAAATTTTGCTGGAAACAACAAAGAGAGTAATGGGTTGTTATGTGATGTTTGCCTTTCAATAAGGTAGTGAATGTTCGACAATCTTATCAAAGAAGAAGGAAAGACCCGGAGTAACCGAATTGTGTGATTCTACCGAAGAATGCTGAGTGTACCATGCACGGAACATGCCAGAAACGACGAGGTTTGAAGAGAATGAACACGAGAAAAAGACTAATATTTCACATCAGTAAAAGACAGCTGAAGTTTTTAGGACATGTAATGAGAAAGGACGGCTTGGAGAATCTGATGTACCCGATACGAATAGAGTGGGGTAGAAAGACAAAGGAAAGCAACGCATTACATATTTGATGGATTGAGCAGATGAATGGTGAAGCGTGGATTGAGTAAGATTACAGGGGAAGGGATATTAAGAGTCAGAAGTCATAGGCAGAAGTGGAGGGCCATATTCGTCTACGGGCTGAAGAGACACGGCACATAGTAGAAGAGAATCTTTCAAGATAGAAGTTAACCAATGAAATGTTACACCTGGGTCATTATGATTTTTGGACTTCCTTCAATAAAGTAATGCACCGAGAATTTCCATATCAGCTATCTAATTAAAAGCGGAAAGAAAGTCGGGTTAGGTGAGACCCTTGGGTAACTACTATATTGACCTTGTTGCATTCAGAAAATTGATCATTCACATACTTCTTCATTGACTTACCTGAGAGAAATAATTTTATAATAAGTCAAACGTCTCAGAAGATGGTATAAAAGTGAGTTTTGTGTAACTACCTTATTAAAGATCTTTGGGATGTCTAACAGTATATATTACGTGAGGAAGGTACACTCATGCGATTCAGCGATTCGGTGCTTGAAAAGAATTATATTCATTATCAGTGGACCTAGAGTAATTAAAACTATATTTCTTGTCACTCATATTTTTTTTTTCATTTTTGGCTGAGGTAATCAACAACTCTTTCGATTTCAATTGATTTAAAAGTTCTGAATTAAACTGCATACCACAAATTGAGTTTTTCCTAGTCAAGACTGATACCTGGTTGAAGGCAAAAATGATTATAGGTGAGCATTTTGACGTTGTCATACGACGGCAAAAGCGGAGAGGATATGGATTCATATTTTTGTCACGAGCATTCATGAATCATCAAACTGATTCCAACATGTGTTTGTGTTGTAGTGTATTGCGGCTAGTAACGAGAAATATTATAACAATGTTCGAATTCTAGTTGATTTCGTTACATTCACTTGCGCACAAATACACTTAGAAAAATTATAAATTCGTCTGTTCTCAAACTTTATGAGTAAAATAACAGAAAAATGGATTTTATAGCATCGCTTGTCAACAAGTATATTACAGAACATAATGACAACCTACTGTGGGAAAATCTTCAGCCCCGTCAATTATGTATCTCGCAAGACAAAATCGCCTAAGCGTTTATCACGTATTGCACTAAACTGATAAAAATGTAATAAACATTAATTCAGAAGACATTTTTTAAAAACAATCAAAGGAACCAAATTCATAAATTCATTTTTCTTTATCACTCATCACATCTTGTAATTATGTAATACAATTCCTAGTCATTACGGTACACTCTATCCAGCAGCAAGACCACCGATCGAGAAACTGGAGGTTTTGAGGAGACAGCAACCACATCTGAATGGCTGTTTTTATCATGTTTTCTTTGACTCATGGTGATAACAAAAGTTAGAAAGCTAGCTATGGGAAAATAGAAAACACCTCAAACAAAACACTATAGAAAACTAAAAATACTAAAAAACTAAAAAAATCTATTTAAATAGAAAAATGCAGCATAATTCGTTTATCAAATAAGATCGACAATAAATAGCCAGAAATATATTTTATATGTATGTGAAAGCATGCAGTTGTGTTTAAACAATATTTTGTTGAATTAAAAAATAATGCTTCAATTATTTAAATTTCGGCAACAAATAAACCACAGCTACCAAAAAAAAAAAACAGCCTAACAACCCAGCTCCAGCCGAGTAGCAAATGAATTAAAACTCTGCTAATTCGGATTGCAACTATTGTTGCTCTACCATGCTTATCCTGACTGAGATAACTTTGTATATCATTATGGCACCACCAATCGGTATGTGTTTCTGAATATATAACCAAGAGTTTTAACTCTAATTTTCTATGTAAGTAAAATAACTGTCTTGGTTATTGATATAAAACTCAAGATTACAATACATATTTATAACAGAAGATTTTGGGTACCAAAGTTCGTGTCTGTCCATAACTTTTAGTTTGTTTCATAAGTAAAAACTCTGCTTGGTCATACATAGAATATTGATTTCACATTGTCTTTTCCATATTAGTTATTTCAATGATATAATTCATTAACTGGTTGTTATTCAAATGATATTTCTACAGTTAAAACTAATAATTTCTAATAGTTTTCCTTGTTTTTATAATGTTAAAAATGATAACGGTGGCCTGAGAGAACAATTGAAGCAGGCGCGACAACTAAGATCTAACCGTTGATACCTCTAAAGACACGCACATCTTGAGTTTAAGAACTTAAATATTTAATATTTACCTAAATGTTGTGTAAATCTCTGCACATATTTGATTCTTCATAAAAACATAATTTTTTTTTATAAATTTAATAAAGAAAATACCATAAAAGTTCAGAAAATAAATAGATATTTCAAATTGTTGCATATTTGTTTTACGGGTTTACAGTATTACGAACAACAAAATACAGTAATCATCTTCAATGAATATAGTTGCATGGCGCTATCAAATCACAAAGAAAGAACTGTACGAAATAAAAGAAACCGCATCTGTTGGGGACTGACAACATGAGTAACAACACAAATGGATAGCACATGTAACAAGAAAAAATAAAATGACATCATCAAAATGTTTACAATCAACACAACACCATTTAGAATGTTAGGAAAGAAAGGTCAGTCAGTAATGAAAACAGCAATAAAAGCTACTGGATTTAAGAACATTGTTTTCCCCAAAACATTGTTTGAAGATAAGATTTTATATACTTACAATTAAAACAATACTGACTGCTTCGTCACTGAATGCCATATTGTTTATTTGTAGGTAAAAGTCTAATATAACAGTTACCAATCACAATGCATGTGTTTGTGGGCGCCTCTGGTTGAGTTTACATAAAATGACAAATGTAAATTTTATGTACATGTACATTACAGAACCGATAAACATATATAATAGATAAAATCAGAAAGTAATTGAGAGAGAAACAGCCCTCCATTTAAAATACATATACCACATGACGTTATATGTATCTGTGATTTACAAAAAGTTGATTTACTGTTAAAAAAATTTAATATAAAAACATATATTTCTAATACCCTAAATTATTATTATTATTAAAACTCACTAAAAAAATTTCTGAGAAAATTCTATAAATTTTTGAAGTGTCGTCAAGATATGTTTTTTTCTTCTTTCTCTTTCTTCCTGTGGACGGTTTGTATTTCTTCAATGTGTCAACTAACTTACTCCAGTATCACTCAGTCAAAACTGTTATTATGCGAAATAATACAAAAGAACGTAATAGTATAAAATTAGATGTATTGACAGGAAAGAGAAGTATTTACAAGAAGTGAGGATTAGTAGAATACAGAAGAAAGTAATTAGTATACAGTATCGTCGTAGAGACGTAATAGATGGACTAGTAGATCACTTCCGGTGCAATATCGGAAATACCCGACTGACTCGCTCACTCGACTTCCTTCCTCGACTTCCCCGAGGTACAATCAATACTATTTTATATAGTGATTAGAATAGTCGATTTCTGTGGAAAGGTGGAGAGCGCCCCAACAAAAACAATATTTCCGTCACATATAAAATTAAGTTACATATTAATTTAAAATATTTCCTTTATAGTTATGTGTTCAAAATCAGGCAATTAAGTCAGAAACAAATATATCACATAGAACCACTTCAGAAAAAAAATAGCTTACATATTAAAGTCTATATGTCGTTTAAAAAGCTTTATGACAACAGTGACGTTCAATTTAACTAGCTTTAAAAAGGTTATATACAGGAATATAGATATCATACTCGATTAAGAATTATGCTTTCAAATTACACAAAAAAAAAAACGTTTTATTCATTTCACCACAAGCAAGGGAATAAATCTATTAAGACGTAAGTTGTTACTGGTTATGAAAACCCAGTTCCGCAATTTTATGAGCGTAACTGTTCTTCCGTAAATAAGCGTTTATTTCTTAATAAATATTATTTTAATATTGGAAGATATTATTGGGAAATATTTTCTGTATCTATATGAATACTTCTAAAAGAAGATAATAATCTTAACATATTAGATATACTATATATCTAAGAAGGCGTTCAAACACAAATGCATATATTTATAAATGCATACACACACGCGCGCACACATATATATACACACACACACACACACACATATATATAGTAAATCTTGGCTTAGACTGGAGGCCATTTACGATCGAGCGGTCTAAGACGTTGCCAGATCAAATGGTAGCTTCCCTTATGTAGATAGGGGTCGCAGGTTCGACTCCTGCCGAATGGCACACATTTTCGTAATAACAATTTATCGTAAATAATCAGGTCGGTTTATATAAATATATAGGACTGTTTAATTAAAAAACAGAATATCTACTTAAATACGAGTATCGATAAAAAATAATGTTCAAACAATTCATTTGAAATTGTCGGTTGTTTATAACCAAGATTCGTTAAAATTCGTTTATTTCCGTAACATGTTTATATTTGTTAACATTAGGATACATTTCAGAGCAGATACGTTCGTTACGATGAATCATATATATATATATATATATATATATATATATATATATATATATATATATATATATACGCATGTTCATAAATTCACAGCATCTAACAATGAAGGTATAAGAAGCTTGAAAATTAACTATGTTAACGGCGATTATCGACCGGGATATATATATGCTTACGTTAGAATACACAAACTAAGATATCTCCATTAAACTATATTTTATCAGATCCCTACACCAATATAACAATTGTTTAAATTCCTGAATTATACTATCACCCGATACTATCACCTCCTCATTCTTTCGTTTTCTTAAATCTACATAAATCTACTGATATTTATATATATATATATATATATATATATATATATATATATATATAATTAATATTATTATTATTATTAATTTTTAAATATTATCATTATTATTATTTGAAGGTCATTGCATATCCGTATTTGAGTAGACACCCCGTATGTTTATTTTACAATATATTTATTTTTTCTACCGTTTATTTTCTCCTAATATGATTTTTCCAAAATTCAGGCAGGTAGATTAAAATATTTGAATATACTGTTCCACTAAAGAAACGTTCAGGTAATAAAAATCATTCGGATTAATAAAGAAAACATTCTAACATTTTCTTTAGAAATTGCTTTGTTAGGAGAGGAAACTACGCAGATGTGTCTATTTCAAGAGTTAGGGAATAATATGTGTTAAAAGACAGTGTACAACAATGGTTGGCCAAGGACGCTCTTAGTAATCGAAATGTATAAGCACGTCAGATCTAATATCGATGTTCTACAGATAACGAATTTTAGAATTCTACTTTATAAGCACCCCATAAAGATTCACTAGTAAATAAGCATACATGATAAATTAATGCTTGAAACTTAAAGAAATCATAGGTCTATCTTTACATTATATAAGAGTAAAACATAAATCGTTTTCGAATTTTTGGTTATATTTTTTAACCGTTTTTAAAACATCAAAATTTTTGTTAAATATGTTGTATTGTAGGCGTCATCAAGTGACCATAAACTAGTATAGAAATTCAAACCTTTTTTTACGGTCATAATCCTAAAAATTTGGAACTTTTTGCAAAACTCGGATAAGTATCCTATTTTTATAAAAACTTCAGTACTTAATCACAAACGAAATTTTACCGTTGAAGAAAAGCTTTAATGATTTTTACATCGATTCCGTTTTCACGTCTTTAGTTATGAAATTCTAACAATTATATTTTTTAATGTTTTATGTTTATATTCGTTTGAATTACAGACACTTGGAATATAAAAACAAGTGAATTCGTTTCTCAAATGGGATTCCCGCCATTCTGTGTTCAACTGTAGCGGTTAGATTAAATTTTTACTATATAAAATTCTAATAACTAATCACAAAAAGAAACGATTACTAGAATAGAGCGAAACTTAGTATCAGAAAATAAGTGTAGTATGTCTATTAAATATGAAATTTAATATTTTATAAGTCTTTCTCAACAAGCGCCTGTTTAAATAAGGCTATAAATCTTAGTAATTAAAAATCAATAAAATATTAATTAGAATGTTAAATTATTCTAAATTTTTATTTTTTCTAGCTTGTTAATGTGTGATTTCAGCTTAATCTCACAATCGTCAGCATTCGAGAAATGATCAACATTTCACAGACATTAACCTCTGGCTTAAACAAAATCTGTAATATATTAAACGTAAATAATTTTAGCACTAATAAAGCGTAACTAAATTTTAACACAGTTAATCATCATTGAATAACGTGTCAAAAATATATTTAAATTGTAAGTGATGTTTCAGTAATCAGAGTCCTGTTGTATTGACATATTTTTCAATATGACCGATAACAATTAAAAAATATTTTACTTTCGGTTAGGAAAAGGACAAACTATTTTGATTGTTGTAAACAACAAATTTAGTCTATGAAGTTTTGTTTTATTAATCGTTTCACTCCAAGCAAGGGGGTTATCGCCACTGATGAGCAGGGGGCTACGTAAGATAGTAAAATTTTCGGCAGGCAGTGAAGAGAAAGACGAACCACTTAGAGAGGATGTCAGAGAAACGGCAAATGAAAGACGATCTACTTAGAGAGGATGTCAGAGAAACGGCAAAAAATTATGAGAACAGAAATGTGAAGACAGTTGTAAATGTTGAGAGAAAGGAACAGATCAAGTTACACGGGGATTTGTAGAAAGGACTGAAATCAAGTGGATATGAGATGGGAATTGGCATTGCATTTACATTCCTGGAGGTTGTAGTCGTCAGGAAATCATACGGAAGGGATTTTCACAGGCGAGTAGTGCGAGAAAAGAAGCAATTGGTGTACAATTGTCAGCTGCATTCGGTTTCTTTAACTCTAAAAATCTACGACATAGTTGCTAGTCTGGTTGCACGACTAAATGCTTGTGGAGGAGGCACCAGTGACCTTAGCTGGTCGGAGCAGAAACAATAAAATATATTTGTAGAAGAGACTGTAGTGAAAAAGTTGCTGGAGTCCAGCTGCCAGGTCGGGACCAATCACATTAAAGATTCTCATTTAGAGCCTGCTGTAAAGAACACTGAGATGAACAGCAGGGGCGCCTGGCAGATATGACAACATCACTCTATGCACGGTTGGATGGTTGATTTGTGTATGTACAAGATGCATTCAGGCGGAAAATCTTAGTGGCCCGACACAGTGACTCAAGCTTCCTAGCAGTAGATTTAGCTATTGCTTCAATATAATGATTTCACTTGAAGTCGGAAGATAGTGTATGGCTTAGAAAATGCAGTATCTTGCATTCAGGGAGACGCGCTTGGTTTATGCTTCTGGGGGAGTCGGAAACATTGCCTGTGCTGGTTGACATATACCAGTTTAGTTCTAGACGTACCGAAATTTGCAAGGCAGTTCTTAGCATAGTCTGCCACTGAGTGGAGGTCTTTCTCAAGATCAGAAATAGTGTCGGTCCTAGGATAGATACTTGAGGGACACCAACGTTCGTACGTAGAGTGTGGATACATGCTCATTCAAGAAGACCTCCGTTATGAGGTTAGATAGGAAAGATTGGATCTGATCAAGCAATAGCACAGTGACACCATACTCAAGAAGCTAGCGCAGAAGGCCAGCGTGACAAACACTACCAAAAGCCTTGGAGATGTCCACGGCAACAGCATGAGCCTTACCGGACTTATCGAGTGTCTATTATGTGTACACATGATGTTCGTTAGCATAACGGCTGTAGACCTGGCAAATCGGAAACAGTACTGGCTCTCTGAGATTAGTTTATGGGCAGTAAAGACATCGAATTATTTCAGCATTGATAATAGCCTCAAATACAACTTCGAAAAAGGTAGGACGCTGA
This sequence comes from Ascarosepion bandense, assembly GCA_037127315.1. Taxonomy (NCBI): domain Eukaryota; kingdom Metazoa; phylum Mollusca; class Cephalopoda; order Sepiida; family Sepiidae; genus Ascarosepion; species Ascarosepion bandense. Next base: position 1,917,568 of record JBBBDQ010000932.1, read on the forward strand.
TAGGGCGATAATTGTATGCGTCGAGGTTTTCCATGATTTCTTAAATGCAGGAACCACAGAGGCAGACTTCCAGCAGGCAGGAAAACAGGAAGCAGAAATGCAGCAATTATAGTGTTTAGAGACGATAGAGGAGAGTTCAGGGGCACATTTCTTCAGGACAATTCACGGGATTCCATCACCCTTGCTTGCCTTATGGAGGTCAAGTTTTGATATTATCTTAGATACTAGAGACGGAGTTATGTAAACATCATTCAGTTGAACAATAGTTCAAAGATGGAAGTCGGGTGCGGGTAATCCCTCCGATTCAAATATAGGATTTGACGAGAATCTGCGAGCAAAGCACTCTGTCTTGGCCACAGATGCCGTGAAGACAACGAATTTATTGATTAAGTGAGGGATAGAGGATCAGCTGTTGTTAAGGACATCTTTGCAGAGCCGCCAATAGTTTTGGAGCTTAACATTATGGCAGCTAGGCGCTGAGTCACTATTCCAGCAAACAGCAATTTAGAAATAAGTTTTTCATTTTATAAAATTTAATTTACAGTTTGGATATTTATTTTTGGGTGGTACATTATATATATATATATATATATATATATTGTGTGTGTGTGTGTGTGTGTGTGTGTGTGTGTGTGTGATAAAACGTCTATGAACCGACAAATCACCAAAACATTTCACTATTAGAGAGAACCTGTATATCGAATATCTCTTCCCAACTATGAACCTCTCTTTAGTTTAGAGATGAAATACAGTGGTATTTTTTTTCTAAATAAAAAGCTATTAACGCACATCTCAGCTGCAAAGTCTTCGAAGGAAGAATATTCACAACAACACAAAATGAAGAAAAAGTGAAAGCACTAAAAAAAAGCTTTTACAATGGCTAAAGTAGCCGAATACAACCAGGAACATGAAACTTATGGAAAATTCAAATAATATTCTATAACTTTTATAAAACGGAAACATATGGATGCGGGAAAAACTAAATACAAATTTAATTAAATCTTCTTCATCTCCGGCATTTAATGTGTTTCGGTAATATCATCACAATAAGCAAATTTTCAAACTGAAATACACTTAAACTGGTCATTCATTCGTGATCAAGATGTCTAGCACGCGTCAGGTCAATTGGTGGCTTCCCCTATGTGGATAGGGTTCGAAGATCTTTATCCTGCCGAATGACACACATTATTTGGATGTAAGTTTTGACGCTGTTGATATTCACTCCTAACGACAAATCAGGGTGCCGAGTTCGAATCCCAGTTGAATTCATTTCATTCACAAATAGCCTTGGGAAAGGTATTAATCTATCTCTTCCCTTCAGTTATAGGTTAAATATAGGACAGATTGGATTCTATAGCCTTAGCTGGCAACCAGTCTACCGCAGAAAGCAATGACAACCTACTGCGTGATAATCTTCTGCCCAGTCAGTCATGTCTCTTTCAACACATGACTGCACAATGCGTGTATCATGTATGGCACTTAACTGACTGACTGAATCTTAAATTGAGCGATAGCTGTGTGTTTAATTTTGAGAAGATCATAAAATATCTTATAAGAATTTTATGCAGATACTAAAAAATAAGTAATCAAGAATATCCTAAAAATTTAATAATCACAATAACATTAACAATAATGTAAATTGGCAAAAACCAATTAAATGTCCATTAGAAAAGAGATGTTTAAATGCCTCTTTAGTCTAACTATGCTCTATTTATAACCCAGAAAATCCCACCGTATTAAAACGTTATATATGTTGTACCAAGAATCCTTTTAAAACTTACCATCATTTTCATAACTTATCACTTAATAATAAAACTTACTGCAATAGCACTTCATTTTCTAATAAGTAGTGGCAAATAAAAATATCAATAAAATCCTATCCGTAAAATGGACAGGTTTAAAAGAAAAAATAGAACTTGTGAATCTTTATCTGAACCATGTTTTCTATGTTTATAGGAAAGATGACAAATTAACAAGTTCTCAAAACTAAACTTACTCAATTAACGTAACAAATTAACTTCCAAAGTATGGTTAATCTATTCTAATATAGCTAGACATCTATTTTGTATCCCCTAGCATATATGGATTTAATTTCCCATCTTCTGATAATTAGTTAGTTTTGGCTTAACGGTTATATCAACAATTAAGTCAACTACTTATGTTTGATAGGAACTGTATTTAAAAATATGCGCTTTCCTATATTTGTCAGTTGTTTACAACATTAAGTGAAAAATAACTTCAACGAAATTCTCTAACCATTTCACGCAATAATTTTCCGACTTGCTAAATGCTACATATGTAAATTTAATTTATTAAATCAGTGACATAGATATTTACTGGGTCTCAAGTCATTTGAAATATCTACCCTTCTTTACCCTTACAATGAAATCTCATTTATCTATTAGCACCTGAGTTTCTACTGATTCATTGAGGTATAAACTCCGAAATTCATCCCCATTAATCATCTAATATATTCAAAATTGTGTTGTTTTTATCTTCTATATATGAGGATTCCTAGCAGGATAAATATTTCACAGCCTGAGGAAGTCTTAATAAGTACCGAAACCGTACGACTCCTATGTTGCTGGTAATTCTGTCAACTTATATGTTTGTACTTCATCTAATACATATATATATATATATATATATATATATATATATATATATATATATACGAAAAAAAATCGCAAGATCGTGTGTTTTGCTCTACGTCACTGCCTCTTGGTTAATCCTTTTTGGTTCGTTTTGTATCGAGCACTTTTCTTTCTTTGTGGTTCGTTCCGTTTGAGGGGTTTTTTTTCTTTGCTGTGAAGTACTGTATGTATTGTCGGTGCTCCGCAGTTTTCTTTTTTTTTCCCCTCATTGTCCAAAGCTTTATAGCGGCGGACAATAACGGAGTTAGATTATGCCGGTTATTAGTGGTCCTTAAAAATTACTTGTGTAAGATTTTAAGATTTCGATACGTACAGAGTCTATTTCATTATTATTATTGTTATATATATATATATATATATATATATATATATATATATATATATATATATATATATTGTAAACTGGACTTTTCTTTTACGCTGACACCGGTATGATCACGACTACACGTCTTCTTACGTCGAGTCTTTCTAGTAAATTATCCATCTAAATTTTCTAGTAAGTTATAATTCTATGTAAATTATCTATCTTATTCTCTAGTAATTTATCTTTCTTTCTTTCTATCCATCTATAAATCGATCTATCTATCTATCTATCTATCTATATATATATATATATATATATATATATATATATATATATATAACGATTTACAATCATAACAAGATGTTTCTTCTGTTGCATATATTCATTGCAAATGTTTTTTACCATGTGTATTTTGAGAAATCATCTTTTCTTACAAGAGTAATCCTTTATCGAATTATCTATAATTTTAAATCCAATTTTTATATTTTATGAGTTGTTTTTTTTTTAAATACAATGCATCATATGTTTTTGCTTCTTTTTCTAAGTACCTTCGTTTCTTAGATGTTTAAAACTCTTTTTATATTTTTTTTCCTTCATCAGATTGAAGAAACTGTATTTGTTCCACTGATAGTCGCAGCACAGACATTTACTTGATAGGCCAGTGAAGATGCACTTCGTTTTGAAAATAAATATTTACAGTCAGCTTTTAAACATATATTTATTTTCTTATCTACTTAAACACAGGTTTTGTATAATTGATGTTATTTTTATGTATGATCTAGCGACTACCATTGAAGTAACTCGTATCGATCAAAGGGCGGTCAATTTTCAGTAATTTGTCGCTCAGATATTAGGTTTCCGAAATATTTGAAAAATAAGACACGATGTGATAGCCTACTACAAAAATATATAAAAAATCAGGTTAAATGATTTTATAATTAGTCATATGTTAATGGTATTTATTAAATAACCATTTCTGCATAGACACAATACGAGAGAAATTAAATAAATATTTTGCGTTAATATATTTTGAAATTATTAAAAATAATGTCATTAATTAAAAGTTACTATTCATAATTGTTATCGATCATTATTTTATTGATGAATGTTTCTTCCAAACAAAATTATTAGGGACTGTTTTCCGGTGGTAGTAATGTGTAATCTGGAAGACATAAATCTATTGTTGCTAGTGCTATTTTCGTGGAGGATCATTCATTCTACGACACACCAAACATAATTCCATGCCTCACACAAAAGATGATATGCTGTCAGGGTAAACAAATGTGTTATTTCTTTAACCCAAGTCAATGTTCCCATTGTATCATTTATTTACGTATATACAAAGACTAGTAATATTTTTCTGTTGCTGTTATTGAGGCAACTGAGAGACTGAGAGAGAGAGAGAGAGAGATTCAGTGGTTGTTTGAATATGAGAGGGAGAGAGTTTGTGTGTAGTAAAATCTGAATTGAAATGAACATTTTTGGTGTCAGTTGTCAAAATTGCGTCACGCTCTCAGCCTCTAAGGTATAATTGATTTTACGTATTAGTTATTAGTCGGCATAAATTTAAGGATTAGTATTCTGATTACTTAAAAGTAATTCTATAAAGTAATTCTATAAAGTAAATTGCTTAAAAGGAAGTTGATACTATTGATATAAGAGTCTTTATATTTTTTGAGAATATATTTGGAAACGATAAATATATATCTAAACTTATTTATAAATGGAACTTTGTCTTTCTGTGTATGTGTGTGTATGTGTGTGTGCATGTCTGTGTGTGAAACGGCTAAAGCGATTTTCTTGAAAATTTACAAAGTTGTACGATAAGCATCGGCTAGTGTTCTTATCTAGGTTTTTGTCGAGGTACCCCTGATAATATCGAAAATCGATAATAGAAAAAATCGTGTTTTAGTAGGAGTGCTCCGATTTTAATCAAATTTGATACACTCATAGTCAAAAACATAAGAAACGATATTCAGAAGTTTCAAGGTTGCAGTTCTATCCTTGGATGACATATTTGACACCGATATTGGAAATCGATACCCCGATATCCGACCAGGTCTGATCAAAATCAGTTTTTCAGCTCTTTTATTTTAGTTTTTGCATCGGGTTTGTCTCTAAGTAGGTATAATTGTAGTTCTTTTATACGTTTAAGACGAAAAAAACTTATTTAATATCGATACCAGGAAATCAAAATTTGATTGTATTCATTCAATTTTCTTTCAATCTACGGTTTCGCTTTAACTGGAAACAACTATTGCATTTTAGTCTTTCGTGCCAACGTCCAAAGAGTCTGATCTCCAGGACCATGGATTAGTGTTAAATCTTTCATTACACCCGAGCAACGCCGGGCTATACTGCTATATATATATATATATATATATATATATATATATATATATATATATTCTAAACATATACTGATAAATATAAGAGACAATGAGTGTCTATTATGTTTAATCATAAGCAGTTCTAAACATGGAATTTTAACTTTAATTTCAGGTGAAAATAAAGACAAAAGTTCTCCAACATTTGAATAATATATTATTAAGTTGTTCCTAAGCTTTAGGCTCACATAAGGCTTCCTCAGAGCGGTTACAAAAACGTCATTGATGGTGGATGGTGGATGTATTTATGTTAACGTCCTTGTAACCATTCTGAAGATGGCTGATGTGGGCCGAATGCTTAAATTCAAATTAAAACATATCTAAATGTTGGAGAATATTTGTCTTTATCTTCATCTGAAATTAAAGCCAAAACACGATGTATATGACGGCTCATGATTAAACATAATAGAAATTCATTGCCTTTTATATTTAACAGTAACACTATATATATATATATATATATATATATATATATATATATATATATATACATATATAATATCCATTTCTCTAGAGAAGAGAGAAAATTCGGAAAAGCGTGTATTTCAGATCAGAGAATACTTGGATGGATGAGAAACTATCAATTTGGGAATTTAGTTCGGCGTTCTCAAATTCAACTCTTTTATTTTTCTGAAAAACAAAGAATATTGAAATGCATGTGCTGATTATTCACTGTATAAATATCTATCTATGTTTGAAAAAATTGTAAGAGTAATTTTTAAGAAACGTATTAATGCCAGAAGTCTACATCATATTCTCATTTCTGAGGAATTATTATTGCGTGTCAAATTATGACAAAAATATCTATATTATTATTTCATTTCTCTGAAGAATTATATATGAATAGTTTAAATTTCTTCAGTATTAATTTTATTTAATTTATGAAAAAAATATAATACACATAAAGCGGATGTTGTTTTAATTAATTATCAATAAAAACTATTATTCAATAATTTAATTGTCTTTTGCATTAACTTTATTTTAATTTAAAAATGTCATATGTGACGGAAAAAGACAAATCTAATATTGCAAAAGTATATATAAATATTATAAATTTCTATTGTGTCAGCATTCTTTTAATTTGGGAGAAGAAATAAATAATATAACATAAAATATCCTATCTACTAGTGATTCTTCATGAAAGATATTTATTAATAATGTAGATTTATCGTGCATTATATATTTATAATTTAGAAGAAGTAATATGTATGACATAAAATCCCTAATGTTGTGTTTATTTATTATAAAAATTACATACCAATATTGTCCTATTCTCTTGGATTAAATTTCTTCTAATTCAGAAGAAGAAATAAATATGACATAGAATGTATATTCTAATATTAATTTATCAAAAAAAAATTTCATCTTTAGTATCAGCTTTCTTCTAATCAAATATCAGAAATAAATAATATAACATATATTATCAATTCTAATTATTATTTTTCATGAAAAATATTAATCAATAGTGTAACTTTCTCTTACATTAATTTTCTTCAAATCTACATGCAAAAGTAATTACATAAATGTCTATTCTAAGACTTCTTTTGAAAAAGTACATATATGTAATTTCATTTGAAATTACATATAGATATCGTATATTTCTCATGTAATCATTTTCTTCTAATCTCCGAGAAAAAATAAAAAATATAAAATATTTTTGTGAACTTCAATAGTTGTTTTTGGAACAAAAATCAAACATTTGTAATCATTGTAGAATAGGCTTGAACGTTTGTTTTACATAAAATAAAAATTAATATAATTTACACCAAAATATATTATTGTTTTAGTTTGAAAATATTGTTGTTAGATATTTATTTTAAAAAATCCAGTAAACCATCAATAAGTAATATTTTAATTATTTTTTTTACTTTTAAAAATGTAAGAAATATGATTTACAATTTAATTTTGATTTTTTTTGTTAAAAACTATTATAACATGTGCTCGTATACCTTAATCAAATAGAATATGTTTTTAATAAAATTGAATTTTTTTGTTTAATTTACATGTAGTAAACATTTACCATTCTCTACTTAAAATAACTGTACTTAACGGAAAGGTTCCAACGAAACGTTGCAATTTATATATATA
>JBBBDQ010000932.1:1927500-1942500 GCA_037127315.1 Ascarosepion bandense
AAATGAAGTTCCGGGGATATGCAATGAGGAAGGATGTTTTGGAGAACCTGATACTAACTGGATAGATATAGGGACAAGTGACTAAGGAAAGTAGCGGATAACATATTTGAAGGGCCTGAGCAGGTGGATGAAAGAACGGGGGCTGAGAGACGTTACAGGATAAAGCGTGCTGAGAGCCACATGGGATAGGGAGACCTGGACGGCCATGATCGACTACGTTCTGAAAGGACAAGATACATAGAAGATTTAGCTGTTTGTCTTGTTGACAGAACGTTCCGTTTTCTTTTTATAGTGAATGCATAAATAAGAATAGAAAAGAATATAGAAAATAAAACTTGTGGTGATGTGTCAGCAATTCTCCAAGGCGAAGACCCTTAGAGAACGATGATAAGAAAAATTACTCTGGATTGAGCCGCAAGCAGATGCATTTTTACTGTAATACGATCATCACTGGAAACATTATGATATAAAGTTATGAGAGGAATGTTGGAAGAAAGAGAAATCTAGAACCATTTAGAAAATTCTCCGTATAGAGATATTTTAATTCATAATACTAATAATGCCTCAATATTTTTAACCTTCTTAATATCATTTCGAACATGATAAAAAATCTGTGAATGATGCCAGAATGAAATGCTATGATAATTTTAATGAAAAAGTTTTGATGAAAAAATTAATTGCTTCTAGATGCAGACATGAGACATGTATATTTCTTTTAAACATACACTGTTGTTATGTACTTTTCCATGATATAACATAACAAATCGTGAAGATAATTAGGAGGAAAAATTTTAATTGCTCCGTTTTTTTCTGTTTTTGTTTTGTTCATTTATTTAAAATAATTTCAGTCTAATGAAATCGATTAAGTGACTCTAGGTTAAGCAAATGATGGAGTTTGAAGAAAAATGAGATAAATTCAGCAAAGAAACAAAAGAAAATAAACCAAAACGGCATGTCAGAAACCAAGCTTATACTAGGCATAAATTTATGAAGCCGTCATACCTATGAAGGAGGCTCATCACACAATTTGCCAGGAATGTACTTATAGAAAATTCACCGAACATCTAGGTTATAGATGTGGGAAAATGACAAAATAGGTGCAGTGTCGGAACGAGTGATATTGTTGATTGTTCTTTGAACTGTATTCAAATTAAAAGATTTATAACATGACCAGCTTACTAGATGTGGTAGCAATATTTAAAGCAGACAGTGATTGTAGATTTATAAAGGAAAAAAGCAAATCAGAAACGACACTTGATTACCGTGGGTAATTGTAAGAAAATAAGAAAGGAAAAATGAAAAAAATTAATACAGAAAGAAAAGAAGAACACTGAAGTTTTAAAAATCTTTTACAATTACCTGAATAACAATGGATTATTCCGTTTTCATTGCGTGGAAATACAGAAATGGCATATGAGAGACACAACTTGGTTTTAATGAGAAAAACAAATAAAGAATGGGACATTTATTTATGAACGTCTGTTTCAGTGAAATGAAAAAATTCAGTTTCAATAATGTCATTTGTACCACATTATTAAAAAAGAAACTGAATTCATATTCAGAGTAGATATGCGTTGTCGTGTCGTGTATTGCTCAGGAACAAAATATAGGAAGCCGAGTTCGAATTCCTTTTGAATTTGTTCTATTTAATTACTCGAAACTATCGTGGGAAAGGTATTAAACTGTATCTTCCAGTCAGCTATGGGTTAAATAACAGGATAGATTGAGTTGGGAACCAGACAACTGCAGAAAGTAATGGCAGCCTACTGCAGGAAAATCTTCTGCCCGGTCAGTCATATCCCTTTCGAGACATGTTCGCACAAGCAATTGTCTGGGGCTTAACTGTCTGACTAATAGTTATGATTGTTATTGCAATAATTTATTAAAGATGATACGCACGATTATTTAAGGAAGCGATAGGGGAATTTATACGGGTATTTTATAGCCGTAGAACTGAACATGTGCTTATTAAATCGTTAACTTAAAACACAAGTTTCAGAAAAAATTTCAAATAAAAAAATTAGGAACATTTCATATTTAAATATTTAATATTTTATAAAAACAAAATGCTCATAAATTACAAACAGAACTAATTTATTCCATGTAATATAAAATTCCGTCATGATCATCTTCAAAATTTCAAATTATTTATATATCCTAAGTTCAAAGTTGCCAACACTTTATTTGCAGTAGATCCTAATGGAATTTAATATTTAAATAGGGTTACATTTTTAAAATAGTACATAATGCTGAAGTCATGCTACGATGAAAACGGAAGAAAATTTAATATAATCAATTTTTCAAGGGCTGAAGAAGATTCGATATTGTCAAATGACAATATCAATGTGATAAATAATGAAATCATTTGTACTACTTAAATATATAATTTGTAGCGGGTACAAGCTCGTTTTGCTTAAAGATATAAATTTAAGTGGCGGAACATTTACATAATTAACTTTGCACATACTAAAAAACAATCACAATCTATTCATATAGACTGCATTTTGCATTATATTTTATTTATATTGTATTGTATATTCAGTTCGAGTTCGATCTATTTTGGATATACTTACATATATTGAAGAAAATTTGCATAATAAAAACCTGTATTCCTTAGAAATCAGCTATATTTTTAATAATTATCGTAAATCCCAAAGAAAATTATATTTCCCATAAGAATCTAAGTATAATATAAATAGAGTAAGTAGTATTGAGAGATATACAGGTTGCGATGGGTAAACTGTCGCCGATTAGGTTTTTCATTTCGTTCATACGCGTTAATTGCTTTGGTCCATAGCACATTAGATTAGGGTCCGTTGGGCACCGTCTGTGAGCAAAAAGGGCACCAAAATACAATTCACTTAATTTCGCCAGCAATTTGGAAACGTAACGTTATGCTGCTAGGCATTTGTGCTCGAAGCTTCTAAAATAATATTCAGAGTGTTTAGGTGTCCATCTAGATACAGTGCAGAATATTCAAAAAGGTTTGATTGGGCCTAATGGTGATTGCGAAGGTGTTTAGTTTGATCACTAGTAATAGCGACGTCTTGTCTTCAGTTTCCCAAAAGTTCATTAAAATTATACTGCTACCCTGAGTCAAGAAGTTGACTGCTGGTAGACCCTATGTCTGAAAACAAATCTCTGCTCATGACATATAAGAAGGCAAACCAAGTCATGGCTGTCAGACAACTTCTGCGACCACATCACCTCTAACACCTGGCTACGTAACCTCTGAGACTGCAACCCTCGTACTTATTATATGCAGAGTGTAGTTGTGCAAGAGACCGACAAAACTATTGTCAGACTAAAGATGAACTGAAAGCATAGATCATGGCAGCATTCAACAACTTAAATTATTTTGCCTGTAATTTTTATAAATATGTCTGATAAAATGAGACATCATTGTAATTTTCATATTCTTTTGATAATTCAAGCAACAATTTGTCCATCGGACTCCTTAGATAATTATTAAGTCTTAGTTCACTCGAGTAGACATTCCTGAAAGAACTTATTGGGTGACAGGAAGTTTTTCTTCAAAGATTGTTTGTAGGATATTCAGACAGAAGTAGCAATATATTTTGTGTGGTTTGAACATAATGTGAAATTCCAAATTTACATATTATTGTAACAATGCCTTCCCTTGTGGGTAAGGTAAACTATATCGTGTCGTGTGTTACCAGTGTAACGACATTGCTGGAAAAAATATTTATTCTCCCGTTAACGCTTATTGCCATATCCGTGACATCACAACATCAAAATTAACAGACAGCATGGAATGGAATGGAATCGTTGAAAGGAAAACGGATATAAAAAGCTTGTTTCTAAAGAGATTTTATATAACATGACATATAGAAATTTTTTCATATATGCAAGTGTCCACAAGTGGAGTAATACATATCACATATATCTATCGGAGAGAAAATTATAAGGATAAAAAGACAGGTCTTATGTATAGATTGACGATACTTTTTATTTGAAAATCCATTGTTATGAGTCCAGATTTCAAACGGCCGGATTCATTTAAGTTTCAATAGGTATGGCATCATATACTTAACAAATTTTCAGCATTTTTAATGTTTAAACATGTTAAGATAGAAACATATACGTAAAAAAATATATTTATGAATGATTAAAATTCTACTTTTATATAATATGTGTAGATATTTCCTAAATTTATTGGTTATTTATCGCTATTTATTTTCCATTTGCAGCATTTTATCTCGTCTCTTCTATTTATTCTTTCTCTCCTATGAAAAGGAATATATTTTAAGTTGCGTGAAATATGACTGATGATTCTTAAAATTCTTTAAGTGCCCGTCCTTCAGGACATAGCGTTTATAGCCTATCACTTGCTCGATATCTTTTGTCGTTCTTAAAAATCCTTCTCTTAGTATCTCCCCCAAACCCGTTCCGCTATTCACGTATGTTTCGCGCCGATTTTCTCTGTTAAAATTTCCCTCTATCCGTTAAGTGGGTGTTATATTCTCCAAGTCCTCTTTCTTCATTACGAGTCACAGAAACCTCAACTGTTTCTACCTGATGCGAAATATATTTTTGTTTGCATCCTCTATCTTCATTATGCTTTTGTAGAACCACCTTTATGTTGCTTCGGTCTCTCATACATTCTTGAGTAGATTGTACAGCATTCGATGCCATGAAGCAGGAAAGATATCACATATCATTGCATTACTCTGTCTTTTTCCCTATCTCTCCACCAAGCATTTGGAATGTATCATTCGCCATGGCAATTCGCTGTTCGATTCAGGGTAGGAAATTTCGTCCTCTGTCAAAACGTTTTCCAGGTATGTAAATTTCTGCACATGATTAATTTCATTATCCCAATATGTAATGAGCAATTTGGGGTTTTTTATTTACTGATGACTAGGTTCCATGTAGTTTATGTTTCTTTTTCCTTTCTTTAGCGATCTTCTGTAGAAGGTATTGTAGATTAATTTTCGTGTCTGATATCAGCACTCTATCATCAGCTCATCTTATATTGTTCAGATTTTTAACGCTGATGACAAAATCCCATCTGCCCTTCGAATTCTTTTAGTTTTGCCTCAGTGTAGAATTTGAATACATCCGTTGAAGAAAGATCCTTGTCTTACATCCTTTTATATTTTGTATATATGCTAAACTTGTTTCTCTCCGTATGCAAGTGGCCTACTGCCAGTATAGGTTCTTGATCACGGTAATCTCTTTCCGGAATATGCCAAGGTTACGGGGGATTTTTATCAAGTTTTCGTGGTGTACTTTCTCGAATGATTTTGCAAGTCTAAAAAGCACAGGTATATGAGCTTTTATATTTTTACCTTTCCGATATCAGTCTGAGAATAAATATTGCGTTACTTGTACCAGTTTCCTTGAGGAAACCACCCTGTTCTTGTTTTAGCTCTGTCTTGATTCTATTGCATGGTCTATTCAACAGAATCCGGATGATGGGTTTTTTTATGTGACTCATTAAGCTGATTGTTCTGTGGTGCTCACATTCATTTGCACCTAGTGTCTTAGGTAGTGCTATGAAGATCTATCCGCTTAGATCTTCCGGATAATTGTTGCTGTTGTTGATTTCATTTATTATTTCTGATATTATGTTTACGCCGAATTAATCTAAGGATGGAAGCTTTTCTATTGCAATACCGTTTGGTCCTGTTGTCTCTCTCTGTTTAATATTTCCGGCTTGTCGGTATTTTTGTGTTTGTAGGTTGCTCTCTCTTGTCTTACAAGAGATTTCCCATATATTCGTTTTATAGCTGAGATATTTTCATTTCCTCCAATATGAGTGATCCATCTTTGTACTTTATACAAACTGTTCAGAAGGAATATTTTCCTGTTTTATTTCTATGCATCTCTCATATATAAATTATGTTTCATTTTTATACTACTGCACATTTGTTCTTAAGTTATTCTTCTTTAGATTCGCAGAATTTGCTTCTTATTTCCTTGTGTAGTTTTCTGTAATCCGTTCCTTGTCTTGTCATTGTTTTCTGTCTCTTTTGCATCATGTTCAAAATCTCATATGTTATATAGTTATTTATCATTTCAGGTCTGTTTAACTTTGGAATGATGTCACTTGTTGATGTCAGTAATACCTTTTTTTAATGAGTCCGATTTGTACCTTGCATTTTTTTTAATCGTTTCACCCCGGGCAAGGCGTAAATGCCATTGATGTGCGGGGGGCTACATAACTGAAAGAAAATTAATTAGAGGAGGGAGAAGAGGGTTACAAACCAATTATAAAGAAGCAATAGAAAGATGAAAATGCAAAAGTAATGACAGACGCAAGGGGGTAGAGAAAGGGAAGGATATACGCGGTGGGGGAATGGCTAGAGTTAAGCGGTTAGTAGATGCGTATTGACATTGCATTTAAATTTCTGGAGGTTGTAGCCGTCAGGAAAGCAAGAATATAGAAGCGAGTTCTACAAGCGGGAAGTGCGAGAGAAAATGCTGCAGGAGTAGAATTGCCGTCTGCATTTGGCTAACCTAACTGTGAATGGGTGGGACCCAGTTGCCATTCTGGTTGCAGGAGTAAACACCTGTTGAGGAGGCACCAGTGACTTAAGTTCGTCTGAGCAGAAGCCATGAAAGTACTTATAGAACAGACAAAGGGAGGTCAGATTTCGTCGGTGGGGAAGTGGCTGTAGTCGAGCCGGCAAGTCAGCACCTAACACGTTACTAACTCTTCTTTGAAGCCTGTGGAAAACACTGAGTTAAGCGGCAGGGGCGCCTGACCATAAATGGCACCAGTACTCCATGCAGGGTCGAATGGTAGACTTGTATATTCTTTTTCACACTGTCTTATATTTTTCCTGCAGGTTGATGTCGTTCACGAATCTGTTGCATTGAATTCTGGGTGCTGCAGTAGGATTTTTCAGTCGCCCGAGATTTATCCTCAATTTACATATGACTGCGAGAGTACGTTTTTCAGTGGAACTGAATTTCTGAATATCTTGTTAATAGTTACCTAGTTTGTTTGATTTGTTTTGCCTCCCTCTGTGCTTCTGTATGTCCATAATTGTCTTGAGTGTACTTAAAACCAGATGTTGTTTATTACCTGGTCATGTACTATGCACAATTGATCTCATTTTTTGTCGTGGTCATTGCGCTCTCTATTCCGAAATTGCCAACTATAAACCTTCTCTCTCATCGCCTACTTAGGCATTCAAGTCTCATATATTAGTTTTATTTTCTTGTAATTTACACTGACCCATGGAGCTTTCCAATATGGAGTAGAAAAGTCAGTGCTTGGCATTGTCAGTACATACACTACTATAAGAGCTATACTGAAGGGCTTTCCTTTAAGTTTGAACACAAATACTGGCAGAAAAGTAACTGTATAACAGATATAATTGACCAGGAATTTTTCTAATATGAAGACGTATCTTTTTAATATTTTACCGCCTGCGTATATGATTCTGTTGTTGTCACTGACGAAATCTCCATTATTTTGCCATGTAGTTTCGCATATTCCCAGAGTATTTATATTCAATCTGCTTATCGCCTGTTTGACTTTCTCCAGCTGTCCATAATTGTTCAAATTTCTCACGTTCCATGTCTCGAGAGTTAATTGGTGTTTGGTGTGGACAGTCGCAGTATAACGGTCTATTGATACATATTCGTCATGTCATTCAATACCGGACAAGGGATCAATTCTGAGGAATTGTGTTCATTTACGCCGTTTACGCTGGATGATAGTCAGCTGACACCTGTTGCATATGTCGGTCCTTACAGGGCGAGGAGACAGCTCCTTTAGATTTGACCCTCATCAAGACTTTATTGTTCATAATGTGATTATGAATTGATTGCCATGAATATTACTGGGAATACTAGTGGGGTATTTCGATATTTGTTCTGTGAAAATTCATAATAATTGGCTTCAAAATTTTTTACATCTTTTAATTTTAAGCTTTAAAGTTATGAGTACAAAATAAACTCGATGGCACCACATCATGTAGCGTCTAATTGTTTGCAAAGTTCACAGTTAATGTCACATGAACTGAACAAATGAATTTATCAATGTTAAGTTGACATTCTTCTCTTTTTTACACATTGTAGTGTTGTTGATACAATAATAAAACAATTAAAACCGTTATATATATATATATATATATATATATATATATATATATATATATATATATTAATTATCAGCAGAAAAGGTTGGTGTCCAAATATTAAAAATAGTAGCAGTAATAATTCAAATATTATTATAAGCAGTATTATTAGAGGTGGTGGTACTGCTACTGATTTGAGAAGGCGGAGCTGATTTTTCAAAAACCAACTCCGCTTCATAGTTGATTTGAAAAGAATACACATTCATGTGAAACTTATCCAAATACCTCAAAATATTCTTCATTCTTATCTTGCTTTTAAAATAAAAAAAATCAAACGCAAAAAGATAGGAAGGTCGGTACCTATATTTTTGACTGGTTCAATGTAGATTATGCCAAAGACTTTATAAAAGAGTTAACTTGATTGACAGTTGCTTTAAACTTATATATAAAAGAAAACAGATTTGTAAGATTTAGGTAGAGTGAGGGCGTGTAATTCGGTGAAGTAGGCAAGGTTAGATCATTTATATAGATGAATTTTTACAAAAAAACAACTTTATACTTGGAAATCTTCATATATATATATATATATATATATATATATATACATTTAGCCTCAAATAAAGAAATACATATGTACACATTACATATATATATTTATATGTACATAGAAAAACACACATATATAAATATGTATATGGAAATACAAGTTTTTAATTATATATATATATATATATATATATATATATATATATATATATATATATTGTGGGTCTATATATGTTTATATTGTGAGTCTTCATGAATGCATGTGTGGTGGCTGCGTATAAATTAGTATAAAAAGGAACCGAGTTTTATGTGATCGATATTTTATATACATCTTAGATCAGTATTTTAACTGATTTAACTGGTTTTAACTGACGAATAAAAATTGAATAAAAATGTAATTACACTCATGATTTGAAACATTTCAACATAATTCAATCTACATTTTTGTTATTTTTGCGATAATTTTATTAATTCCATTCAATCTGTTTATTGGCATCTCAACCCATGTCATGTATCGGCTGTGTACTTCCGTAATTTTTTTATATTTTTATTATTTATTTTGGCTTATTTAAATATAAAATGGAGCACCAAAAATTAAGAAACAAACGAATCACCAAAAATTAAGAGACGCACGCACACACATACACACATCCATACACACACAAACAAATAATGAGATACACTCACAAAAACGTAGGTTGTTGAAAGGTTCTTCTCGAAGCCGTAGAACCTGCTAAAATGAAAATTTGCCGTCGCCAACTGAATTTTAAACGCTAAACCTAGTTCTCTGAGTAAATGGTATCATGACTGAATCTAAGAACTACGATTATGCCTACTTCGAGCAAACCTCGAAGCAAAAACCAAAATAAAGTGGATAAAACCTGATTTTGTTAAGACCCGATAGGATATTGGGGTATCGACTTCTAATATCGAAGTTAAATAATCATTCAAGGAGAAACTAACCTAAGTAAGTCTATGAATACTTATTCTACCCATCGGGAGTAGAATTGGAGAAAACGAGCCATATTAATGGGTGAATATCAGTTTTTAATCAGATTCGATAGAAATTCGGGGTGTATCGATTTCTGATATAGGAGAAAATGAGTCGTCTGAGAAGATCTACTAATTTTTTAGATTAAAGCTGTAATTTTACCAAGTCTGAGCAAATTCTGCAGCAAGAACCAAGATAGAGGCTGAAATCCTGAATTTTGATAAGACCTGATCGGATATTGGGATATCAATTTTCGATATCGGGGGAAAATCGAAATTAGCCCAGGACATGACCGTAAGCATTAAGAATATCTGTGCGAAGTTTGGCAAGAATTGGATAAAAATTGTGGATTTGTATAAAAGAAATACAGACAGACAGACAGACATCTTGCCTTTTATATATATAGATTCATCAGAAAAAATGAAATTATATATTTTGCATTGCTTTTTTATTAATTAGGCATTTTACCTCAGGATCATTTATCCTGCCGGACATCGTTCTTTTGTATAATATTTTGTGTGAGTGGGGGTAGGTTGTCTTTGGAAATGTGTGTGCGTAACCATTCTAGTTGATCTATGCAGCACATTTGCTGGTAAAATGTGTGTATGCGCGATTAAACCTATGTCACTTTAAAAGATAGCTAATTTTAAATGTCATAATGTTGTAATGCATATTTTTTCCATATGTGATAACAATATATATTTCCCTTAAGACAGATTGAATTTAGAAGCAAATTAAACAGTGCTATTGTTTAAATTTTATTGATTTCATTGTGAGATTACGTAGAATAACATCAATTATTGGTTGAATTAAATGTTATTGATCTCGATGGTTTGTGCTTTCTACAGAACGGTGCCATGTGCCCCACATCTAACGAAAGAATGGTTTATTGAATTAAAATTTCCCAGGTCGCATGCTAACAATCCAACAACAATTCAACAGTTGAAGGTTCTGATAATATGACATACTGATGAGATCTAGGAGCAACTATGCAGTAACCTCATAAAAAATATTGACAATCGAATAGAGGTGAACGATATTATTTTTCCCACTAATTTGCTATGACTCAAATAACATGGTCCAATATTGAAATCAATAACTTTTCACCAATAATACAGATTTTTACTGCTAATTTTGATCCGTCTCAATAGAATACCCTTAACATAATTTTAGTGTAAAGGATTTATTAATTTAACCGATAAAATTAATGCCTGAATCTGGTCAATATAAATGAAACATTCTTTGCACTGAAACTACGAACACTCTATGGCCACACGATATCAATCAATTTATTATGAAGTAACCTGGTTGCCAAAATAACATTCATATGTCAAACTACTGAAAACTAAAAATACTAAATATTTACAAAATACACGCTAAAAAGTCTGCCTCTTTCTACCGAGCGCCGGTAGCTCAGATTTAGAATCGCTGACTGACGTCAGTTCGGTCGGGTTTCAATACTGGGTAAAAAGCAATCGGCTGTCTAACCGTAATGATGAGCTATATGTGTGTATATATGTGTGTTTGTGTGTGTATTCCAATTCAGGATGTATATATATATTTTTTTCTAAACATATACTGTTACATATGAGAGAAAATGAATGTCTATTATGTTTAATCATGAGCCGTTCTAAACATCGTATTTTAGCTTTAATTTCTGATGAAAATAAAGACGAAAATTCTCCAGAATTTGGATATCTTTTTATTAATTTGATTCTAAGCTTTCGGCTCACCTGAGTCATCATCAGAGAGGTGACAGGGATATATACAACCACCATCAAAGTCGATTTTATCTGGTGCTGACATAAAACTTTACTAAACAACGATAACATTTACTAAATAGCAAACGCAGTTATTAATTTATAATGCGGTTCTATGACGTCACACCGCGTGAGAGTTCGAAATGTTAAAAAAAACAATATATTCAAATGCAGTGTAATGTGTTATGACCAGATTTAAGAGTGATTTTATATATATAAATATATATTCAATAATATACTTATAAAGTAATAAGGCACTGTAAAAGTGCAAAAACGTGGGAAGACATTTCAAGAAGTAGCATTAAAGTTTAATAAATGGGAATAAAGTGAATGAATTGAGACAACACATTCTAGCAGATATTCATTCTCCATGAGTGCGACATGACAAATATATATATATATATATATGTATAGAGAGAGTGAGAGAGAAAGAGAGAGAGAGAGAGAGAGACAGAGTGAGAGAGAAAGAACTTAACACATAATTAAACGGCTATGAATAACAAAATAATTTCAGCAGAGAAAATATTAGAAAATGGTTGAAGTAACCAGGAAAATGAAAGACAAAAAGTATTTGTATTTCTCAGGTCCGATAAAAGAGCTTGCAATTTTACATCAGCCGAAATAATTTCCGGATTTATAATCGTTCAATGATGTCTTGATGTTTTTCCTCTATATATAATGTTTCTATCTACATTATCAATTAAGCTATCTATATTTACGTAAATTATATTTTAAATTAAAGAGACAAATATAAAAAAATTAAATATAACTTGATTCAATTGCTTCTTCAAACATCAATATATTTATATATGTCACTCTTTGTTCCTATATATATATATATATATATATATATATATATACCACCGACCATAATTATTTGGCCACCACAGTATTTTTGTTAAAACAAATTATCTATTTCATACTATTTTTTGTCATTATTGCCAAATGAAAAAAATGTTTTTTTGGTTGTTATTACTTTGCAAAACTTTCCAAGGCAAGGAAGCAACAATGAACTCGTCCGGATAACACTGAATTTTCATCATTCGTTCAATGATGAATCGGCACTATATGTAATTATTAGTTTTTATCAATTCATTTGATTCATATATTTTTGTGCAAGAAAACAATTCCATTTTCATATTCAATATTCAGTTGGCAATAAATACAAAAAAAACGTATGAAATAAACCATTTTTTAAACACTGGATTGGCCTATTAATTATGGCACACACACACACACACACACACACACACACACACACACACACACACACACACACATATATATATATATATATATATATAAATATACGACTGAGTACAGATCGAAGAAATAATATTTTTCACAGCCCAAAACATTAATTTAAAACAGTGCTCGATATATAATGTATAGAGCTGTGAATATTTATTATAAATTATGTTATAGAACATGTACATAACTTTTCTATATATGGCCTCGATATAGAAAAAATTATGTACATGTTCTAAAACATGATTTATAATAAATATATACGTACACACACACACACACACACACACACACACATATATATATATATATATATATATATATATATATATATATGTATATCAAATATAAAACGTTAATTCAAAAGGAAAAGCAGGAAGGTAAATCCCAAAGATCGGATCCTAATTAATACTAATTAAATTAATATTAAAACTGATCAAGGTGGAGGGCTTAATGTGATTAATATTTAAATTACGGAGCCAATTATAAAATAAAATAAATTCCGATGTTAAATCAGTTGTAAGAACATTTGTACATGAAATCCATAAGAGAAATTTCACGCATCATCGGCAATTTATTTATTTCAAAATAAACCAACATATTTTACGGGCGAAATTCAAAAATAATATACATCACAAAAAATTATACATCACAGAAATATTTCATCTTAACATATATATATATATATATATATATATATATATATATATATATATATATATATAAACCCAAACTCTTAACTGTACTCTTTTCAAAAAACCTCTGCGTATCTACGTGGAAAGAAAATAATGGTTGTAAAAAAAGAAAGAGCTAAGCACATGAACATCAGCCAAAGAGACCCTAACTGAGTCAGCACATAGGCCAATGAAAAAACCCAAGATGCGTAATCAAGTAACAAAGGAGCGCTCAGTACTAAAGCAATGCAGAATAAGTAAACTATATCTAGTTAGCCAGCAATTCCTGACGATCTGGTTAGGGGAAACTCTGGTAGGTTTGTTGGCTCACCAAGTATACTTATATATATATATATATATATATATATATATATATATATATTAATTCAGATACTTCAATCTAAGGGAAAAATGATACAAGAAGAGAGCTCCATGTAATAAGATATTACAGAGCAAATATATATTAAAAAAGGATTAATTCAATGATGTTAAATGGCCATTTCGATATGAAGATCCATATTCAAATATGTATGTATATATGTATTCTTAATCATAGTATTGTGTGTGTATATGTATGTATGTATGTGTGTACTTCTATATGTATGTATAATTGTAAATGAATTTTTTTAATATTTTTTTTTACATAGTGATGTCATTATTTAGTTTAATTCAAATGACCTAATTTTTAAAAAATATCTTTTTATTCCCTTTAAAAATAATTATGCCTTTTTCAGTAAAGGCCTTTTTCTAATACTTCAAAGTTTTTTGGGAGTTAGGTTTTTAAATATGTCCAGCGTCTGTAATTTTGTAAAAAAAAATGTTTTCTTTCTTTTCTTTTCTTTTTCCCTCCCTTCCTTCCTTTATCTCTCTTATCTCCCACCTTTTTTTCCTTGTTGCTTAACCTTACGTCGATTTAACACGGCTGTCTGTTAATTTTTAGTTACAATTCTCTTTCCTTTTTTGCGAACCCAGACGATGTCAATTTTTTCTTTTCTTGTTAATTTGATATTATTTTATTTCATCTTTTTCTTTTCCTTTATTTTTCCTTTTTATTTTATTTTCTTTTTTAATTTCTTTGCAAATCTATTTAAAAAGGATAAGTAGACTAATTTTTCTCCAGTTTCTGAAAGGATTTTTCTGTTGCTTAGGTGATGTGTTATCCCCCGTGGGGATCTTCATATCGAAATGGCCATTCAACATCATTGAATTAATCCTTTTTTAATATATATATATATATAGGGAAAGAAATATCCAATTCAATGCTTTCATATTATCTGGTGCCATATCTCTCTACCACTATATCTCTGTCTGTATATATATATATATATATATATATATATATATATATATATATATATATATATATTGCAGGATATAACATATATATATATATTATTTTATATATTATAATATATATAACTGTTATATAAGATATATATGTACGCATATATTTACATGCCCATTCAAAGATTGCATCTCTGATACTAATCAAAAACCTAGTACATATATTGGTTTTACTATAACCACGCTCTCCCGTAGACTTACATGTCATCTTTCTGATCAGAGTACTATTAAACCACATTTCTCTGAAAAACATAAACATGTAGGTAATATCAGACAGATTTTGGTCAACAATACGGTGATCCTTACTCATACACACAGTAAGAAGAACCTGCAGATATTGGAGGCCATGTACATCAAAACAAAACAACCAACACTCAATAAAA